>CM017777.1:12882913-13443999 GCA_008121275.1 Drosophila lowei
AAACTCACTGCACTGGTGTTGGGCACAATCGAAGGGTTGTACTTATCCTGCACTTGGAGCGATCCGCCGATGCTGGCTGGGGTGAGCTTCTCCTTATGGGGAAGGCGAAGATCCGGCTCGAAGGACCAATGTTTGTAGGAGGGCGGATCACCGTAGCGGGTATCCAGCGACGAGTGGGAAAATATCCAAATGAAGAAGTCAGATTTGGTTCCAATAAATATGTTCCATGTATTTTCGTATAGATGTATGTAAATTTGTAGGCGCGCGTATGTGCACGACGGCAGCTTGTAACGGGGTGGAAAACGCAACTAACTCTATGCCTTATGATCTATGCTTTATGCTGCGGTGAGCGCCGTGTGAATCGTGGATTGTGGATCTGAGCGCCCCTCCGAGCGCGCGAGAGCGAGCCGGGGCCGAGGCGCGCGGAGCCGGCACAGTGCGCGGAATCTGTCTACTGCTGGCCTGAACATCTATGAACTTACGAAGACAGCCGTTGAATCTGGTGGTTTTTAGTTGTCGTAAGAGTTCTTCATATGGTGTGTGATTTTTGAACTCGTTGATCAGCGCCGTCTTCAGTTCGAGCCACGTGTTGGGTTGTATCATTTGTGATATGCGTTGGGCCTCTCCTGTTAGTTGGATCTCAGTCGCTCCAAATAGGATTCTTTGTTGGCGAATATCTTCAGTCGGATATAATCCGCATACATATTCGATTCGGTTGATAAACGAGCTCAGCTGTCCAGATGAACCGTCATAGGCAGGTATTTGTCGGATCGACAGCAGTGCCTGGTTCAAGTGGATTTCGCTCAATGTTAGTGGTGGTAACGCCTAGATGTAGTTGTTGGTGTTGATTGGGTTTTGTTTTGTTTTTCAGTAGTTTTGAACTTTATTTTGGTTCACTTGTAAGTTTTTGATTTTTGTATTTAGTGTTTCACTGTTCTTGGTGATTCACTATTTCAGCTTTCTTCAGTTCACTTAATTTTAGTTTGCAAATCGTATGTGCTCGTAGCACATAGGTTCTTTGGCGGATTTCACAATTATATTAACGATTCCGGGATTACGTGATCACAGTAATTAAAAATTACACAAGCTGACCATTACCGAAATATAGGTGTTAATTTTAAACGAAATCCTACCGACTGCGCCAGTTAAATATCCGCAACTCGATTTTAAGTTTTTAAAAAAAGACTTTTATTTCACAAACTTAAATATCTTTATGTCACAAGATTTAAATGAATTCCCCGACTTGACTTTGGGTCTGCTTGTCTCAAACGGAACTGATCTCTCTGCTGCTGGCTAGTTTCCATGAGCCCTTCTCTTGGAGCTCCCGACTCTGGCTTCGGGCGTTGCTTTCCTCGGCTGCATCTTCGTGTCGGTGGCGTACGTGCCTGGATCGATATTTGGGGATGCGTCGGCTTTGATGAAAGGCATCCACTGCTGGCGATCGGTGTTGCATTATATGACGGAGCTAGGAATGTGATACTCCTTGGTTTTATGTCTAGCTCTGATTGGTCCTCATGAGTGGCGTGATTCTAAAGAATCGATTTCTCGAGAGTGGCGTGATTCTAATGTTGATGAAACAATGCGGTCCATTGTTTATATTATGGGGGGCCCTAGCTTGGAGTATGGGAAGAATCAGTTATTGATTCTTGAGTGGGGTCCTGTTACTTGTGTGGATGGGGTGGATGAATTGTACATAAACATAATGTGTATGGGATGTGGGGAATTATGGATATGTCACTATATATATATATATTTTTTTTAAATTAAAATATTTGAACGAGAACGATAATCGAAATCGAATTGTAATATTGAATACCAAGGCACGAGGTATCAAGAGAAAGAGTGGTTGCAAGTAACGTTCGAAAAAAATATACCCTTAGAATATAGGGTAGCGAGTCACTTGGCAAGTAACAGCCGAAAGCAATATACCTCTTAGATACTGGGTAGCGCGTCATTTGGCAAGTAACAGCCGAAAAGAATATACCCCTTAGATTTAGGGTATACTATACTATACTCTCCCCGTGAGGTCGGCTGGAAACAGGTCCTGGTACGGTCATGTCTCTGCCAGGATGCTGGCTAATTGTAGTAGATAAATATCAAAAACACCGCAAAGGAGCTCGGTACTCCTGCTAAAGTAACGGAGGGAAAAGGCCATCCCTCTTCAACAGCATCTGGGAAAACAGTGCCCAAAACGACGGGGAAGGAAACTAAGTCGGTCCACCGTCTCGAGGCAGCAAGCGCTGCGAGGAGAGGACCGAAAAGCCAATCGGACCAATCCACGTCGGGGGTCCCCAAGGGCGACCCGGCTACCGGGGTGGCTGCCATGCAGAGCGATATCGCTGTCAGACCACTTGGGACCGGGGACCCCCTGACAATCCCGGCAGGTGGCGTTTCTGCCTCGAAAGATAGGCCCAAGTTCCAAGACAAGCGACGTGCGGCCTTCATCCTGGGCAACGACGACCCGGTTTTCCTGGCAAGGAATCGAATCGGCGATGGGCCAAGACGGTCCTGCCCGACTACCAGCCAGCCAAAGCTGGAAAGGGCGAAGCCAAGGCCCCAAGCAAGCGGCAACGCTCGGCGGAAGACACCACCACGCAAGTCCAACAGGCCAAGAGGACGAAAACCCTGAGCAACCGCTCGTTTGCCGAGGTGGCGAGAGGAAAAACCCTAATTGGAGTCATAGACAGGGGCTCCAAAGACGGGCAGAATCCTCGGGACAAGTGGCTCCTCGTAGAAAACGAGCTCCAGGACCGCTTCCTTGAGGAGTTGGAGGAAAATGGAGGACCACCGCCCAAGTGTGAGGACACCGGGTGGCACCAAGGCAGAGTGAAAGCCATCGCCTGCCAAGATGCTCGCTCGGCGGCCCTCTACACGAAGGCGGTAGCATCGCTCGAGGAGGTCTACCCAGGAGCCAAGCTGGAGGCCGTAACATGGGAGGACATCCCCAGCAAACCGAGGGCCAGAGCTTGGGTCTCGGCGAAGCCTGCAGAGCCGGAAAAAGATTCTCCGGATTCTGCAGGTCTGCAACCCCCACCTTCCTACAGCCGATTGAAAGGTGGCCAAGGTAGAGGAGAGCAATGGACAGAGGCGCCAAGTCATCCTCGTCCTGAACGAGGAGTCGGTAAGACTTCTCCATGACATGGAGGGTACTGTGGCCTATGGCTTCAAAAAGGTGGTCATAGTACCATACAAGTCCGACTCTAAGGGCATGCAACCAGTGGTCGTGCCAGACGTGGAGCCCCCGGAGATACCTAGCATGGAGATCAAGCCTGCGGTGTCGGACGTAGCATCAGTGGTGTCGGATGACATCCTGGATGGCTATGTGTCCGACGTGAGCGACTTTACTAGGGGTCTCAAGCACATCGGGGTCAGGGAGGAGCTGACTCTTCGAAAAGCGACCTCGATAAAACAATGGTGGAGGTGAACCTCAGGAATGTCGCAGATACTCCTGCAGATAAACCTCCACCATTGTAAGGCAGCATGCGCTGCTCTCTTGCTCCACCAAGCCAAGGGTGGAGTCCGACATAGTCCTCATTCAGGAGCCCTGGATCCTCGGAAACAGGGTCTCCGGTCTGAGGACTTCTGACTATAAGCTATACGTAGCTGACACCGCAGGTAAAACCCGCAACTGCATATTTGCAAAAAGAGATTTGCACTTATTTTTGCTCCCAAATTTCAGCAATGAAGACCAAACAGCAGTGACCAGTACCGACCACTCAGATGGTCTTATTAAATCGGGGGAGTGATCCCACTTTCATTATTAAAAACCGCAAGGAGGTCCTGGATCTTACACTTGCCTCTCATGAGATACAAGGGAACATCGTATCCTGGAGGGTCCTGGAAGAACACTCCTTCTTAGACCACAGGTACGTGGAGACTGTATCCTCTTTTTCACTACCGAGACAAGTTCGATTCCGGAATCTCAGGCGGATAAACTGGACTCGGTACTCGGACTACCTTTGTCGTGTCCTCCCTGAGTCCCCACCTGAGGAGGAGATTTCCAGGGAGGTCACGACTCGTCTTGCTCGATAAAACCTGCCCCTCTGGCAAGAACAGAGGCCGGAAGAAACCTGAATGGTGGAATCCGAAACTGGGGGAGCTCCGGAAAGCCTCTCGGTGACTCTTCAATAAAGCTAAGGCAGAAAACGATGAGCAGAATTGGGCCGATTACAAGGCCAGTCTGTCAGCCTACAACAAAGAACTTAGGAAAGCCTCTTGGCGTAAGTTCTGTAGCGAAATTGAGAGCAACTAAGAAGCTTCGCGCCTGCGCAGAGTTTTCTCGAAGACAACACCCACACTGGGCTACCTGAAGAACACCGACCAGTCTTGGACTAGCCCTCGCATACTTCCCCCAAAAATTTCAGACCCATAAGTCTATCGTCTTTCCTTCTGAAGACGATGGAACGGCTTTTGGGGATGCATCTCACGGCGAGTATTCCGCCTAGACTAATCTCAGACTCCCAGCATGCCTATCGAAAGGGAAGATCCACCGAAACGGCCCTACACACGATCACATCGATCATAGAAGCGTCCCTTAGCTGTAAGGAGTACACCCTAGAAACCTTCCTCGACATAGAAGGCGCCTTTGACAACATCCTCCCGACCGCCATCACGGGTGCACTGACGGACCTGGGGATTGACTCCCGGCCGGTGAGCCTGATCGATCAGATGCTACAATGCAGGATGGTTGAGGCATCACTGGGGACGTCAACGTCCACCAGATTTGTCAGCAGAGGTACACCGCAGAGCGGAGTCCTCTCGCCCCTCCTATGGAACGTGGCAGTAAACGAACTGCAGTGGGAGATAGAGGGGGGGTGGCTGCCGCGTGGTGGCGTATGCGGACGATGTTGCCATTGCATTCTCCGGTAAATTTCCGCAGACGCTGTGTGAGTGATTGACAAGTACACTCATGAAGATTGTTTAAATGGGCAGACAAATGCGGGTTAGGCGTCAACCCGTCTAAAACGGAACTGGTGCTTTTCACTAGGAAGTACAAAGTTCCGGTACTGATTCCCCCAAGACTATGTGGGGAAACGCTAGTCTTCAGCAACAACGCCAAGTATCTTGGCCTAATCCTCGATAGAAAGCTCGATTGGAAATTGAGCATAGAGGATAGAGTAAAGAAGGCCACAGTGGCCCTCTATACTTGCAGGAAAGCCATCGGACTAAAATGGGGAATGACCCCCTATATAGTTCGGTGGCTCTACACCGCCATCATACGACCAATCATGCTCTATGGAGTGGTGGTATGGTGGCCAGCCTTAGACAGAAGGACATGCCTCAATAAACTCAGCAGAGTTCAACGCATGGCAGAGCTATGCATAACTGGCGGGCTACGCACTACTCCAGGGGAAGCCCTGGATACTGTGCTGGACCTCCTCCCTGTGGATCTCATGGGAAAGAAGGTGGCAACACTTTCCGCCCTCAGAATGAGAGAAGCCAGACTGTGGAAAGCATCCGTGGTTGGGCACTCGGGAATCCTGATGAGACTCCCGCAATTACCAGAGAGGACAGATTACTGTATTCCTAGTGATTACCTCTTGACGCCTTTTCAGGTATCAATCCCACCTAGGGAGGACTGGGAGATGGGCGAACCAGGACCTGCAAATGCGGTCCACTTCTACACTGATGGCTCAAAGCTAGACGGCCGCGTGGGAGGCGCAGTCTACTGTAACGAGCTAAACATCAGTCATTGCTTCAGGCTCCCGGATCACTGTAGTGTGTTCCAAGCGAAGGTTGAGGCAATCAAAGAGGCCATTTTTATTGCCTCCAAGCTACCCCTAGACAGTCACTTGGTGAGCGTTTTCTCGGACAGCTATCAAAGCCGCGGGTCTCTGCACGAGATCGGGTAGCAGTTAGATATCTTCCTTAAATGGGTCCCCGGACATACGGACATCGAGGGGAATGATGCCGCCGACGAGCTAGCCAGGCGGGGCACTACGATTCCTCTCTTATCAGAGAGGGAGCAGGTAGCGGTGCCTTTGGCTACGTGCAGGCTCCTAACGCATGAATTGTTCGAGCAAAATGCCAATAAGAGATGGCAGCAAACCGTTTCCTGTAAAGTCTCGAGATCGATATGGCCTCATCGATCGAAAAAGCGCTCGGCAGAGCTATATAGACTCAGTAGAGCACAATGCTCTGCAGTCACTCGAGCAATCACGGGACACTGGCAGATAGCCACTCACGCTTCTAGACTGTCAATCCCTCACAACGACTTCTGCAGAAGTTGTCACGACGAGGAAGAGGAGGAATCGGTCTCCCACTTCTTCTGTCATTGCCCGGCCCTTGGAAATCGCGGTCTTCGGTTTCTCGGGGCCCCTTTCCTCACAGACATTTCGGACCTTTCCAAAATCAAACCTGGGACCTTGTCTAAATTCATCCAAGCCTCCGGATGGGACTGCCCTTAATTTGCAACAGTTTGCTCTCCACGGTTTTTAGGCATTGAGAAGGGGCACATGGAGCGGAGCGTTTTATCGCTCCCCCCAGGCTACCGCCTAAACCTAACCTAACCTAGATGTAGGTTAGCGCGTCACTTGGCGCACCGTTGAGCTCAAGAGCGGCAACGAAAATTCTCCCAACAAATAAAACGCAAGCAGCAGTGGAGAAGCGAAAACGGAATAATGCACCGGTGCTGTTGCTTGTATGTATGTGTGGATATTTCCTGTACACCGTGGCTTGGCCGAACAAACTTTCTGGTGAGGTTCTAACGACGAGAAAGGTAGAACAAAACGAGGGGGAACATTGTGAGTTGCTGCGGCCGCAACTCTACATTTATACCCGATACATAGTTAGTATGGGTCTCCTCCGACAGACGCCGCGTACATTGAACGACAAAGAGTGCGTGCGAGAGACACAGAAAATCAGTCAGATCGTGACGTCGGGCGCTGCGTAGCCACTGCAAATTGATTTGTTCCTTTTGTTTATAATAATGATCCGATTTGATCCAAATTCGGCAATTTGGTAGATATGGTAATTCACTATGATTGTGCGTTTTTAATTTTCTCGTATTTTCAAAATTGTGGATTCCTCTGATTTTCGTCTTTTGTGGGGTCGGAAGAGGGTGGAACGAAATTTTGAAATACGCTTGTCACAGTTAGATCTAACAGGAGTGTGGTGTAACGAACCTTCTTTTTGGCCGCTTGAGTTAGCTGGGATCGCTCAGTGGTCGGCGGGCTCGATGCAACGAATTTTTATTGTTGCCCCAACGACAAATAACGACAACTCTTTCTTCGGTATAGATATACCTGTGTTTTTTTTATCTCACGTTATGCTAGGACTTTGGACTAGAGATGAAAATGTTATCTTAACTACGGGTCTCCACCATACTCGGGGCTCTCGCTGGGTGCGGCAGCGTTGGTGCTGTTGATTATGAGCAAATTGACCTCAGCGTCAGCTTTGGCCCGCCACTCTAATCCGCACGCTACGACTCGCTCTTCCCTGTTGGTTTCCGCCGGTGGATGTGGATCACCACTCAATTTGAACTCACTCTGATATGAAGGCGGGGCCTGGTTCTTTGCTCTTCGTTGTACACTTCGCTTCACATTCCGTAACCGTACCGCGTCGATAATCTGCGCTAGGCGGGATTTACTCTGCACGCACGACGAGCACCCCGTCGCCAGCCTCCTTTTATAGCCCCGCCTTAACGGGAACCCACTCGGCGTCGGTAACTTTCCATCGGCTGGTCTCGCGGTTTCCACGACGTTCGTAACGGGACCGGGCCAGTGGCGTGATCCCATGACCTTATTTGGTCACGCGCTGGGCCACTGCCGGCCCGATCCCACCATCTTGTCTGCCTCTTGCCCGTCCTCCTCTCAGAGAGCGGGGAAGTTATCCTCTCTGGGATCTGGGATCCCTCGGTTATCGAGGTTATACTTCCGTCTTCCGCGACCCTACGTCGGAGTGCGTGTTCCTGATTCAAACGGAACCAATTGGCGCGCGCTCTTTTTTGTCCCCACGCTCAGGCCCACCCTGGCGCCCTCTGGTGTCTTTGCCCACGTCGGTGTTGCCTTCCGACTTGCATACCCTAGCGCCGCTTCCAGGGTTGATCCCAATCCGTGCATCGAGGCCGGACTGGCCGTGTTGTCTTGCCCGATGATGGAGATGGTGCCTCACCGGACTCCTGCTGTGGCGGCGACTGCCAAATCTCCTCCTCCTTTGCCTCTGCCTGTTGCAGCCGCTGCTGCCACTCCGCCTACCGATCCGCGGGCTGGGACTGGACCGGTCCCGGTGCCTCGCCTACGGGTGGGGGTGGTATCTCTGCGGACTCCTGCCGTGGCGGTTGCTGCCAGATCCCCAACTCCTCCGCCTCTGCCTGGCGCAGCCGCTGCTGCCTTTCCACCTCAGCGCCAGCGTCTCCTCCAGCAGCCGTCGGATCCTCAGCCTCTCCTCGGCGGTTCCCTTCTCGAGTCTTCGCCGCCAGGCCGCCAGACGCTCTCTCTGGCTTCGGGTCGCAGGTTGCTCCACGCTCGCCTCCGTGTTGGGCCCTGCCTCTCTGTGCCGCCTCTACGTGGCCTTCTCTGCTGCGGTGGGCGCGCGTGGGCCGTCGGTCATCTGCATCTCGTCCTCGCTGTCTTCGGCGGTGCTCCCGCCCGGAGAGTTGGGGAAACGGAATCGCACCCCGAGGGCAAGGCCAGCAGCTGCAGGAATTGGGAGCTATCGCACCAATCCTCCTCGTCGCCACGCGAGAGCATAGACGCCCGTCGCTGACGAGAAGTACCGGCACCATAGCCACCCTCGCCGAGGATTTCCCTCTGCGCCTCCAGGAATGTCCGCAGATCCTCCATTTTCCGTTTCCTCGTTCTTGAACCCGCGTTCCATTTCTGTTCTTTCCTTTTTTTTGTGTTTGTACTTAACGCGTGTGTTACCGCAAAGTGTTCGTCGCCCCCTTTCCCACCTGCCTTTATACACGCGTTGCATTACCAATCGTTCCTCTTAACTGTGATCGTGCTCCGCGTTTTGTCCTCTCTTGCATGGTTATAACGATTGTTGCGCTCACGACTCACCGCCCGTAGCATCTTCTCCCTACCGGCTGCGCTCTGTAACGGCACCTTGCCCCTTGTTGTGTGATGTTCTCTTGTCCAGATTGTTGCATTCGCGCTCTCTTCTCGATCCGCTCGCTAGCCGTTTTCGCCGTGTTCTATCGTTCCTTCCTCTGGATATCGTCGTGTTCTCGCCGTATTTCTTGTCGTCTTCGACTGATTTGCTGTATCCATTTTCCATCTTTGATGGACCCCCTTCCCGTTTATATATATGCCTCTTTTTTTGTATTTATCTGTATTTATACTTATTTTTATATATTTTTCTTTCATTTCTTTTGTTGTTTTAGACACTTTATATTTATACTTATTTTTATATATTTTCCTTTCTTTTCTTTTTTGTTTCAGACACGATCCCACTGACCCTGCCCTCTTCATCCCATACTGCTTGGTTCCTCCTCCGCAAGGGTGAGTTCTCCCGCCCTGGGTGACTTTATTCAACCCTTTTCCTTCTTCCAGCTCGCCCTCAGCGCGCGCCGTTTGCGTGATTCCGCCCGTGAATAATAGGTCATTAGACCTTCCGCCCGGACTGGAATCCTTGGCCTACTGTCCGGGACGACTCCTACGCGCCTTCGATCGGACTCATTCACGGGTGTCTCCCTCACACAGTGTCTCGAACCCGAGGATCGTCCGACTCCTCGCCCGGTAGTCCACGCATGAGCAGCACCCATCGGTCCGGCCGGACGCTTGGAGTTGCCCTGTGCGTCCGCGCTGAGGCGTGAGCCTGGCCCCTAGCTTTGTTACCCAGTAACCGAGATCCCCCTCCCCGACCAAGGACTCGCCTCCCAGGTTAGGATGATGAGTTTCCTCTTCAGGTTTACTTTTTCTTTTCTCTCCCCTTTTTTAAATTCATTTTAATTAATTTTTTCCTTTTTCTTACAGATTTCTCCAGATGCAACCTGTTTTTTTTAATCAGTGTTTTCTTGTTTTCCTTAACATAAGTGCACGAGGCCGTCACCCTGCATGCTGACGAGTCTTGTGCGTGTCCTGCGTGTCACCTTTTATGAGTGTCCTGCGTGGCACCTTTTACCGGCGTCCTGCGTGACCCCTATGAGTACCCTGCATGGCACATTATAACTTCTCACCCTCACTCTACTTCTCTTGCCCCTTGGGTTGGGGTTTCAGATCTCGAACGTGTGCTATTCTTTACTTTTTGTCCTAAGTCGGCATATCACCGGTGATATGAAGTCCTCGATTCGGTACGGCCCATCGTACCTTGGTGCTAGTTTTGCGGCAAATCCCTCCGCTGCGTTGGAGAGGTGGTGTTGCTTGATTGTAGTGCCTGGCCTGGTCCTGGGCCGCCTTTCTAAGTTGCGCCGCACTAGTTGGAACAATTCCCTCAACTTTGTTGCATTTTCACCTGGCGTCTCCGTTCCTTGTCCCGTACCTATCGTCTCTTCGTCGTATATTGCCCTTGGCAGTCGGGGCTTTCTTCCTTGCACCACGAAGGCCGGTGAACATCCTGTTGAATTCGCTATTCCCAAGTTCATTGCCAGCATTAGTTCCGGCCATTTTTCGTCCCAGCACCTTTGGTCACCCTCGGTAAACTGGGCTATCATGGTTTTTACCATCCTATTCGTGCGCTCTGCCGGATTCTCCTGCGGCGTGTAGGGCGCCGTGCATTGGTGGCGGACTCCCAGCTGCTCCAGGAACCTTTTGAATTTCCTGCTCGTGAACTGCACTCCATTGTCCGTGATGAAGACTTTGGGCTCCCCGAAATGGGCCACTATGCGCTCTCGACAGGCCTTTATCAATGCCTCTACTGTGGCCTTCCTCAGCGGTACCAATTCAGTCCATTTCAAGAATCGGTCCACCAATACCAGCAGCATCGAGTACCCATGCTTCGACCTTGGCAAAGGACCCACAAAGACCGCGCACACCGTCGCCCACGGCTTTTTCGGCACCTGCGTTAGCATTTCTCCCGCGGCTTGTAGCTGGCTTGGCTTGAAGCGGAGCATGGCCCGCCTTCGGGTTATCGTGCGTTTCCTTCAGAACCCTTTCCCGGGCAACTTTCGGAACACATATAATTTCCACGAGGCGACCTCTTCGTTCACCGCCGATATAGGCTTCCCCCCTTCTCCACATAGTTTGGGTATTTCTGGGATTCCTTTTTGATTTTTTCCCTCATGCCCTGTATCCATTTGCATGGCGGCTCTTCTGTTGGTTGGGTCTCCTCCTCCTGCCCTATCCGGCGGCATCGCTCTCCCAGCGGTTGCCTGAAGAGTGCGTCGGCTACCACGTTGAGCTGTCCCTTCCTGTGTGCGACCTCAAAGTCGTATTGCTGTAGCTCCAACACCCATCTCGCCACTCTCCCCGATGGACTCTCTATGCTCTTTAGCCATTTCAGGGCCATGTGGTCCGTGACCACTTTGATGCGGTACACTTCCAAATATGGCTTCAACAGTCGGATGGCCCACACGATGGCGAGGCATTCCTGATAGCATAAGAGATCACTCGCTCCCCTCTTTCCGTCTCCTGCGTGAGAATCGCGCCCAGACCATAATCGCTGGCATCCGTTTGCAGGACTTCCTCGAGAAATCGGGGCACGCTAGCACGGGATCTTCCACCAATCGCCTTTTCACCGCTTCGAACGCTTCTTGTCGTTCCTGGGTCTAGACCCATTCTGCTTTCTTCTTCAGGAGCGCGGTGAGTGGCTGTACGAGGGTGGCGAAATGGGGCACGAACCGCCTATACCATGACACCACTCTCACGTATTGCCTCAACACTTCTATGTTCGGCGGGGGTTTCAGCTCAGCTATGGCTGCGACTTTCTCGGGGTCTGTGCATATCCCCTCGCCGGTCACCTTGTGCCCTAGATACCGCAACTCTTTCCGAAAGAACTCACATTTGTCTGCGTTCAGCCGCAAGTTAGCCATGCGCAGCCGTCGAAATACCTCCTTCAGGTTTCTTCGGCCATTTCCGGCCCGATCACTTGGTCCAGCGCCCGTTGAAACGTGGCCGACGTCGAGTGCAAACCAAACGGCATTACCTTCCATTGATATAGCCTCTTCCCAGGCACAGTGAACGCCGTGATCGGCCGGCTGCTCTCTTCCAGGCGAATTTGCCAATATCCATCTTTAAAATTCAGGCTGCTGATGAACCTTGCCTCCCGCAGTTGATGTAGTCGATTCTTGGCATTGGATACGCGTCCTTTATTGATTTCGCTTGACGGAAATCTCCACTTGCCGTTCTTCTTCACCATTACTATTGGCGAACTGTATGGACTTTTTGACGGCTCGATGCATCCCATCCTCAATAATTTGTCTATCTTCTGGTTGATATCGGCCTGCATTTTGGGGTTCTTCGGGTGGTATCTTTGCTTGATCGGCTGCAGATCACTCATGGTGATTGTGTGCACCGCCACATTGGATACTCTCTCGATCTTGGAGAACGCATCCAACTCTCGGGCTAAGAACTCCTCCACTGGCTCTTCCCTTGCTCCCTCTTTCTGCCTTATGTCCGCAGGAATCTCGGCCGTGCCGCTGCCTGGGCTATTTCCGCCTTTGTGTTGGGTTCTGGGGCCGTGTCCCCGACCTCTGCTTTCGCCAATGTCAGTCTCTCCTCCTGACTTCCACATTCCCAATCTTTGGCAGGGATCATGCCCTGCACAGGTCACCACTGCCCCGACCGCGCTGAGAAAATCCCACACCAAAACCAACTCATCAATCACGCCCGGTAGCACGAGTAACGCCATTGGGATCTCCTTGTTCCTAAAGGCTACCTTTACCTCGATCTGGCTTGTGACCTTCTGGCTATGCCCATCCGCTAACCTCACCCGTTTCTTTGCTGCCGCTTCCCTTCCTCTACCCTTCAGTCGGTCCGCAAGCTCGCGGCTCACGAAATTGATGGTAGCTCCCGTGTCTACTGTGGCTTGCAGTTCCATGCCCGTGACTTCCACTACTGCGGACAGCTGCATTTCTTCACTGGTCAACCTACCGACTAGGCTTGAGGGACAGTCTCTTGCGACCGTGGCACGGCCCTCCGCAGCGTGGGTTGCGGGGCGTTTCCCGTCTTCCGGCAGCACTGCCACGCCGAGATGCCCACTTTTCCGCATCTCCAACAGTATGTGAGGGGTCGGGCGTTGCACCTCCGGCTCCAATGCTCCAACCTCCGACATGCCTGGGATTTTAACGTATCCATTTTCAATGTTACTATTCGTTGTTGACGATGTATTGAATCGCACTCCCACCTCCTCTCGCGCTTGTGCGTCCCCCGGGCCGTCTTTGCACCGTCGAAACACCGTTGTCTCGGTCGGCCTGCTAGGCGTCGCCGTGTGCGAGCAATCCGGTAACGGCACCGACTCGCGATCAATTCCTGTTGTATTTCGGCCGGGGACCTCCACAGCGCCACCGCGGCTGCGCTAGGCGGAAGTGCCAGGTGTTCGTATGCGGCCTGTTTGTCGTCCGCCCGGGGCGTCGGCGAAACTCTCACACCTCAAGCAGGTCAGCCCACTCGGGCTCGTCCTCGTGCACCTTCATCCAATCTTTGAACGTTCTCCTTATCTCGTCCAACGTGCCTTTCAGTCGCACGACGAAGTCGTGGCCGCACTGGACTAGGTCCTCCTCCTTATTCAACCGGTGGATCCATTGTCCCTTTCCCATCCCTGCGTCTATACCTCTCCTCCCTTTGGCTTGGTTTTTGTCGTTGTGGCCCCCACGCTGGGCGCCAGTTGTAACGAACCTTCTTTTTGGCCGCTTGAGTTAGCTGGGATCGCTCAGTGCTCGGCGGGCTCGATGCAACGAATTTTTATTGTTGCCTCAACGAAAAATAACGACAACTCTTTCTTCGGTATAGATATACGTGTGTTTTATTTATGTCACGCTATGCTTAGTCTTTGGACTAGAGATGACAATGTTATCTTAACTACGGGTCTCCACCATACTCGGGGCTCTCGCTGGGTGTGGCAGCGTTGGTGCTGTTGATTATGAGCAAATTGACCTCAGCGTCAGTTTTGGCCCGCCACTCTAATCCGCACGCTACGACTCGCTCTTCCCTGTTGGTTTCCGCCGGTGGATGTGGATCACCACTCAATTTGAACTCACTCTGATATGAAGGCGGGGCCTGGTTCTCTGCTCTTCGTTGTACACTTCACTTCACATTCCGTAACCGTACCGCGTCGATACTCTGCGCTAGGCGGGATTTACTCTGCACGCACGGCGACGCCAGCCTCCCGTTATAGCACCGCCTTAACGGGACCTCCACTCGACGTCGGTAACTTTCCAACGACTGGTCTCGCGGTTTCCACGAAGTTCGTAACGGGACCGGGCCAGTGGCGTGATCCCATGACCTTATTTGGTCACGCGTTGGGCCACTGCCGGCCCGATCCCACCATCTCGTCTGCCTCTTGCCCGTCCTCCTCTCAGAGAGCGGGGAACTTCTCCTCTCTGTGAGCCGTCGGTTACTTCCCGCATCCGGGTCCGGATACCCGCGAGTATCCGGACTGACCTTCGCCTTATCCAACTGGCCGTCAGCCTTATCCGGCCGCGCCTCAGCCTTATCTGGCTATGCGAATTCAGACGAATTCAGCCTGTGTGAACCCTGGTTCCTCACAGTGGATAACAAATTTAGTTGCTATAGCATTATTAGTCTTTGAGATCTGTGGATGCCACAGTTTTTCGTCGTTTGCGGGGGCGGAAGTGAGTGGGGCGAACTTTTAAAATACACTTGTGCAGGTTCGATATCACAGGAGTGTGGATACCAAATTTGGTTGCTCTGGCTCTTATAGTCTCTGAGATCTAGGCGTTCACGATAGACAAACCCGACCATGAAAAGTGTTTGTTAGAGAGAGACAGGGCGAGAAAAAATGAAATTGTTTTCTTCAGATATATAGTTATTCTGTACGATTCTGCGTTTTTGGTTTTCTCGTATCTGTAAAACTGTGGATGCCACAGATTTTCGTCTTTTGTGGGTGCGGAAGGGGGCGGGGCGAAGTTTTGTAATACAATTGTAACAGTGAAATATCACAGAAGTCTGGATACAAAATGTCGTTGCTCTAGCTCTTATAGTCTTTGAGCACTAGGCGCTCATAGGGACGGACAGACGTACGGACGGACAGACATGGCCCAATCGACTCGGCTATTGATGCTGATCAAGAATATATATATTTTATGGGGTCGGAAACGCTTCCTTCTGGACGTTACACACATCCACTTTTACCCCAAATCGAATATACCCCTATACTCATTTCGAGTATCGGGTATAAAAAGTCGTGACTGGTTAGAAGCAAAAAGAGCCATCATGAAAGTTTTTAACGAAATGGGCAAACCACTTGGAATCAACGCCGACAAAGATTCAGCTTTTATGTGCGCAGCATTGCAAGCATGGCTGAATGCGGAAAACGTGTACACCTAATTCTGTTTTTACACGGTCTTTTTTTTACACGATTTTGAAATAACACGGTTTGAAAATCAACAATTTTACATTTTTTTACACGGTTTTTTCCATTTAACACGGTTTAAAATAACAACACAAATATATAAAATCACACACAGCTCAAAAAAAAGCTAGAAACCAAACGAAAACAAGAAAGCATTAAGAGAATATGTAAATATTTGTTTCTCTTTCGTTATTTTGCGTATACGATCAATGTCTTTTTTTACACGGTTTTTTTTGTACACGGTTTTTTCAGGAACCAATCTACCGTGTAAAAACAGAATTAGGTGTAATTAGAAATCACATCAAGCAAAAATGGAATATCCGACGTCGAAAGATTTTATAAAACAGTAAATGAAAAATTAAGAATAATATCTAGCGAAGATAACCCAGAAGACAGATTCACGAAGTTTGAATTAATTCTGTATACTTATAATCATAAAACTAAGCATAATACCACAAATAGGACACCAGCTGATATATTCATTTATGCAGGCTCACCTGATTATGACACCCAACTAAATAAAGTGAATAAAATCACTCAACTAAATAAAAACCGTATAGAGTATGAAGTAGATACCCGCTATAAACTGTCACCTTTAGTTAAGTCTAAGGTAACAAACCCTTTCAAAAAGACAAGCGAAATTAGACAGGCAGACGAAAAACATTACGAAGAAAAGAATAGGGGTAGGAAGATAACTCATTATAAATCAAAATTCAAGAAAAAGAAGAAATCTAATATTAGCAAATATAATAATTCCAGAGAAGCTGAGGAAGTTAATGGAATCGGCGAACTTCAACACAATTAAAATCCTCATCTTCCTCATAATTACCGTAGTAATGGCACAGTGCCAAATCATAGAAATAAACCCTATAAAACCCCAAAACGGATATATGATATTCAAAACTGGATCAATTAACATACCTATCAATTATGAATACCATTATCTAACTGTTAATGTAACTAAAACCGAAGAACTATACCAAAATTTATTATTGCTAGCCACCAAATTCGAGGACATAATCCAAGTAAAATATCTAGTAGACAAACTGCAAAGAGAAATGAACGGTTTAAAAATAACCAAAAGAAATAAAAGAGGCCTAATCAATATAGTAGGAACAGCATACAAATATCTCTTTGAAACATTAGATCAGGAGGATAAGTACGATTTGGAACAGAAAATAGAAAATTTAGCAAGTCACAGCATTCAAATGAATGAACTCAATTTGGTAATAGATGCTGTAAATAGTGGAAAAAATATTATAAACAAATTAAATGAAGAAAAAGATAGGAACCAACAAATAGAAATTTTGATATTCAATTTACATTTCACAGAATATATCGAAGACATAGAACTAGGAATGCAGTTAACTAGGCTCGGTATATTTAATCCAAAATTATTAAAACAAGACTATCTGGAACAGATTAATTCTGAGAAAATATTGAACATTAAAACTTCCACTTGGCTGAAATCAACATTCTCCAACATTCCTAAAGATAATACAAATGTCCCAATCTATAAAATTGTTCCTTATCCTGATGAATTAAACAACATATTAACCGATATAAAGAACGACAAATATTACATCCAAAAGGAAGAAGTATTTGTTAAAGAAACTAAACAGAAAATAAATGACGAATGTATAAAAGGAATTTTAAAGCAAACTTCCACAAAAGGTCCGTATACAAAAACTTTTCAAAATTTCCAAATAAATTATATCAAACCGAATATATTAATTACCTGGAACCTTCCAAAGACAAAGCTAAACCAAAATTGTTTGAATCAGGAAATTATAGCGGAAGGAAATTCCATCATAAAAATTTACAATTATTCAGTCCAATTAAATGAATTCACAATATCAAATACGACGCTAGATTTTGCACGGAATGTATATGTCAACAATAACGTAACTAAAGTAAAGCCATTGTCGTATGTTCAAACTAAATAAATAATTATGCAACACACAAAATATAGAAACATACTACAAATAAGTTTATTAATTTCATTTTTCACAATTATATAAGGAATACTAAGCTAAGTAGCTATTAAATTTAAGAAACCTCCTAAGAGATTCACTGTCAAATGTATTAACACAATAATATAAGAGGAAGAGGAACCAACCTCAGCTATCACATTTGACACCCCGTCATTATACCCGAGGGTAATCGCCTAGGGACAGGCTAAAAACAACGTTGGGGGAGTGACATATCCATAATTCCCCACTTCCCATACACATTATGTTTACGTCCAATTCTCCCACCCTAACCACAAGTAACTGGACACCGCCCAGAATCAATAAATGATTCTTCCCACACTCCAAGCTAGAGTCACCAAATATAAACAATAGACCCCATTGATTCATCCACGCCAGAATCACGCCACTCTCAAGAGATCGATTCTCTAGAATCACGCCACTTATGAGGACCAATCAGAGCTAAGCATAAAACCATGGAGTCTCACATTCCTAGCTCCCTCATGTTTCCATGAGCCCTTCTTTTGGAGCTCTCGACTCTCGCTTCGGGCGACGCTTTCCTCAGCTGCATCTTCGTGGCAATGGCGTACGTGCCTGGACCGATATTTGGGATGCGTCGGCTTTGATGAAAGGCATCCGCTGCTGGCGATCGATGTTTCATTACATCAGGGGAGCTAGCCATGGTTTTATGCTTAGCTCGTGATTCTGGCGTGGATGAATTAACGGGGTCTATTGTTTATATTTGGTGACTCTAGCTTGGAGTGTGGAAGAATCATTTATCTATTGTTTATATTTGGTGACTCTAGCTTGGAGTGTGGAAAGAATCATTTATTGATTCTGGGCGGTGTCCTGTTACTTGTGGATAGGGTGGGTGAATTGGACATAAACATAATGTGTATGGGAAGTGGGGAATTATGGATTTGTCACTATATATATATCAAACACAGCCCCAATTGCTGTCTCCGAGGCGTCCGTTTTAAACACTAACTCGGCTGACGGTGCAAAGAATGAGGCCTGCGTGTCCGACTCTATTTTTTGTTTGCACTTCTGGAACGCTTCTTCAGCCTGTGGAGTCCAGCTTATTTCTTGCTTGTCATTTTTAGTTGCGCCTTTTAAATATTCTGTCAGTGGGGCTTGAGTTTCTGCTGCACCAGGAATTAAACGCCTGTAATAATTGACCAACCTTCGCAAATCCATGATTGTTTTTGGTTTGGGGAATTCTCGAAGAATTGTTGTGCGATCGCTAGAAGGCTTGAATCCTGTGCAGCTGATAGTGTAGCCAAGAAAAACAACCTCGTTCTTTCCCAAATGACACTTCTGCGGGTTAATGCTTAAACTGTTGTTGCGTAGAATTTCTAATATTGCTGCAAGGTGCTGCAGATGTTCCACCTGGCGGCTTGAGAAGACGATGATGTCGTCAACGTAGCAGCCAACGAAGGTTAGGCCACGAAGTAGGTTGTCCATATGACGCTGGAAAGTTTGTGCTGCACTGCGTAAACCCGGAGGTATTCCAATAAATTCGAACAGTCCAAAAAGAGTCGTAACAGCCGTTTTCGGAATGTCCTCGAGAGTGACAGGAATCTGGTGATAGGCACGCACTAAGTCGATTGTCGAGAAAACTTTGCATACTTACAAACGCTGAATGATGTCTTCGCAGTGAGGTACCGGGTAGCGATCCGGAATGGTACGAGAATTCAGTTTCCTATAATCGCCTGTAGTATGCAACCTGTTGGGCTTTTTTAGGAACCAGAAGAATGGGTCTAGTCCACTGACTGCTTGAAGGTCGAGTTACTCCATTTTGCAGCAGAAGGTTGAAATCACGGCAAGCCGCATCCAGCTTGCACACAGCGTCGGGCGTTGACACCAAATCGTTTGTGGTAAAAAAATACTCGTGCTGTTGTAGATACCGTTTGGTGGTTGGTGCTCGTTTGACCACGTTTGTTGTTAGCAAACTGTTTTTGCAGCAGAGCTAATGTGGCTTTCACCTCACCTATGTCACGCTTAAGTACATTAAGACTGTCGTCTACAGTGTCAGCTGAGCGACGAGAAACCGAGTGTCGAGGCGTGTCTGAGCTGCGCGCAATGCCCATGATAAAGGGATCACCTTCCTCTTCCATTAGATCTTTTACGCTTCGTTGTACATGCTGCGATAAAAGTGACGGCCATCGAACACGCAAAACATCACTAAATGCACGTCCTCCAGCCAACATATTCAGTTGGCATAGTATCTGCGATGGCTTTTGCCCTTCAAGTACAAGTTCTGTCATTGCTCTGTGTAGTTTTCGATCAGGAGACTCGGTGAAACGTCCGACAATAGTCGCCTTTAATTGCTCGTATTTATTGGACTCGGGTGGCTCCATCAGAACATCCGTTAGCTCAGACATGATATCTGCATCAAGTGCGGCCAGTAGGTGGTAATAGCGCGTGTTGTCAGAGGTAATGCGGTTGCATGAATATTGTTCGACTGCTGGCATGTTGTGGTTGTGGCCCTGTATTTCACCAGAGTCGAAAGTGGTGCATTTACGCTAACCCGTGCTTCTTCCATCTTTTTGATATGTTTTGTATTTGTATTTTTAACTGCGGGGTCACCAATGTAGAATGTGTTAATATTCTGCTCGTTTATTCTTATTTAGAAATCAAAAAATCTTAATTAGCTGAGTGTTTCTCTATTTCTCCACGAACTGAACTGCTAGTCCTCGATCACTCTCGGAACCAGTAACTGCTTCTGACGATGCGTCGTTGCCAGACCGCGATTGGGTGGAACCGCCACAGTTTTTTTTCTATTTTAATTTAATTTTTGCTTCCGTTGGGTCAAAATTACCGAAAAAGAGTTACAAACGTGTGATTTTAAAAATAATTTGTTTCTATGTATATGACTATGATATAAAAACAAATTAATATAAAATTTTGTTTGAGATTGATTAAGCGACAACAAAAAATAAAAGCCACTGCAATTTCATTTGTTCCTTCTGGCTATAATAATGATCCGATCTGATTCAGCATGGTAGATATGGTCATTCTCTATCATTTTGCGTTTTTGGTTTTCTCGTATCTTTAAAATTGTGGATGCCACAGATTTTCGTTCTTTGTGGGGGGCGGAAGTGGGCGGGGCGAAGTTTTGAAATACAATTGTTACAGTGAAATATCACAGAAGTCTGGATACAAAATTTCTTTGCTCTAGCTCTTATAGTCTCTGAGCACTAGGTGCACATAGGAACGGACAGACGGGCGGACGGACAGACAGACAGACATGGATCAATCGACTCGGCTATTGATGCTGAATCAAACGATTCCTTCTGGACGTTACACACATCAATTTTCACCACAAATCTAATATACCCCTATACTCATTTTGAGTATTTTTGTCGGCCGTGTGGTCTGACCTGACATCTCAATTACGCATCGTTCAAAAGTTCAAATTTCCTCGTTTTGTCATGCTTCCGAACTCATCCCTCCACTTGCACGCTTTTTGTGATGCCAGAATGGGCGCATATGGAGCTTGCGTTTACATAAAACCGAATGTCCAAGGCCATACAGCACCTTGCTTGCTCTTATCAAAGTCCAAGGTAGCGCCTTTAAAAATGCTAACCATACCCAAATTGGAATTGGCCGCGGCGTTGCTGTTGGCTGAGCTAGCCGCACATGTAAAACAAAGTCTCTCATCTCCCTTTGATTTTCACTGGTGGTCATCACCTATTGTGTTGTCTTGGATACGTGAAGCCCCATCAAACTTTAACGTTTTTTTCTCCAACAGAATTGCGCGAATCCAGGAATTAACCAACGAAATGGAGTGGCATCACGTTTAACCAGAACTTAACCCAGCAGATGTCGTACCAAGAGGATGTTCCCCAAAAGAGATTTTAGATTTGGAATTGTGGCTGTATATGGGACCGTCATACCTTTTATCGGACTCGTCAAAATGGGCTTCTAAAGTTTCGCCAACTGTAGACTTACCAGAGCGCAGGCAGATGGCATTGGTTGGATCATTCGTAAAGGACCTCTCATGAGACAGCAAGTACACGTAATCCATATGCTACCAGTGCAGAATTATTGCCTGTAACTTTGTTCTTAAGTTCTCCTAACCTTTGGATTACATCGCTGGTCGAATGACCAGCTTCAATCTTCTTAATTTCCCTTGCTTGCTATCGCGGCTTAAGCCTCTAATAGCTTAATGATTTGTTCCGATAACATCTTACGTTAATTTGTTACTTAATTAGGCTTAAAAACAATTTGAAATATCTGACTTAGCTGATGAATTCTGCCTCTGCTGTTGTTGTTACTGCTGCGGCTAAAGTCGCTGCTGCTGGTAACGCTGTCTCTGATGTCGCTGCTGCTTTTGCAGCTTGTATATTTCTCAATTGCTGGCCATTAAGCATTTTCGATGTTTCGGATTATATATTTTTTTCTTTCGATGTTTCGGCCTCGAATCATAGCTCGCAAACAACTGTCAACACTTTTTCCCTTCGCTGTCTCGTCACTGACGAAACTGAAAAAGACCACGCACACACGATCACTCACTGAGCAGAACACTTTTTGTCTCTTCGCTTGTGTTTCGTGTTTTCGGTTGAGCCGACACACGATCCTGTCTCACAATAACAACTTCGAGAGACACTTTTGATCAAGCGCTCACAGAAAAAGTGTCAATTGATGAGCAGAACCAAAAAAGTGTCTTGAGTAAAGTGTTTTCAGTTTTTTTTCGTGTTTATGTTTATTTATTCATGTTTTCCGCATCTTTTGGGTTATTATATTTTAAAATGTATATTTTTTTGCAAATTTTCTGCAAACTGAACTGATACGATGAAGAAGAGATGTAATGATAATGGAGGTTATACCCACTTTAAATTCAAGTGCATTTTACCCCAATAATGTCTGAAATCCGATTGCAACTATTAAACATGAACATTATTTTGTACATATCTGTTGCGTGACCTTCCATCCATGGCGGCGATTATTAGTTATTGATCTTAATTATGAATTATGAACGGCGGTTTTTGTCGCTTGAAAGACGATTGCATCGTGACCCTGAGTTGAAAAATGTTGAAAATGTACTTGGAATTCATGGAAGAGTACCTCTCCTTAGGTCATATGTCTCCTACTGACAATACGATTCCTTCTACTCCACACAACGAAATCCCTCATCAGTGTGTTCTGAGGCCCCAAAGTACGTCTACCAAGCTCCGAGTCGTGTTCGATGCTTCGTCCAAGACGTCCTCACAGGTGGCCTTAAATGATATTCTGATGGTGGGACCTACCATTCAAGAGGAATTATACTCGACACTGCTCCGTTTCCGTCTGCACAGGTTTGCCCTGACTGCTGATGTTAAAAAGATGTATCGCCAAGTGATGGTGAACGAAGCGGATCGGCAGTTTCAGCTCATAGTGTGGAGAAGAGACCCTTCTGAATCCTTGAGATTATACAAGCTCAACACTGTAACCTATGGGACTGGACCAGCCCCATTCTTAGCTATCCGGTGTTTGAAAAGGTTGAGTGAGTCTGCGAAGCTCTCATTCCCTAGAGCTGCTAATGTTATTGGGTCCGACTTTTACGTCGATGACTTGTTGACTGGTGCTGCATGCGTAGAGGAGCTAAGGGCAATTAAGTCCGAAGTGTCTCAGGTTCTTCAGACCGCAGGGTTTGAGTTGACTAAGCGGTTTTCAAACTCACCCGAGGTCACCGCATCTGAGAGCACAGCCAAACCCATAACATAACTCCTGCGTGCGTGGCGATGACCCTCCCCACGAGCCACTCCTGAGGCGGCAGATTGTCCTCGGCCACGATGACGAGGTCTCCTTCCTCGAGGTTCGGTTGCCGCTGGTGCCATTTGCCCCGAATTTGCAGCCCCAGGACATATTCGCGGGACCATCGCTGCCAAAACGCTTGCCTGACTGACGAGACAAGTCGCCATCGTCGCAAGCAACTGAGACTCTCCTGGTCCGGAGTCCGCAGTGCTGGGGGGGCGATGAGCGACCCGCCTGTCAGCAGGTGCCCGGGTGTTAGGGCCTCGCCGTCGCTTGGATCCTGGCTGATGGCTCCCAGCGGCCTCGAGTTCATTATGGCCTCGATGCCGACGAGGACTGTGGCGAGCTCTTCGGCGGTTAGGAGCGCGCTGCCTACCGCCCGTAGGAGTAGGCTCTTGGCAGTTTTTACACCTGCCTCCCATAGCCCTCCCATGTGAGGAGCTCGTGGCGGTATGAACGCAAATTCGCATCCGTTTTTTGACGCGAAGTCGCGAATTGCGTCTCCCTGCTCCTTGAGCCTGATCCGCAGAGCGCTGAGATGGCGGCTCGCTCCGACGAAGTTCGTCCCGTTGTCGCAATGGACGACTTGGGGATATCCTCGGCGCCCGACGAATCTTTGGAAAGCCAACAAAAAACTGTCAGTGGTTAGATCGGAAACTATTTCTAGGTGAACCGCCTTGGACGCAAAACAAACAAAAAGCGCAATGTATGACTTGTATGGGGGCCTTCCGCGAATTTTTAATGTCGTGTGCACTGGTTCACAAAAATCAACGCCGCAAATTGAAAATGGGCGGAGAGCACGGAGTCGATTTGCGGGTAAATTCCCCATGAGTTGCGTCAGCAATCGAGGCTTGCATTTAAAACAGCGCATTCACGATCGAACTGTCTGACGGCAGACCTCCTGAGCGTTCACTATCCAAACGCTCTGTCGAAGGATGCTCACAAGTGCTCGTGGGCCGACATGAAAATTCGAATGGTGCAGATGACGAATATAGCTTCGCACGAATTGCGAGTCAAAAGCAGAGGAAACTTGGCATCCTATGATATAGGAGCTTTGGCTAGTCGCCCCCCCACTCGCAACAACGAAAAGTTACACCAAGTCCCTGTGTCTTCATGGATGAATGGTTTCAACCGCTGAAGACTAGGACCAATTGTAGATCCTTTCCTAACCATTTCGATTTCTCCTTGATACTCGTGATGCTGGACGATTTCGACAATTTTATAAAGGCTTCATTGTATTCGGTCGGTGAGACAGTTTTTTCGAAATTTAGGCTTGGGTCTTTACATTTTCTTATAAAGCGGAACACATACACGAACACTCTAAGCAGTTTGAGGTGTGACGAGAATCCCTCGATGACATCTAACAGCTCCGAACTTCGCACAGCAGCGGTCAGCCCGACCGCAGTCTTCCTCTTTTCCAGCTGAAGATCATCGGAGTGTTCGAAATGAGCGTTCTTGGGCCAGTTTTCTTCTTCCTCTTTCAGAAATGATGGCCCTTCGAACCAAATTGACTGAACGATTTCGTCGACGTCACAACCTCTTGAGACAATATCTGCTGGGTTCTGTTTCGTGGGTACATGCCGCCACGTAGCATTATCTGACCACTCTTGAATCTCAGCCACTCTATTCGAAACGAAAGTCGACAACGACGATGGATGAGACCGGATCCAATGAAGAGTTACCTCTGAATCCGACCAATAAACGACTCGTTCAATGGGCACGTTTAATAGGGGCTTGATTCTGTGACAGAGATCTGCGAGAATGTGAGCGGCACATAACTCAAGCCTTGGGAGCGTTTTGGTCTTGAGCGGCGCTACTTTGGGTTTTGAAGTCAACAACGATGTTTTTAAACCTTCTGCAGTTCTGCTACGTATATAGACGTACGCTCCATAGGCTCTCATGGAGGCGTCAGCAAAGGCATGTATTTGAACCGGTGACATCGGATCGGAATACACAAACCGAGATATGGATATGTCTTCCAATTGAGATAGTGTATTTTTCAACCTATTCCACGCTGTTTCCAAATGCAGTGGGATCGACTCATCCTAATCTAGTTTGTTAAGCCAAAGCTCCTGCAATAGGATCTGGACTTTTATGACGATAGGACTTAACAAACCAAGGTGGTCAAACAACTTTGATGTCACCGATAGTATGTTCCGTTTTGTCGCTCGGAGACCCATAACTGAATTGTCAATTTTGAACTTAAAGGCATCGTCAGTAGGTAACCATGAGATTCCTAACGCCTTTGTCGACTCTGAATCCGAGATAGTTATGGGTTTGGCTGTGCTCTCAGATGCGGTGACCTCGGGTGAGTTTGAAAACCGCTTAGTCAACTCAAACCCTGCGGTCTGAAGAACCTGAGACACTTCGGACTTGATTGCCCTTAGCTCCTCTACGCATGCAGCACCAGTCAACAAGTCATCGACGTAAAAGTCGGACCCAATAACGTTAGCAGCTCTAGGGAATGAGAGCTTCGCAGACTCACTCAACCTTTTCAAACACCGGATAGCTAAGAATGGGGCTGGTTCAGTTCCATAGGTTACAGTGTTGAGCTTGTATAATCTCAAGGATTCAGAAGGGTCTCTTCTCCACACTATGAGCTGAAACTGCCGATCCGCTTCGTTCACCATCACTTGGCGATACATCTTTTTAACATCAGCAGTCAGGGCAAACCTGTGCAGACGGAAACGGAGCAGTGTCGAGTATAATTCCCCTTGAATGGTAGGTCCCACCATCAGAATATCATTCAAGGCCACCTGTGAGGACGTCTTGGACGAAGCATCGAACACGACTCGGAGCTTGGTAGACGTACTTTGGGGCCTCAGAACACACTGATGAGGGATTACGTAGTGTGGAGTAGAAGGAATCGTATTGTCAGTAGGAGACATATGACCTAAGGAGAGGTACTCTTCCATGAATTCCAAGTACATTTTCAACATTTTTCAACTCAGGGTCACGATGCAATCGTCTTTCAAGCGACAAAAACCGCCGTTTAGCAACCTCAAAGGAGTTGCCTAAACAATTTGGATCTGATTTAAACGGGAGCCTTACTTCGAACCGACCTAATGAGTATCTGAGTCATCTTACGATAGTGTTCTTCACATAGCTTGTGCTCAGGTGTGGCAATTTTCTTGGTAGATGGCATTTCTTCCAGTGACCAAAACTTTTTCAAGGTCCTATCGATGGATACTAGCAACTCTTCACTGCAACTCAAACTGTTTGTAATTTGAGGAGCAGAACTCCTGGAAACATATTTTCCCGACAACCCAACCAAGAAGGGTTTTCTAAAGAGTTGGAAAGTCAGGACCTTGTTTAGTTTGACCAATAGCTAATAATTCAAAGAATGGTTCTGCTCCAATTAGCATATCTATTCTTTGTGGCTTGTAGAAATAAGGGTCTGCCAGTGGTAGGTTCTCTGGGATTCGCCAGTCAGTCACATTCACTGACTGGTCAGGGTGATAACCTGAAATTGATTTCAGGATCCAAAAATCAAAGGAGAACTCACTACCATTTATTCGCGACTTCACCACTGTGTGTATTTTATCCTTTACTTGAGAATTAGATTCACCAATTCCAAGCAAGTTAATACAGGACTCCTCTTTACGGATCTGTAAGCGATTAGCGAGGTCCTCGGTAATGAAATTTGTTTGTGATCCAGAGTCGAGCAGAGCTCTGGCCAAAATGTGTTCACCGTTCTTAGTTCGGACGCTTACAATCGACGTAGCCAGAATTACCCTGTCCAACGCTGTCGCATGCAGAACATGTGACGTGGAAGGTTGATCCTGATTTGATGGAGGAGAAGTACTCTCTTGGGGTGGTGGCAACGCAAGACTATTAGCCGACACTGTGTATCGATGCAATAATGTATGATGTGAGCGGTTGCACACTCGACATTTATTTTGGCTTTGCATTTTACAACAGCGTGGCCTTTTCGCAGACAATTAATGCATAAGGATGCCGACTTGGCAAACTCAAACCTTTGCATCACCGAGAGACGCGAAAATGGAGGGCAATTTGACACTAGATGGTCTCCTGAATTGCAATAGCTACAATATTGCTGATACAGATACTGGTATCGGCGATTCAAGACTTTCCTTAAAGTCGACTCTGGGTTGACTCTGTTCAAAACGAGATGAATAAGCATTGCATTCGAAATTTTTGTATTGTCTCCTATCGACAGTAACGATCCGTAAAAAAAACAGTATCGATTAGATTTTTTACGGACGATGCGGACTCGGTTGCTTGGAACGCCTTTATTGTTTCCAATGCTCACTCGAGAGGCACAAAATCAAATGATACAATTTTTCGATCACCGGTATACTATTGTCGCTATGGACTAGTCTCTCGAAAAGGCTAATGAAATTTTTGAACTCCGAGTGTTTACGACTAAATTTGGGTAATGCCAATTTCGGAAGTCTAGCATGAGTTGGGGCTGAAGCAGTGTCTTCTTCGTCTCGCTTGCTGCATCAAAGGCGGCGATAAGCGACATTATCTTTCCCTTGGTTACAATCGTCAGCTCTTCCAACTCGGCTGCATATGCATCACCTGTTATCTCCTCGACTTGCTCTTGCAAATGGTTCGCCTTTTCAATTGAAGCATTCAAACAATCTAATCTACATTGTAATTCCGGTAATTGCAAAGGAATTGACCCTTGATCTAACCGATCCTCTAAGCGGCGAATGCTTTTTACTAGACTTTTGAGCTTAATCTTTAAGTCTTCAAGAGTGGATTTACTGTTTTCTGCCATAATATTTGTGTATGTAGATTTTACGCAGCAAACCACTATATTATTTCTATTTATTTATTTATTATTATTATTTTGTTTTTTAAATGTTTGAACGAGAACTACAAACGAAAACGAATTTTAATTGAATGTCGAGGCACGAGGTATCAAGGAAAAGAGAAGGTGCAAGTAACGTTCGAAAACAATATACCCTTAGAATGTAGGGTATCGCGTCACTAGGCAAGTAACAGCCAAAAACAATATACCCCTTAGATACAGGGTAGCGCGTCACTTGACAAGTAACAGCCGAAAAGAATATACCCGTTAGATACAGGGTAGCGCGTCACTTGGCGCACCGTTAAGATCAAGAGCGGCAACGAAAATTCTCCCAACAAATACAACGCAAGCAGCAGTGGAGAAGCGAAAACGAAATAATGCACCGGTGCTGCTGCTTGTATGTATGTGTGGATACTTTCTATACGCCGTGGCTTGGGTGAACGAACGAACAAACTTTCTGGTGAGGTTCTAACGACGAGAAAGGCAGAACAAAATAAAGGGGAAGGGCGACAGTGATTGCAGTAAACGATTGATGTATGTACATATAACTGTTGCGTCCAAAAAGCGGTTCACATAAGTCTGTATGTGTCGATATGTATGTATTTATGTGTGTTTAGTTATATTTATATGCAATTACTAATAAAATGCATGCAATCAAGCTCTACTATATGTATATCATACGTCTGTGCCTAGAATTGAAGGCGATGTGCAATGTTTTCAGCACAAGACACTTCAAAGAGAGATCTGAATGTAATTTGCTCAGCCTTCAATTTTCTGCACATATACCTCTGATTCCTCTTTTGGATCTTTGAATCCAACTGCTACTTTCCTGGCTTTATCGCAGGGCATTCCTCGGCGGTAGCAGAAATTTGCACAAAATTATTATTGGCGCGACCGACGCGATGATATTATGCAAATTGATTGGTTGGACACACACACCACGACGCGGGCAACGATTATGTTTGCATATACATACTGCAATTTCTTGTGTCACTGTCACCTATTGTTTTGCCTATAATTAACTAAATTAGAAGAGTTTTTCTTAATGAAAATAACCGAAAACTTTGGGTGGCTGTAATTTAATTATTTATTTGGCGGGGCGAAAATGAATACGCTCGATCTCCTTCGATATTAGCGAACAACTCTATTTTCTTCACAATTCAAATCTCTTACTCTAGCTAACCTATGGTGGCAAAGCGGGGCGAATTCGCCAAGAGCGAGAGAGCGAGCTTTTATTGCGCTCCCGCTTTGCCCTAGCCTAACTTACACTAGACTTCATAATTACATAATAAACAAATCATCGCCGCCATAGAAGGAAGGTCACGCAACAAGTATCACTGGTGATGATTCTTTTTCAAGATCATTGATATTCACCTTATATGTTGTCATATTTTTTTTTGTTGCATAGACCTAAAAAATATAAGGAAAATTAGTTTTTATATTTTTGACTTTAATACATTTGTGAGTCTTTGACAAGAACAAATTTATTTGTTAAAAACAATTACACAAAACTACTGACAATAAATATCAATGAACTGGACTAGCACTTCCACCACACTTAAATTTGATTGCCTTACTTGCTTTAATTCAAAAATACGGTGTACTATTTTTGTAAAATTTTGTTCGGCCAAAAATTCTTGTTGGTCAGTTAATATTATGTTTACGCATGGATCCATGTAAATTGCAGCTAGGTTAGGTTAACCCGGACGGCCCTCAGCGGGGCCACGCATAGGCCAATATGGCCCTTAGTTATCCGGATGGGGGGGTGTATGAACCGTCGCGGGAGTGTTTATGTGGTTTTAAAGTCCCCGAGAATCGAGGTGTTTTTAGCATAGGCCAGCAGTTCCTGTGGCGTCCTTTTGGAGGCATCTTCCAGTGAAGCCAGCACTGGGGCGCCCAGGTATCTCCTCCTTGCCCTTGAGAGCCGGACAGTTGCAGATGAGATGTTCCAGGGTTTCGATAGCCCCGATGTCGGTGCTTCCCCACACATTGTGGTGGGCATTGGCGTCCGTCCCGATGACGAGTTGATAGTTTTGGTGCCGGCTTCGTCACCAGGGCTCCTGAGTTCGTCGGGTGGTGCGGGTCTGTCGTGAGCCATGTAGCGGTGCCACCAGAAGGCGCTTTCCTCACTTTCCAGCATCACAACCGTCAGGTCATCCGTGCTGTAATGAGACATAAGGTAAGCATGGATTCCCTTTCGTACGAGTACGACGGTTCTGTTCCTGCTTACCGATGTTGAAGAACAGATTATGATTTGAGGACTTTAGTCCGGCCACTGAATTGCCTGTCGCAATCCAGGGCTCCTGGACTAGAGCTATGTCGGCGAGCCATTGCTCCATGGCGATGAGGAGCTCCGCCGACGCTACCTTGCTTTTATGCAAGTTGAGCTGCAGCACACTCAACATGGATGGCTGGCTCACTTGCACCTGACGGATTGACTACCAGCGTCAGGTCACCGTCTTCCACTTCTTCGTCTTCAAGCGCAAGACCCTGGGCAGCCTCCACGATGGACTCGAGACCTAAGTCCTTTTCCACCTCGCCAGCCTGCAGGGTATGCGCGTCCTTGTCCTCCAGGGTGGCGCTTTTTTGAGGCGCAGGTAGAGCGCTTCCATGCCCCACGCCATCTTCCCGAACTTGGGGTATAGCAGATCCTCTGCTTCCTTGTTTATTTGGAGGATCGCACAGGCCCCCCTCGTTGGGTAGTGGGCTGCCAATGTATAGGATCCTCAATCGGCCGATGGCACGTCCGCGTTTTGCCGCTGAAGGAGCTTCCAGCGCTCGGTCCTCTGGTTGTGATGGGGAAGAGTACCTTCGCCTTAGGCTTGGACGGGATAAGCTCGGTCCACAACCTCCAACAGCCCCTCCCACATCGCCTCCAGTTGGCAGACCGTACGCGTCAGCCACCTTAGGGTTGGATCGTCATTGCACTTCAGGATCTTAACCCCATTTAGCCACCCAGCACCATCGAACGTGGGCATTGGGGCCGCGGGGTCTTCCATCTGTGCAAAAGTGCGTCGACGAGACGCGCGTGCACCAACTTCCCACTGTGCCGCTGACATCTTGCCGTTTTCCTCGCTGCGGTCGATGAGTGCCACGATCAGATGTCGTTTGGTCACATCGCTGACCTTCGCTTTCGGCTTCGTTGGCTTCTTGGCCGCTTTCGGTGGAGGGGCTGCACTCTTGGGCCCGCGTTGCCGCTTGCTCGCTGGAGTGTCCTTAATGGCACTCTCAGTCGAGCGTTGCCTCTTGGTGGCCATCATCTCCTCCCCACCTTATTGGCATATTCGCCATTCCCCGCCCCTCATCTGTGCATCTGGGCATAATGTAGCCGACCCTCCTCTACTCTCTGCTCGGCCCAGGCTAGCTTTGACCTTCTCCTCCTGGGAGATGTCTGCTTTACCTTGCAGCCGGCTTTTGATGTTGAGGGGCCGCTTTGTATTGCGCTTTTGGCCTTCATCCCTCCTTGGAACGCTTCGGCCCTTCCCCTACGCAGGGAGCTGGTGCCTGTGGTTCCGGCGAGCGGAGAAGGTTTCTTCATCCGTCCTGCTTAGAGAGAGCACGCTCTCCAGATCCGTGTCTGTATCGACTACGGCATCTGTGCGGCTCAACTTGCAGGCTACGGAGTGAGTTGTTTTTGTTGTTGTTGTGGCAGTAGCTTTACAACTGACCTGGCCTGCTCCCGCCAAGTCTGAGGTGTGACCGCTGGCGACACGCAGAGAGGACTGCTCCTCCCCGTGCCCGCCGGTGGTAGCAGTCACGCTTTCCACCGACGTTTAGGTTGACATCCCAACCCGTGTTTGCTCCTTCTTCGACTCCATAGTTGGCCCGGGGTCCATACTGGTTAATATTTTCGGGGACCGCCCCCAGCGTTTAGGCCTGACCGCCAGGCACCTCTAGCCATGGCCCTGGTTCGGTTCCCCCGACTTTGAATCGGGAAGACGCCGGACCATAGCCTTAGCTAGACACTGCATTACCCCGGACAGAGCAAGCGACAGTGCATTACCCTTGTCCGGGGTAATGCAGTGTCAATTGCCCAGCAGCACCCTCGTGGAGGGTTCAGCTAGAGGATTTCCGCCAGCGAAAAAAAAAAAAAATGGCAGCTAACAGATTCTTTATTTCGAACAACTTACATTCTTGTATTGTCATATTTCGTATTTTTGTCATATAAATTGGACTTTTCGCACTTCAGTTCGCCACAGCAACTACTGTGAAAAAACACTTTGGATCTCGGGACTTTAAAATAGCATAGCAATTCTATCCGGATAACTAAGGGCCATATTGGCCTATGTGGCGCCAGCTGAGGGCCGTCCGGAGTTAACCTAACCTAATCTATGTGAGTGGAATTCCATCTAGTGACAACGTCTAGTGAAGGTAGGTTTTTTTTGTGCTCGATTAAGATACGCCTGCTCAATTCAAATAGTTCTTAGCTTCTTTACTTACGTATATGTAATTATATCCTGTACGCAGCGCTTTGCACACTTTATGGCAACTATTAATCTTGTTGTTGATTTCGATCTGTTTTTTAACGGCAAAACCGCATAATTAAAGCGTGTGTGCAGCACACCGCACGAGGTGAATATTTGCCAGTTCTATGGAATCAAGCTTTTCCATTAAACCGTCTCCGTTCTTATCGTCGTCCAAAGGGATTCTTCCGTAGCATCATAATTTAAAATGTCAATGGCTTTTATCATGTTTCTCCCATTATCGTATGTAATGCTACGTACAATTTTTTTTTTTTTTCTGTGACGTGAAGATAATTTCAGTTCGATGTCGGTATTAAATTCTTACCTGAAGACTTTACCAAGCTCTATGCCGTAATCTTGTAGGGTCTCCATAATTTGTTCTTTGATGTATAGCCCGGTATGCGAAGGTAGTAGCTATATCATCCTTAAAGTCTTTGACGATCTCACTTTCACAGTGTTGAGTGTATTATTTGTAAATTTACACCTAGAATTGCTTTGTCCATTCTGGTTGGCAACATATATTTTAAGTGATATTAGTTTTCCCTTTGTAAGACTTTATGTTGTCTTTGATAGACTGCTCTCAATTTTCACATAATTCATTACATTACGTGACGTTTTAGGACTAGATTGAGGGCGCATCCCAAATTTTGCGGAACCCTTCGCTTTCCAAAAGCAAAATGGCCTTCCGTCTGTGGTTACAATTTGTATAGCTGAAAAACTAATGCCTCTTCACTTTTTTCGTAGGTTATCTTTCGATTTTGTAAGGAAGCGATCCTGGCTGGGGTACATATCTCAATGGCAATCTACTCCAGGGTCGAAATTACAGCAATATTTATAATTTGCCGGGACTCCGAGTTCTGGGCCGACGATGGGGACGGGAGGCAATCCGTAGACAGGAGCGACCGAGGTGAAGGAGAACCGTACGGGGCGTGTCAGCCAGTTTCGCCGAGAACGCAGCAGACAATCGCTGGACGGCTCTCTCGCGGATCCACTGGCCTGCCAGCCACGTTAAAGGGTAAAATCAGACGAGGATACCGGCAGGTATCGCCGAGGGCACCGGAGGTAATTGTCAGATCTCACTTTCGGGACCCTATCGGACCATGAATTGCTACGGAGAGCTTTGCTACGCAGGAATACCGACAAGCATCACCGAGAGGGTTTAGACAATCGCCGGATAGCGCTCTCGGGATCTATCGGACTATGAATTGCTACGGAGGTCTTTGCTACGCATGGATACCGACAAAATATCACCGAGAGGGCTTAGGCAATCGCCGGATAGCGCTCTCGGGATCCTATCGGACTAAGAATTACTACGAAGGTCTTTGCTATGCGGAGATACCGACAAGTACCACCGAGAGTGCCTAGGCTATCGCTGGATAGCCTCACCCCACGACTATCCTGCCGCGCACTCATATCGTATCCTTTTAATAGTTCAAGTTGTATCCACCCCCTTTATTGATTATGATGGTCTTCTAACTAATTTAAAATCGTGTAAATTTTCTTTCTCCACTGGTCCAGATTTGGTTCCCAGTGCCGTGCTCAAACTCTGTGCGGATTCTCTTTGCGTGCCCCTCTTGAAACTGTTCAACCTCTCTCTCGAGCTTGGTAATTTTCCCACCTTCTGGAAAAAGAATCCTACATAATTCCTATTCATAAAAGGGGTCTAAGTCAGACGTCTCAAACTACCGTTGTATCTCCACTCCTAAACTCTTCGAAAAAATTATTACTTCTCAGCTCCAACACTTTTGTAGTTCCCCGTTATCAGAATCACAGCACGGATTTGTAAAACGTCGCTCAGTTTCGTCTAACCTCCTTGAATTTTCCTCCTTTGTAACTGCCGGACTTGCAAGCAATGTCAAACTGACGTAGTTTATACTGATTTTAGTAAAGCTTTCGATTCAGTTAATCACAATCTCCTCATCCACAAACTATCTCTACTAGGATTTCCGACTAAACTTCTTCACTGGACTAATGCGTACCTTTGCAATCGTTCTCAGCGTGTCTGCTTCCAATCTTCTCTTTCTAAACCAGTTTTTGTCTCTTCGGGTGTGCCGCAAGGTATCCATCTCGGCCCTTATTATTTAACCTCTTTATTAATGATTTCCCAAGTTTTAACTAATTCACGAGTCCTAATGTGGCTGACGATGTCAAGCTATGTTTTCCTACAGCGATCTGGTGTCCCCGTTATTTCTTCAATCGGATCTCGACGCTCTCAACAGTTGGTGTACTATTAACGCTCTTCCTCTTAACATTTCCAAATGTAACGTCATGACCTTCCATCGCAACAAGCCTTACCTTTTTGACTTCACAATTAATAACATTTCCTTGGAACGCCTGTACAAAGTTAATGACTTAGGCATTATCTTCGTTTCGAACTTATGTTTTAATTCTCATATATCCGCTATTTCGAATTAAGCCAAAGGAGTCCTTGGCTTTATCAAAAGATGGTCGAAGGAATTTTCTGACCCCTATACCACTAAACTACTCTTGTACGGCCTATCTTGGAATATGGTTCCTGTATCTGGTCTCCCCATTACCAAAAATATCAAGATATGCTTCTGTCCGTTCAAAAGCAATTCCTTATCTTTGCCCTGCGCGGACTTAATTGAGACTCCTCTCGTCATCTTCCTTCTTATGAGAGTCGGCTGCGTCTCATTAACTTGCACTCTCTTGAAAGCCGTAGAACTTGTCATGGAATTCTCTTTCTCCACAAACTTCTCCTAGGCGAGGTTGAATCTTCGGCCCTCATTAGCCTTATCAGAATTGCTGTCCCATCCCGCCCGACTAGGCATTACCCTCTCCGTCTTCCTCTCTGTCCTTCAAACTACTCTGACCATGAATCTTTCCGTAGCCTTTGCCGCGATTACAATAAATTTTTCCATCTTTTTTCCTTTGATACTTGCGCTTCCAAAGTAAACTCTTCTTTAATGAATAATTTAAGTTAACTTTTTTCGGCCTTGTATTGTGTTACCGTACATTCCAGTAGCAGATAATTTTTATGATTTGTACATTCCTATTTTTACACAGTGTTGACGCCCTTAATAGAATATAGGATTAAATTACTTTATAAAAGGTTAACAATTTGAATATTTGAATATATATGTAAATACTGCTAAAAATGTGAATTAATTTGAAGTTGGCGCGTTACATTATGTACATATAAAGAAGCGCAATCGATAGTATCGAGCCATAACGATCTGAATTATGAACACTAGATTTAAGAGATATACGAAATAAAACGAACGAGCAAGGAACTACATCAGGCGGATTAAGGAAGGTCTTAATTGTGTAGACGGATTCCACTGGAAAACTGTTGGAGGGACTTAGCTCGTACATTTGGCGCCCGAGCAGGGACCTTTGAAGAAGGTTCAATTACAGGATGGAGTTCACGACTGGAACTCAATAAATATTTCACCCTGAGTCTGGCTGACGGCGAGTGCGACAGCGGCCTCGGTATCGAATTGTGAGTGTGAACTGCTTTGAGCATCTAATATTTCTTGCAGGCATGTTTAGTTCCAGTTCGATGTGTGAATAATCTTAAAACAATACAATTGTTTTAGTGTCAAGTGGTCGCGGCTTTGAGACTTCTGCGCTTTAATTGTTCTGTAAGCGGGGTCTCGTGTAGAAAGCAGATTACAATTACAGCTAGCTTGGGCGCTTAGGTATCTGCATGCACACATACAGCCTATTGCGTGCACTGCTATACGTTGAAGCAAGGCACATACATACTTGCATATGTATGCGGTTACAAGCCGGCACCTAAAGAACAGTAATTGCTACTTGACATTGATCTAACTTTGTAGTCGTTTCTTCTTTGCCTGCCGGTTCGTTGAGGCGCAAGTACACATTTTGGTACAGTGGCGCACAGTTGTCAATTGTTGATCAGGTATTTAATTGGGCAGAGTAGTGAGAATTTAAAGTTAGCCGATTATTGAATAGAGTGGCTAAACTTGGTACCGTGTTACTTACTCATGCCAATATTGAGTATTTTTTGTTGTTAAATTTTCAATTGTAACACCGGTGTAAATAGTCAGTGCAAATGGCACCTAGAAAGGGTAAAGATGCGGAGGTGCTCACTTCTCAAACGGCGTTTATGAATTCCTTTGTCCGTAACAAGGTCTATATCGAAAAAATAGCGACTCCATGACGGCTGCGGGCTGAAAGCCAGGTTAAGTCTAATTGAGACAAACTGTAATCAGTTCTGCAACATTCAGGCTAAAATTGAACACGATAGCGAGGACGCCAGCGAATATGAAAGCCGCTATGAAGTTGAGGAGGTTTTTTTGCGAATTAAAGGCCAAGTTACTAAGCTGTCTTGGAAATAGGGGGACGGCGGCAGTCCAATGTAGGTGATCTTCTAAATAGCACACAGGTGTCTCGTTCATCGAGACTTCCCAAGCTAAAGCTGCCTGAGTTCGCTGGAAAGTTTACGGAATGGACCAGCTGGTACAACACCTTTGCTACTCTAATAGAATCAGACTCTGAATTGGATGAGTTGTCTAAATTTATTCATTTGAGATCATCGTTAGGAGCTGGACCGTTAAGTACGATTGAGGGTTTGGAATTAACAGGGCCTAATTATCGCAAGGCACTACGATTATTGAAAGATCGCTATGAAAATAAGGCAATTATTCTGCAATCACATGTACAGGAGCTATTCAACAAGGCGGCTAAAAAGACCCGACTCAGAGGGACTGAGAGTGCTGGTAGACAATGTAAATTCCCAATTAGTAGCACTCAAGTCGTTAAGCGACGATAAGGAGATTCTGGATGCAGTAATTTTCCATCTGATTCGTACAAAGCTTGATGAAGATACAATGGATAGGTGGAAAGTTGAGTGGAATTGCCAGAAGTTACCGTCGTGGTCATTGTTATCGCAGTTTTTTATAAACAGAGGAGTCAATATGGCAAATAGGGAAATTCGACGAGGCAATGGAGACCGACCCAGTGGTAGAGGTGAGATTAAAAATGCGACCTTAGCTGCAACAATAGGCGTCAATGGCTGCTACGTTTGTCCTGGGACCCATGGATTGAAAGGGTGTCAAAGGTTTAAAGAACTATCACTAGTACAACGTTACCATGAGGCGAAGAAGCATTCGCTGTGCCTGATTTGTTTTAGCAAGCGACATACAACTAGAAACTGTAATGGTCCGCGATGCAGGATTTGCAGCAAGCCGCATCATGAATATTGTTGCCAATGAGCCAGGGCTCAAAGGGCAGGAGTTGCAAGAGCCAAAGTCACTGCAAAGCTCCCTATTGTCTAGATCATCCACCAACTTTCTTGCGACCGCTGTAGTTCAAATCAAAGCTATAGACGGAGGATATCGCAATTGCAGGTGCGTGTTAGATTCCGGTAGTCAATTAAATTTTCTGATGGCTAGGATAGTCTCGGCCCTGGGCCTAGAAATGCGCGACTCAGTCATACAACTCAGTGGTATTGGAAATGCAACATCTCAAGTTATGGGAGAGGTGCAAGCGACTTTTAAATCTAGAGTCACCAGATATATGACTACCGAGGACTTCTGTGTGCTGAAGGAAATAACTCAGTATAACCCAACAAGCTCAGGAATTTATCCGGAGTGGGTTCCACCCAAGGAGTTACACCCTACATTTCAGTCCGGGAAAATATTGACATGCTAGTTGGAGTCACATTGTTTTTCAAGCTAATTGTAGCAGGGCAAATAAAACTAGGAGCACACCTTCCAAGGCTTCAAAAGTCTCTGTTAGGCTGGGTCGTCGTAGGTGAATTCACAAAATCTTCTGAAGTTGCACTGTAAGCAACTGACATTGAACGAAAGGTGTCGAAAAATGATCAGCTGCAAGAGCTCGTACAAAGGTTTTTGGAAGTGTGAAGAAGTCCCTGAAACAGTAGATAAGTTCAATGAGGAAGAAAAACAGTGCGAAGATGGTTTTGTGACGCATGTTAAGCAGGAGGCCTCAGGACATTTAGTGGTAGCTCTGCCCTTTAAGAATCCTAAAGTTGAGTTAGGCGAAACTTATCAAATCGCACTTACCAGGTTCTTGAATTTAGAGAAGAGGTTATCGCCAGTTAGGGCATTTAGAGGCAATAGAGCCCGCCGGACAAGAAAAGGTCGAATACTTCATGCCACATCATCCGGTTATTCGCCCAGAGAGTTTGACGATCAAATTACGAGTCGTATTTGATGCCTCATGTAGATCTAGCAACGGCAGGTCACTGAACGACGCAACCTTGGTTGGTCCAACGTTGCAGCCTGATCTGTTCGAGACCAAGAAAAAGTACCGTCAAATATTGGTTTGCGGAACCACATAGAAACTATCAATGCATTCTATGGCGATGCAACGTTTCGGATCCTATCCAGGTGCTGCGCCTAAACACGGTCACTTATGGAACAAATTCGGCGCCATTCCTGGCAGTACGTTGCCCTCTATTACTTGGTCGATAGGTACGCGGAAAAATTACCGTTAGCTAGAGAGGCAGTGAAGCGAAGTTTCTATATGGATGATATGCTGTGTGGAGCCGTATCAGAAGAGGAACTGACAAAGTTGAAAGAACAAGTGACCGAATTATTAGGGCTAGGAAAGTTCGAGCTGCACAAATGGCGCAGCAATTATCAAGGAATGGACAACAACACCAGCCTAGAGCCCCTGATGCTAAAACAGAGGGACGCAGCTAAAACTTTGGGGATATATTGGTCAAGTCTAGAGGACAAATTCCAATTTTGCTTTAACATAAAGGTCTCCGCAATCGCCACGAAGCGATCAGTGCTGTCCGAATTGGCTCAGGTGTTTGATCCGTTAGGGTTCTTGAGTCCCATGCTGATCTTGGGCAAGATCTTTGTTCAGGAACTTTGGCTTCTAAAGCAGGATTGGGACGAGGAGTTACCAAGCTACGCAACTCAATGGCTTCGATATAGAGAAGAACTGAAACTAATTGACAAATTTTCAATTCCGCGATCCTCAATTCCGATTACGGCCGACCTATGCACTTTGCAACTGTTTGGTTTCTCTGACGCATCCAACAGAGCTTACGGCGGCGTAATTTATGCTCGTGTTAGGGTAAAGTAGCCAAAGTAGCCCCAGTTAGGGTAACATCATTGCCACGCTTAGAGTTACAAGGGGCATTGTTAGTGGCCAAGCTAATGGCAAAGGTATGCGCCTGTCTTCACATACCAGTAGAGAAGGTTATCTATTTCACGGATTCCACAATTGTGCTAGTCGATGGACCACCTTCGTTGCCAACAGGGTGGCTCAAATACAAGAGCTCACACGTGTACAAGATTGGTTCAAGGTCGACACAAAATCAAACCCTGCAGATATTGTATCTAGGGGATTATTGGTAACCGAATTGAGCAAGTCAACGATGTGGTGGAACGGTCAGAATTTTTAATGGACGCAGCAGATGACTGGACCAAATTTAATTGGAGTGAGGAAATACAAACAGTGCCAGAGGAGAGGAAATGTAAGTTCTCGCTGACAGTTGGTAAGGTAGAAAGTAATGAGAAGTTAGATGTCATGGGGAGATGCAAATTTGCAAATGTTTTCCTCAAATTGCAGCGAGTTTTTAGCTATATTTTTCGCTGGCGTAAAATATCGTTGAGATCGAACTCAAATGAAACAGGCAACTTTACTGCAGCTGAAATGGAGGGCGGATTGCGCTTTATTGTGTATAATGTGCAGCAATTGAGCTTGCACAAAGGAATTCATTATGCTTAAAGAGGGAAAGGTGATAAAATCAGCGAGAGTTCAGAGTTTAAGCACGTTTTTACTAGAGGAAGAGGGAATAACTATTATTCGAGTCGGCGGAAGGTTGTCCAATGCCGAATTGCCATTTGACACAAGGCATCCCATCTTAATGCCGAGCAACCATAAAGTGGTAGAGGCGCTTGTTGAACTCACACATCGAAAGAATTTTCATGCCGGGGCACAATCGCTATGCGCCTTTTTGCGACAGAGATATTGGGTAATCAATTGCAGGAAACTTGCCCGCAGGGTGATCCGTGGCTGCATACCATGCTTTCGTCGTCGGCCGCTCGCTGCAACACAGCTGATGGGAGCGCTGCCAGCTAGCCGAGTGCGAGGCTATATCTACCCTTCGAGCGCGCTGGACTGGACTTTGCTGGGCCAATATGGATGCACTTTCACATGCGAGGAAAACGCCCAGTAAAGGTGTATCTGTGCATATTTGTATGCTTTGCAACAAAGGCCTGCCATATAGAGATCGTGTCGGACTTAAGCTCAAATGCGTTCATCGCTGCGCTAAAACGGTTCTTTGCAAGACGTGGATTGAGTTCTGACCTATATTGCGACAACGCCACCAATTTTGTAGGTGCGTCACGAGAGCTCAACAGAGCTTTCGACTCGCCAAGTCAGAAGCTCATTGACGACGAATGCAGCCAGCGAGGAGTCAGGTTTCACTTCATCCCCCCACGCTCCCCTCACTTTGGAGGATTATGGGAGAGCGCCGTGAAGGTGGCCGAACAGCTGCTTGTGAAATGCACCAACAGCACAGCACTAAACTACGAAGATCTTGCGACTGCCATCACACAAGTAGAAGCGGTGATGAATTCTAGACCTCTGCATCCCTTGTCATCGGACCCGAATGACTTCGAGGCGCTAACTCCCGGTCATTTCTTGGTTGGCCGACCCCTAAACGCGTTAGTAGAACCGTTAGTAGAGTCTATGGCCCAGTGAATTCTCTTAGTGGTTAACAGACCTATTGGAGGGTGATGTTCCTCGGTTGCTAGGTCCTGATGCTCCTTGGCGTCAGTGACCTCGGTGCATCCAGGGAAGTGCGCCTCCATTAGTGCTGTTAGGGCTTCTTTACTGCCCTCTGTCCATTGTCCGTTGTCTAGTTTTAGTTGGCTCTGTACTGTGGGCTGCTTTGAAAGCAGCTTCCCGAAGCCTAGCGGTTTCGGGCACTTTCTCGATGTTGGAGCAGAAGTTTCTCCACGAGTTCCTTTGTGCCTTACGTATTTCCTTCTTGTAGCTCCTAAGTAGGATTTTATATTCCTCATTGACAATCTCTTCGTTCGCTTGTTTGGCGATCTTGAAGAATTCCTTGAGGTTGTTCCTTTGGAGAGAGATCTCGGTTCCACCAGAGTGGCTTGGACCTCCTCTTCGTTCTCGAGGGTTTGCACGATGCATGGTAGGCGTTCAGTAACTCGTTGGATAGGGTCTTTAGGGACTTCTCTATATCCTCCGCAGATTTCAATGAGCCCGGATTCGCGAGCTTCGAAGTAACTGTCTTTTAAACTTTGCCCAGTTTGTGTTCCGGGGTTTCTATAGACTGTTATCTTCGAAGGGTGTTTGAATTCGCACTTGAACTGAATGTACTTATGGTCTGAGAAGGATGGTCTTTCGAGGACCACTCCAGCTAGATACCGTAGTACTGTTTCCCGTTGCAAGTGTTAGGTCTAGCACGTTGGATGAGGTCGGACCTACGAAGGTGTGCTCCTCCCCAACGTTTGCTATATATAGATTAGTTGCTAGTATAAAGTCTAAGAGTGACTCACCTCTGTCATTGATGTCGGTGCTTCCCCACACATTGTGGTGGGCATTGGCGTCCGTCCCGATGACGAGTTGATAGTTTTTGGTGCCGGCTTCTGTCACCAGGCTCCTGAGTTCGTCGGGTGGTGCGGGTCTGTCGTGAGCCATGTAGCAGGAAGCCACCAGAAGGCGCTTTTCCTCACTTTCCAGCATCACAACCGTCAGGTCATCCGTGCTGTAATGAGACATAAGGTAAGCATGGATTCCCTTTCGTACGAGTACGACGGTTCTGTTCCTGCTTACCGATGTTGAGTAGAACAGATTATGATTTGAGGACTTTAGTCCGGCCACTGAATTGCCTGTCGCAATTCAGGGCTCCTGGACTAGAGCTATGTCGGCGAGCCATTGCTCCATGGCGATGAGGAGCTCCGCCGACGCTACCTTGCTTTTATGCAAGTTGAGCTGCAGCACACTCAACATGGATGGCTGGCTCACTTGCACCTGACGGGTTGACTACCAGCGTCAGGTCACCGTCTTCCACTTCTTCGTCTTCAAGCGCAAGACCCTGGGCGGCCTCCACGATGGACTCGAGACCTAAGTCCTTTTCCACCTCGCCAGCCTGCAGGGTATGCGCGTCCTTGTCCTCAGGGTGGCGCTTTTTTGAGGCGCAGGTAGACGCTACCCATGCCCCACGCCATCTTCCCGAACTTGGGGTATAGCAGATCCTCTGCTTCCTTGTTTATTTGGAGGATCGCACATTGGCCCCCCTCGTTGGGTAGTGGGCTACCAATGTATAGGATCCTCCAATCGGCCGTTGGCACGTCCGCGTTTTGCCGCTGAAGGAGCTTCAGCGCTCGGTCCCCCTGGATTGTGATGGGGAAGAGTACCTTCGCCTTAGGCTTGGACGGGATAAGCTCCCGGTCCACAACCTCCAGCTTGGCCCCTCCCACATCGCCTCCAGTTGGCAGACCGTACGCGTCAGCCACCTTAGGGTTGGATCGTCATTGCACTTCAGGATCTTAACCCCATTTAGCCACCCAGCACCATCGAACGTGGGCATTGGGGCCGCGGGGTCTTCCTCCATCTGTGCAAAAAGTGCGTCGACGAGACGCGCGTGCACCAGCTTCCACTGTGCCGCTGACATCTTGCCGTTTTCCTCGCTGCGGTCGATGAGTGCCACGATCAGATGTCGTTTGGTCACATCGCTGACCTTCGCTTTCGGCTTCGTTGGCTTCTTGGCCGCTTTCGGTGGAGGGGCTGCACTCTTGGGCCCGCGTTGCCGCTTGCTCGCTGGAGTGTCCTTAATGGCACTCTCAGTCGAGCGTTGCCTCTTGGTGGCCATCATCTCCTCCACCTTATTGGCATATTCGCCATTCGACGCCCTCATCTGTGGCATCTGAGCATAATGTAGCCGACCCTCCTCTACTCTCTGCTCGGCCCAGGCTAGCTTGACCTTCTCCTCCTGGGAGATGTCTGCTTTACCTTGCAGCCGGCTTTTGATGTTGAGGGCCGCTTTGTATTGCGCTTTGGCCTTCATCCCCTCCTTGGAACGCTTCGGCCCTTCCCTACGCAGGGGAGCTGGTGCCTGGTTCCGGCGAGCGGAGAAGGCTCTCTTCATCCGTCCTGCTTAGAGAGAGCACGCTCTCCAGATCCGTGTCTGTATCGACTACGGCATCTGTGCGGCTCAACTTGCAGGCTACGGAGTGAGTTGTTTTTGTTGTTGTTGTTGTGGCAGTAGCTTTACAACTGACCTGGCCTGCTCCCGCCAAGTCTGAGGTGTGACCGCTGGCGACACGCAGAGAGGACTGCTCCTCCCGTGCCCGCCGGTGGTAGCAGTCACGCTTTCCACCGACGTTTGGGTTGACATCCCAACCCGTGTTTGCTCCTTCTTCGACTCCATAGTTGGCCCGAGGGTCCATACTGGTTAATATTTTCCGGGGGGACCACCCCCTAGCGTTTTAGGCCTGACCGCCAGGCACCTCTAGCCATGGCCCTGGTTCGGTTCCCCCGACTTTGAATCGGGAAGACGCCGGACCATAGCCTTAGCTAGACACTGCATTACCCCGGACAAGGGTAATGCACTGTCGCTTTGCTCTGTCACTGCATTACGACAGAGCATTACCCTTGTCCGGGGTAATGCAGTGTCCATTGCCCAGCCGGCACCCTCGTGGAGGGTTCAGCTAGAGGATTTTCACTGGATAGAGGCCTTGGGATCCTGTTGGGCCTCGAACTACTGGAGGAAATCATGCAAGGGTACCGACGGGCATCTGTAACGAATACAGATCACCTTGTGGATAAGGCAAAGGTGGACTCGGGCAGGAGGCGTAAGGATGGAGAGAGAAGACGAGGCCCCTGACATCCAGTTTCCCCATTAAATAGATGCGGACTGTTAGTGACTTAGTCGCACCGCTCAGCAGCCCGTATACACGACTAGAGACTCGCTTACCCCTGAATTCCCACGCTTATAGTTGTCGAAAGCTTTTTCCCCTCCGTAGGCGCGGCGTCGGTGCAGGATCTTTTCTCGTACCACTAATCGAAATTTTCGCGTTGGTGTGGATCTCGTACTCCACGTGTTTTAAATTTTCCTAAGCCACTTGAATTTTATCCGCGGGCACGTCTGGCTCGTACCGCATTCTCCAATTGACTTTTCTCAAGCTTTCGTTCTCTGCTTTGTCCGTAGCTCAAAGCTGGCATTCTGCTGGCTCTGCCGATCCAGCGTCAGCGTGGGCGGCTAGCGCCGTTGTCGTTGCTGCGGCAGAGGCCTGGCGCTCTTGTTCTTACGCTCTCTTTGCTTCTGCTGCTGCTCCGGTGGCTCTCGTCTCTCTTTTCCGCCGCTGGCGCGTGGTTGCTGTTGGCTCGCCTTAGCGCTTACGGTTCTCGGCGTTTCGTCGTCTCTCTTCTGCTGCTGCTGCGTTCTGCTGTTGGCTTGCCTAACAGTTTATGGTTCTTGTTGTTTCGTCGTCTCTCTTCTGCTGCTGCTGTGTTGTTGTTGTTGGCTTGCGGTTCTCGGCGTTTCGTCATCTCTCTTCTGCTGCTGCTGCGTTGTTGTTGTTGGGCTTCGTTTCTCGGCGTTTCGTGGTCTCTCTTCTGCTGCTGCTGCGTGGTTGTTGTTTCGTTGTTTGCTGGGATAACAAACCCTGAAAAGCCAGTGGCGTCTGCCGTGATCACGACTTTTCCCCCCTTTTATAAAGATAAGAGACTAGGTGGGGCTTAGGGACCCCTTGGACCGTGTAATATGAAAATTAATGAAGTTGGGCCTTCGTGGCTCTTCCCCCCTCCCCCTTAACCTAAAACTGAAGAGTCAACGCTTAAAACTAGAAAAATACGAAAGGTGAGTGACTTAATTCTAATAGAAAAACGTAACTTAATTTCAATGGATAAGAGAAAGGGAAAGGAAACGAGAGTAAATGGTGGGCGGAAAAAATGTGGGTGGAGCGTATGCTCCCTCACACCCCCTCCATACTTCGGGGGGCTCGAAGGGTGACGGGGACAGCCCGGCAGCGAGTAATTTTAATGTGGAAGCTGCGACCGTCGATTATCTCCAGGCGTCGGACTCCCCAGCCGGGGGTACAATCGCGTAGGTACACCGTGATGTTGGCGATGAGGTCCAGGGGCAACTGCCACCCTGGTGTGTTGGTCCGCCATTCGAGGGGAGCCTCTGCCCATTCCGCGTCGTCCTGCACCGCAGCTACCCCAGGATGGAGTCAGAGGAGCTGCAGCAGGTCGGCCATCTCGCCGTACTCCAGTGGGAGGCTTTCTTCGGACCCCAGGTCCATTTCTCCCTCTGCGGGAAGTTTTGGGGGTAGCCCCGCGTTGGCGGCTACGAGAGGAGGTGGGACGTCATCCGGCAGGGATGAATCGGCTGTTGCCCACTGCTGGTTCCCTTGTGGCGCGAAACTCAGGCTCAGGAGGGACCTGGAATCGGACTCTTCGTCATTGCGTTGGGGTTCTACGCCTTCCCCGGCGTCGCTCGCGTCCGACACGTCGGAATAGTGTGGTCCAGCGCAGTCCCGGATGATCCGTCCCCGTAGCGTACTACTGGAGTTGTCGCCGCTTGACCTTGGCCGGCCAGGTTCCAGTCGGCCCAAAGGGGCGAGTCCCAATCGTCTCTGCGAGCCAGTGGGCGTCCGTACCCTTCGTCCTGAAGCGTGGACGCCGGGCTTTGTGCGTCACGTCAGATCGTCTTGTGCTCGTCTGTGTCCGTGGTCGCGTTGTCGTCATCCACGGCGGCTCCGTACCTCCCGAACAAGCCGCGATTCAGGGCGGCGACATCGGGACTGGGCGCCGAGCGGACACCTGCGGTTGCAGAAGCGTCCATCGGGCTCCACTTCTCCTTCGGTGTCGGTCCCCGGGTCCTGGGTTTGCTGGTTGATCCAACCTTGGATGGCTGCCGCTCGCTGGTCCCATGGCAACCAGTCTTGTCGGCGGGGTGTCGCCTCTTCGACCCGCACACTCCGGGCTTGACCAGAGGTGGATGGCCCATCGGGGTCAGCGATCCAGCCGCTAGTATGGTTGGTACTCCGTTCGTCGGTAGGCCCCGGGACTTCAGGCTGCCGGTCTCCACTAGGGTGCCCCGCTGTGTCACCATTTGGCCGTAGGGACTGAGCTCGTCTTCCGTCTCGTAGACGCTTCATGTTTCCGGTCGGTTCTAGGGGGAGAGTGCCTGTCGGTTAGAACCTGCCTGTCTTAATTAGCAGTATTAATACCCTCCCCCTATCCTGCTTGAGCGGTGCGAGTAAGAAGATGTTTACATTGGATGGGGTACTTATCTAATCCCATAAGGGGATGTATACGTAGCTTACGGTTTCGTGGGTTACGCCCCTTTCGGGGCGAGGACGTTACGGTAGCGCGCTAGCGTAAGTGGCCCTTGTGAAGTCGGCGGGTCATTCGGGTCGCTCCAGCGTCGTTGGGCTCTCCTCGGGGTGGTCCACTCCGTGGAACGTCTTTAAGTCGGCTAAACTCGCTGTTTTCCTTCGTTTGCCTTGGTGAATCTGTAGTCGAACTATGTTGGGAGATAAGAATTGGGGTACCTTGTACGGCCCGTCGCACTTAGGGGCCAACTTTGCCGCGAAACCGTCGGCGGCTTTGGATAGGTGATGCTGCCGAAGGAGGACTAGTGTTCCTAGTTCGGGTCGCCACTCGCGCCGTCGGAGGTCGTATGTTCTCTTCTGTTCTTGGGATGCGCGTTGGGTGTTCTCCTGTACCACCTTGAATACTTCCTGTAGTCGTGTCGCCTTCTCGTGGGCTGGCTGTGGCTTCCGGTAGCCTTGGTTCTCGTCCGAGTACCAAGAAGGCCGGGCTGAAGCCCGTGGTGTCCGACGTGCTTATGGCCAAGCTCAACTCGGGGAGGAGATCGTCCTAGGTCCGTTGGTCCCCGTCAACGAATTGTGCAATCATCGTCTTGATGGTCCGGTTTGCCCTCTCCGTCGGGTTTGCTGGGGGGTATACGGCGCGGTGTGCTCGAGTTCCATTCCCGCCACCTCACAAAATCTCCGGAAGGACCGACTAGTGAATTGTGTGCCGTTGTCGCACACAAACTTCCACGGGACTCCGAACCGGCGGAGTATCCTCTTGGAACGCCTTCTCCAAATGGGCGGTGGTGGCTTTCCGGAGTGGCACAAGTTCCACCCATTTGCACGAGGAGCATCGTGTTACCGTTCGTGGAGCGGGGTAGTGGGCCTACGAAGTCCGCGCAAAGGATGTCGAACGGGCCCTTAGCCTGTCGCGTATACCTTTGTCCAGCGGGTTTGTTCTGGTTTACCTTAAATTTTTGGCAGCTCTCGCAATGTTTCACGTATCGGGCCACGTCTCGGTAGAGTCCTGGCCATTAATATCGTTGGGTTACCCGAGTGGCGGTCTTTCGTATCCCTAGGTGTCCGGCGGTCGGGTGATCGTGGCATTCTTCCAACACTCGCCTGCGATTGTCACTGGCGACGCATAACTTCCACTGGTGAGATTCTTCCTCGATTGGTCGATGTCCAGGCTGCCGGTAGATCTGTCCGTTCTCGATTATGAATTCTTTACATTCCTCAGGTCGTGACTGGATACGTTTGAACAACCTTTGTATCCAGGGGCAGGTGGGTGGGTCTTCTGGAGTTCGATGTATGGTGTCGATAGGTTGCCGGGAAAGGGCGTCTGCTACGATGTTTTGGCCTCCGCGTCGGTAAAGCACGTCAAAGCGATACTGCTGGAGTTCCAGAGCCCAACGAGCGATGCGACGGGTCGGATTATTGATCGAATTTAACCAGTTCAGGGTGAGATGGTCGGTGATGACGTCGAAGTGGTAGCCTTCCAGGTAGCATTGCAATTTCCTGATGGCCCAGACGATAGCTAAGCACTCCTTTTCCGTGGCCGAGTAATTTTCTTCTGCTTTTAGGAGCCTTCGACTGGCGTAGGCTATGACGGGGGCTTGGGTTAACTTCTCCTTCAGCTCCTCGAAAACGGCCTGCTGTTCGACACTCTAGATCCACCTTTTCTTCTTCTTCAGGAGGCTAGTCATTGGTTATACAATCGTCGCGAAGTTTGGGACAAACCTCGGTACCATGATGCCATCCCTAGGCAGCGTCGAAGCTCCTTTATTGAACTTGGTATTGCCAACTTTTGGACGGCGATGATCTTATCTGGGTCGGTGTGTATACCTTGCTCACTAATAACGTGTCCCAGGCTTACGATGCTTTTCTGGAAGAAGCTGCATTTCTTTTGGTTCAATGTTAGATTTGCTTCCCGCAGTCTTCGGAACACCTCTCGCAGATGGTCGACGTGTTTTCCAATGCCGCTCCGATGACAATGATGTCATCGAGATAAGCGAAGGCGTTTGGTTCCATCTGTGGTCCGATGACGCTGTCAAGGCTCGCTGGAACGTATCCGATGCTGAGTGCTGCCCGAATGGCATCACCTCCCAATGGAAGAGTCCTCTGCCCGGAACGGTGAAGGCGGTACATTCTCAGCTCCCCTCGGCCATGGGGATCTGCCAATACCGTTCTTGAGGTCTGACGACAAGATTTAACGCGCGTTACGGAGCCTCTCGATTATGTGGTTGATCCTGGGCAGTGGGTTGGCGTCGGGTATCGATTGCGCGTTGAGTTGTCGGTAGTCTACGCACATCCGCATCTCGCTCGTCTTCTTTCCCACCAGTACGATGGGTGCGCTGTGTGGGATTTTTGAAGCTTCGATTCGACCGTCTTGCAACAACTCGTTGACCTGAGCATTGATGATTTTCTGCATGACCGGATTTTTGGGGAAGTACCTCTGCTTTATCGGCTTGTCGTCCTTCAGGGTGATCATATGCTCAGCTATGTGTGACACGCCCTCCAATCCCTCGAACTCGGCCAATTCTTGCTTCAAGAACTCGGCTATCCACGGCGGGAGGGGTGGTTCGATGATGGGGGGCGTCGGTGGCGAGAATTCTTCGAGCAAGGCACATGTTATGATGGCGAGGTTCACGGTGATAGGGTTAGTCGAGTCTGACCTTCGGCATCGGCTAATGGGGCGAGTTGATAATCTGTTGGGGGGTTAGATGCGAGGTGGTCTACCTTGACCCGTCCATGTCCTTTGGGGCCGTCGTCTTCCAGGCGTAGCGGGTCGTGGTGTGGAGCGATGTTGGTTTCCTGCGGGGTCGTTCGCGTTGGCTTAGCCGCATGGCTGGGTATGCAAGGTTGGACTCGTGGCGACCCTCTTGTACTGCTGAGCCCGTCTTGGTTAAGGCTTGGGTGCATTGTCCTGATGGTGCTTCTGGGTCTGGAGCGGTCGGGGCTTAGATGCGTTGTCCTGATGTTACTGCTGGTTCTAACGTGGTCAAGGCTTAGAGGTGTTGTCCTGGTATTGCTGCTGGGTCTGGCGCTGTCGAGGTTTAGATGCGTTGTCCTGATGTTACTGCTGGTTCTGACGTGGTCGAGGCTTAGAGGTGTTGTCCTGGTATTGCTGCTGGGTCTGGCGTGGTCGAGGCTTGGCTCCGTTGTCCTGGTAGGGATACTCTAGGTGTTTTTCTAGACAGACGGACTGGTCCTGGGTGCGTCCAGCGGTGTCGCAGTCGTCTCCGTCGTAGCTTCGTTGTTACTGTTATCACCTGGCGCTGAGTGACTAGTAGACGGACTGGCCCTGGGTGTGTCCAGCGGTGTCGCAGTCGTCTCCGTCGTAGCTTCGTTGATGAGTCTGGTGTGTTCGTATCGAGTCGTGGGTTTGGTTCTGGTGGCATTGCTGGGTCTGGCGTGGTCGACGTTCTGGTGCGTTGTCACTGGTACGTTGCTGGGTCTGGCGTGGTCGAGGTTCGGATGCGTCGGCTTCGTCCGGTGGGTCGCGGTTGGATTGGTCGAGCGGGTAGGAGCAGCAGATGCGGTCGGGGAAAGTTCGTCACTGAAAGTAACCGTGCGGGGCCGAGTCGAGGATGATGTGGGGATCGGGTTGGTTTCCCGGATCGCCCGCTGGGTCAACTGCAAGTACGCTCGTCCGCATTGTATTACGGCCTGGACGCCGCAAAGGAAGTCCAGCCCCAGTATGAAATCGTCCACTACCATGGGTAGGACTAATAGAATCACCCGCGTTTCCTGTTGATCTAGACGTACCTTGACCGACACTGCTTGCGTCACTTCCTTTGCTGTACCGTCCGCCAGGCGGACGGTAGTCCTTATATTCCGTGCATTCCCTCCGGTACTTAAGTCTTGGGCGATGCGCTGACTAATGAACGACCGCGTCGCTCCCGTGTCGAGGGTAGCTGTCAGCGGTACTCCTTCGATGGTTACTAACGCGGCGATCCTGCCGTCTTCCAAGCTAAGGGGATGAGTTACTCCTGGGGGCCCTGGAGATACGTCTCCGATCGGTTCCCTGACGAACGGAGACTCGGCCCTTTTCGCAACTCGGATAGCCTACAGCAGTCGATTGTCCGGATGCCGCGGCGGCCACACTCCCAACAGAATAACACTCGCCGATTTCTGCATGAACTGCTGAAATGACCTTCTTCTCCACAATTCCGGCAGGCCCGGCGTGTGTTCACCGGTCGGTCTCCATCCTGGGTCATTACGCGGCTTGCCGTCTCGGCATTCTGGGAGGGCCCGGTGTCGTCTGGAGTGGCATGCTGCGGGGTGGATAATCCGCGTCCTTGGTATGATGGCGTTCTGGGTTTCGTATCTGGGCGGTCGCTAGCTGGGTTGATTTGTTCACGGTGTCGCGTTGTCTCGTACGCTACTATCAATTGGGTCAGTTCTCGTAACGTCTCGAACTCATGCCTACGGGTGAACAGTTGGTATTCCGGCCGAAGGTTCTCGTAGATCCTGTCCAGTTGCCTGTCTGGAGTATACTGAGCTCGTTGCATCATGAGCCGGAGGTCGATCAGGTAGTCCTGAAAGGCTTCTCGTGGTCGTTGGTGACGGGTACGGATCGTATCTTCCAAGCGCTGAAGGTATCGCGGGGTAGGAAGAACTCAAGAACTCCTTCCGGAACTCGGTCCATGGCTTGCCTTGCAACTGGAACATCCTAAACCATCCTTCTGCCTTGCCAGTTAGTAGCCCGGAGATGGCTCGCGGCAGTTGTGCTGGGCTTCCGCCATATGAGTCGACCCTTTCTTCCAACCGTTTGATGAAAGCCAACGCATCCGAATGTCCGTCGAACTTCAGGCTCCAATTGCGAAATTTATCGGCGAGGGCGGCGAAGGAGATTTCTTACCTTCCGGGTCGCGAAGTTCCAGCTTCCTCGGGGAAGCGGTGCTGGTAATGATTGTCACCATGTCGTCGGTCGGTCGTGGTTTCAAGCCGGCCAGAGTCGCTGTACCCAGGACCTTGAGCTACGCGCGGGAACTCGGGAATTATGATGGATAGGGGCTGTTCCGCACAGATCCCTTCCTTCTGCTCTCGGTGACTCGGTCCCGGCGACGGGGACGTGTTTCTCGGGTTCCTCGGGCTGGGCGCGCTGTCGTAGACCGTTCCGAGATCTTCGATCCGTTTTTCGATCGCCGTCGGATGCTCGCCGCGTGATGAAGGCTCAGATCAGGCTGCGCAGTTCGTCCACTGTCCCGGTTTCACCGAGGGCGAACTCTGCGGCGATGGCCTGCAGTTCGTCCTTGCGTCGATACGAAATCCACTGTACACCCATGTCGAAGCACGATGGTCAAACTGGCACTTAGAGATCTTTCACGTTTCTGGCGATAGTATATAAGAGGGCTTAGGTAATCACCGGATAGCGTCCTCGGGATCCTATCGGACTAAGAATTACTACGAAGGTCTTTGCTATGCGGACATAACGACAAGTATCGCCGAGAGTGCCTAGGCTATCGTCGGATAGCGCTCTCGGGATCCTATCGGACTTAGAATTACTACGATGGTCTTTGCTATGCGGTGATAACGACAAGTATCGCCGAGACTGCCTAGGCTATCGCCGGAGAGCACTTACGGGAACCTGTCGGACTAAGAATTACAACGAAGGTCTTTGCTACGCAGGGATACCGACAAGCATCACCGAGAGGGCTTAGACAATCGCCGGACAGCACCTTCGGGACCCTGGGGAACTACTGGGATCATGCGGGACACCAACAGACGTAGCCGGGAGCGCTTAGGCAATCGCCGGATAGCGGCCTCGGGATCCTGTTGGGCTACGAACTACCCCATTGAATAGATGCGGACTGTTAGTGACTGGGCTATGTTTTCACTATATCCCTTTTTTTTTTATTCTTTTATTTCCCTGCCTATCGCACAGCTCAGCAGCCCGTATACACGACTAGAGACTCGCTTACCCCTGAATTCCCACGCTTATAGTTGTCGAAAGCTTCTTCACCTCCGTAGGCGCGGTGTCGGTGCAGGATCTTTTCTCGTACCACTAATCGAAATTTTCGCGTTGGTGTGGATCTCGTACTCCACGTGTTTTAAATTTTCGTAAGCCACTCGAATTTTATCCGCGGGCACGTCTGGCTCGTACGGCATTCTCCAATTGACTTTTCTCAAGCTTTCGTTCTCTGCTTTGTCCGTAGCTCAAAGTCGGCATTCTGCTGGCTCTGCCGATCCAGCGTCAGCGTGGGCGGCTAGCGCCGTTGTCGTTGCTGCGGCAGAGGCCTGGCGCTCTTGTTCTTACGCTCTCTTTGCTTCTGCTGCTGCTCCGGTGGCTCTCGTCTCTCTTTTCCGCCGCTGGCGCGTGGTTGCTGTTGGCTCGCCTTAGCGCTTACGGTTCTCGGCGTTTCGTCGTCTCTCTTCTGCTGCTGCTGCGTTCTGCTGTTGGCTTGCCTAACAGTTTATGGTTCTTGTTGTTTCGTCGTCTCTCTTCTGCTGCTGCTGTGTTGTTGTTGTTGGCTTGCGGTTCTCGGCGTTTCGTCATCTCTCTTCTGCTGCTGCTGCGTTGTTGTTGTTGGGCTTCGTTTCTCGGCGTTTCGTGGTCTCTCTTCTGCTGCTGCTGCGTGGTTGTTGTTTCGTTGTTTGCTGGGATAACAAACCCTGAAAAGCCAGTGGCGTCTGCCGTGATCACGACTTTTCCCCTTTATAAAGATAAGAGACTAGGTGGGGCTTAGGGACCCTTGGACCGTGTAATATGAAAATTAATGAAGTTGGGCCTTCGTGGCTCTTCCCCCCTCCCCCTTAACCTAAAACTGAAGAGTCAACGCTTAAAACTAGAAAAATACGAAAGGTGAGTGACTTAATTCTAATAGAAAACGTAACTTAATTTCAATGGATAAGAGAAAGGGAAAGGAAACGAGAGTAAATGGTGGGCGGAAAAATGTGGGTGGAGCGTATGTTCTCCCTCACACCCTCCATACTTCGGGGGGCTCGAAGGGTGACGGGGACAGCCCGGCAGCGAGTAATTTTAATGTGGAAGCTGCGACCGTCGATTATCTCCAGGCGTCGGACTCCCAGCCGGGGGGGTACAATCGCGTAGGTACACCGTGATGTTGGCGATGAGGTCCAGGGGCAACTGCCACCCTGGTGTGTTGGTCCGCCATTCGAGGGGAGCCTCTGCCCATTCCGCGTCGTCCTGCACCGCAGCTACCCCAGGATGGAGTCAGAGGAGCTGCAGCAGGTCGGCCATCTCGCCGTACTCCAGTGGGAGGCTTTCTTCGGACCCCAGGTCCATTTCTCCCTCTGCGGGAAGTTTTGGGGGTAGCCCCGCGTTGGCGGCTACGAGGAGGAGGTGGGACGTCATCCGGCAGGGATGAATCGGCTGTTGCCCACTGCTGGTTCCCTTGTGGCGCGAAACTCAGGCTCAGGAGGGACCTGGAATCGGACTCTTCGTCATTGCGTTGGGGTTCTACGCCTTCCCCGGCGTCGCTCGCGTCCGACACGTCGGAATAGTGTGGTCCAGCGCAGTCCCCGGATCCGTCCCCGTAGCGTACTACTGGAGTTGTCGCCGCTTGACCTTGGCCGGCCAGGTTCCAGTCGGCCCAAAGGGGCGAGTCCCAATCGTCTCTGCGAGCCAGTGGGCGTCCGTACCCTTCGTCCTGAAGCGTGGACGCCGGGCTTTGTGCGTCACGTCAGATCGTCTTGTGCTCGTCTGTGTCCGTGGTCGCGTTGTCGTCATCCACGGCGGCTCCGTACCTCCCGAACAAGCCGCGATTCAGGGCGGCGACATCGGGACTGGGCGCCGAGCGGACACCTGCGGTTGCGAAGCGTCCATCGGGCTCCACTTCTCCTTCGGTGTCGGTCCCCGGGTCCTGGGTTTGCTGGTTGATCCAACCTTGGATGGCTGCCGCTCGCTGGTCCCATGGCAACCAGTCTTGTCGGCGGGTGTCGCCTCTTCGACCCGCACACTCCGGGCTTGACCAGAGGTGGATGGCCCATCGGGGTCAGCGATCCAGCCGCTAGTATGGTTGGTACTCCGTTCGTCGGTAGGCCCCGGGACTTCAGGCTGCCGGTCTCCACTAGGGTGCCCCGCTGTGTCACCATTTGGCCGTAGGGACTGAGCTCGTCTTCCGTCTCGTAGACGCTTCATGTTTCCGGTCGGTTCTAGGGGGAGAGTGCCTGTCGGTTAGAACCTGCCTGTCTTAATTAGCAGTATTAATACCCTCCCCCTATCCTGCTTGAGCGGTGCGAGTAAGAAGATGTTTACATTGGATGGGGTACTTATCTAATCCCATAAGGGGATGTATACGTAGCTTACGGTTTCGTGGGTTACGCCCCTTTCGGGGCGAGGACGTTACGGTAGCGCGCTAGCGTAAGTGGCCCTTAATGAAGTCGGCGGGTCATTCGGGTCGCTCCAGCGTCGTTGGGCTCTCCTCGGGGTGGTCCACTCCGTGGAACGTCTTTAAGTCGGCTAAACTCGCTGTTTTCCTTCGTTTGCCTTGGTGAATCTGTAGTCGAACTATGTTGGGAGATAAGAATTGGGGTACCTTGTACGGCCCGTCGCACTTAGGGGCCAACTTTGCCGCGAAACCGTCGGCGGCTTTGGATAGGTGATGCTGCCGAAGGAGGACTAGTGTTCCTAGTTCGGGTCGCCACTCGCGCCGTCGGAGGTCGTATGTTCTCTTCTGTTCTTGGGATGCGCGTTGGGTGTTCTCCTGTACCACCTTGAATACTTCCTGTAGTCGTGTCGCCTTCTCGTGGGCTGGCTGTGGCTTCCGGTAGCCTTGGTTCTCGTCCGAGTACCAAGAAGGCCGGGCTGAAGCCCGTGGTGTCCGACGTGCTTATGGCCAAGCTCAACTCGGGGAGGAGATCGTCCTAGGTCCGTTGGTCCCCGTCAACGAATTGTGCAATCATCGTCTTGATGGTCCGGTTTGCCCTCTCCGTCGGGTTTTGCTGAGGGGTATACGGCGCGGTGTGCTCGAGTTCCATTCCCGCCACCTCACAAAATCTCCGGAAGGACCGACTAGTGAATTGTGTGCCGTTGTCGCACACAAACTTCCACGGGACTCGAACCGGCGGAGTATCCTCTTGGAACGCCTTCTCCAAATGGGCGGTGGTGGCTTTCCGGAGTGGCACAAGTTCCACCCATTTGCACGAGGAGCATCGTGTTACCGTTCGTGGAGCGGGGTAGTGGGCCTACGAAGTCCGCGCAAAGGATGTCGAACGGGCCCTTAGCCTGTCGCGTATACCTTTGTCCAGCGGGTTTGTTCTGGTTTACCTTAAATTTTTGGCAGCTCTCGCAATGTTTCACGTATCGGGCCACGTCTCGGTAGAGTCCTGGCCATTAATATCGTTGGGTTACCCGAGTGGCGGTCTTTCGTATCCCTAGGTGTCCGGCGGTCGGGTGATCGTGGCATTCTTCCAACACTCGCCTGCGATTGTCACTGGCGACGCATAACTTCCACTGGTGAGATTCTTCCTCGATTGGTCGATGTCCAGGCTGCCGGTAGATCTGTCCGTTCTCGATTATGAATTCTTTACATTCCTCAGGTCGTGACTGGATACGTTTGAACAACCTTTGTATCCAGGGGCAGGTGGGTGGGTCTTCTGGAGTTCGATGTATGGTGTCGATAGGTTGCCGGGAAAGGGCGTCTGCTACGATGTTTTGGCCTCCGCGTCGGTAAAGCACGTCAAAGCGATACTGCTGGAGTTCCAGAGCCCAACGAGCGATGCGACGGGTCGGATTATTGATCGAATTTAACCAGTTCAGGGTGAGATGGTCGGTGATGACGTCGAAGTGGTAGCCTTCCAGGTAGCATTGCAATTTCCTGATGGCCCAGACGATAGCTAAGCACTCCTTTTCCGTGGCCGAGTAATTTTCTTCTGCTTTTAGGAGCCTTCGACTGGCGTAGGCTATGACGGGGGCTTGGGTTAACTTCTCCTTCAGCTCCTCGAAAACGGCCTGCTGTTCGACACTCTAGATCCACCTTTTCTTCTTCTTCAGGAGGCTAGTCATTGGTTATACAATCGTCGCGAAGTTTGGGACAAACCTCCGGTACCATGATGCCATCCCTAGGCAGCGTCGAAGCTCCTTTATTGAACTTGGTATTGCCAACTTTTGGACGGCGATGATCTTATCTGGGTCGGTGTGTATACCTTGCTCACTAATAACGTGTCCCAGGCTTACGATGCTTTTCTGGAAGAAGCTGCATTTCTTTTGGTTCAATGTTAGATTTGCTTCCCGCAGTCTTCGGAACACCTCTCGCAGATGGTCGACGTGTTTTTCCAATGCCGCTCCGATGACAATGATGTCATCGAGATAAGCGAAGGCGTTTGGTTCCATCTGTGGTCCGATGACGCTGTCCAAGGCTCGCTGGAACGTATCCGATGCTGAGTGCTGCCCGAATGGCATCACCTCCCAATGGAAGAGTCCTCTGCCCGGAACGGTGAAGGCGGTACATTCTCGGCTCCCCTCGGCCATGGGGATCTGCCAATACCCGTTCTTGAGGTCTGACGACAAGATTTAACGCGCGTTACGGAGCCTCTCGATTATGTGGTTGATCCTGGGCAGTGGGTTGGCGTCGGGTATCGATTGCGCGTTGAGTTGTCGGTAGTCTACGCACATCCGCATCTCGCTCGTCTTCTTTCCCACCAGTACGATGGGTGCGCTGTGTGGGATTTTTGAAGCTTCGATTCGACCGTCTTGCAACAACTCGTTGACCTGAGCATTGATGATTTTCTGCATGACCGGATTTTGGGGAAGTACCTCTGCTTTATCGGCTTGTCGTCCTTCAGGGTGATCATATGCTCAGCTATGTGTGACACGCCCTCCAATCCCTCGAACTCGGCCAATTCTTGCTTCAAGAACTCGGCTATCCACGGCGGGAGGGGTGGTTCGATGATGGGGGGCGTCGGTGGCGAGAATTCTTCGAGCAAGGCACATGTTATGATGGCGAGGTTCACGGTGATAGGGTTAGTCGAGTCTGACCTTCGGCATCGGCTAATGGGGCGAGTTGATAATCTGTTGGGGGGTTAGATGCGAGGTGGTCTACCTTGACCCGTCCATGTCCTTTGGGGCCGTCGTCTTCCAGGCGTAGCGGGTCGTGGTGTGGAGCGATGTTGGTTTCCTGCGGGGTCGTTCGCGTTGGCTTAGCCGCATGGCTGGGTATGCAAGGTTGGACTCGTGGCGACCCTCTTGTACTGCTGAGCCCGTCTTGGTTAAGGCTTGGGTGCATTGTCCTGATGGTGCTTCTGGGTCTGGAGCGGTCGGGGCTTAGATGCGTTGTCCTGATGTTACTGCTGGTTCTAACGTGGTCAAGGCTTAGAGGTGTTGTCCTGGTATTGCTGCTGGGTCTGGCGCTGTCGAGGTTTAGATGCGTTGTCCTGATGTTACTGCTGGTTCTGACGTGGTCGAGGCTTAGAGGTGTTGTCCTGGTATTGCTGCTGGGTCTGGCGTGGTCGAGGCTTGGCTCCGTTGTCCTGGTAGGGATACTCTAGGTGTTTTTCTAGACAGACGGACTGGTCCTGGGTGCGTCCAGCGGTGTCGCAGTCGTCTCCGTCGTAGCTTCGTTGTTACTGTTATCACCTGGCGCTGAGTGACTAGTAGACGGACTGGCCCTGGGTGTGTCCAGCGGTGTCGCAGTCGTCTCCGTCGTAGCTTCGTTGATGAGTCTGGTGTGTTCGTATCGAGTCGTGGGTTTGGTTCTGGTGGCATTGCTGGGTCTGGCGTGGTCGACGTTCTGGTGCGTTGTCACTGGTACGTTGCTGGGTCTGGCGTGGTCGAGGTTCGGATGCGTCGGCTTCGTCCGGTGGGTCGCGGTTGGATTGGTCGAGCGGGTAGGAGCAGCAGATGCGGTCGGGGAAAGTTCGTCACTGAAAGTAACCGTGCGGGGCCGAGTCGAGGATGATGTGGGGATCGGGTTGGTTTCCCGGATCGCCCGCTGGGTCAACTGCAAGTACGCTCGTCCGCATTGTATTACGGCCTGGACGCCGCAAAGGAAGTCCAGCCCCAGTATGAAATCGTCCACTACCATGGGTAGGACTAATAGAATCACCCGCGTTTCCTGTTGATCTAGACGTACCTTGACCGACACTGCTTGCGTCACTTCCTTTGCTGTACCGTCCGCCAGGCGGACGGTAGTCCTTATATTCCGTGCATTCCCTCCGGTACTTAAGTCTTGGGCGATGCGCTGACTAATGAACGACCGCGTCGCTCCCGTGTCGAGGGTAGCTGTCAGCGGTACTCCTTCGATGGTTACTAACGCGGCGATCCTGCCGTCTTCCAAGCTAAGGGGATGAGTTACTCCTGGGGGCCCTGGAGATACGTCTCCGATCGGTTCCCTGACGAACGGAGACTCGGCCCTTTCGCAACTCGGATAGCCTACAGCAGTCGATTGTCCGGATGCCGCGGCGGCCACACTCCCAACAGAATAACACTCGCCGATTCCTGCATGAACTGCTGAAATGACCTTCTTCTCCACAATTCCGGCAGGCCCGGCGTGTGTTCACCGGTCGGTCTCCATCCTGGGTCATTACGCGGCTTGCCGTCTCGGCATTCTGGGAGGGGCCCGGTGTCGTCTGGAGTGGCATGCTGCGGGGTGGATAATCCGCGTCCTTGGTATGATGGCGTTCTGGGTTTCGTATCTGGGCGGTCGCTAGCTGGGTTGATTTGTTCACGGTGTCGCGTTGTCTCGTACGCTACTATCAATTGGGTCAGTTCTCGTAACGTCTCGAACTCATGCCTACGGGTGAACAGTTGGTATTCCGGCCGAAGGTTCTCGTAGATCCTGTCCAGTTGCCTGTCTGGAGTATACTGAGCTCGTTGCATCATGAGCCGGAGGTCGATCAGGTAGTCCTGAAAGGCTTCTCGTGGTCGTTGGTGACGGGTACGGATCGTATCTTCAAGCGCTGAAGGTATCGCGGGGGTAGGAAGAACTCCAAGAACTCCTTCCGGAACTCGGTCCATGGCTTGCCTTGCAACTGGAACATCCTAAACCATCCTTCTGCCTTGCCAGTTAGTAGCCCGGAGATGGCTCGCGGCAGTTGTGCTGGGCTTCCGCCATATGAGTCGACCCTTTCTTCCAACCGTTTGATGAAAGCCAACGCATCCGAATGTCCGTCGAACTTCAGGCTCCAATTGCGAAATTTATCGGCGAGGGCGGCGAAGGAGATTTCTTACCTTCCGGGTCGCGAAGTTCCAGCTTCCTCGGGAAGCGGTGCTGGTAATGATTGTCACCATGTCGTCGGTCGGTCGTGGTTTCAAGCCGGCCAGAGTCGCTGTACCCAGGACCTTGAGCTACGCGCGGGAACTCGGGAATTATGATGGATAGGGGCTGTTCCGCACAGATCCCTTCCTTCTGCTCTCGGTGACTCGGTCCCGGCGACGGGGACGTGTTTCTCGGGTTCCTCGGGCTGGGCGCGCTGTCGTAGACCGTTCCGAGATCTTCGATCCGTTTTCGATCGCCGTCGGATGCTCGCCGCGTGATGAAGGCTCAGATCAGGCTGCGCAGTTCGTCCACTGTCCCGGTTTCACCGAGGGCGAACTCTGCGGCGATGGCCTGCAGTTCGTCCTTGCGTCGATACGAAATCCACTGTACACCCATGTCGAAGCACGATGGTCAAACTGGCACTTAGAGATCTTTCACGTTTCTGGCGATAGTATATAAGAGGGCTTAGGTAATCACCGGATAGCGTCCTCGGGATCCTATCGGACTAAGAATTACTACGAAGGTCTTTGCTATGCGGACATAACGACAAGTATCGCCGAGAGTGCCTAGGCTATCGTCGGATAGCGCTCTCGGGATCCTATCGGACTTAGAATTACTACGATGGTCTTTGCTATGCGGTGATAACGACAAGTATCGCCGAGACTGCCTAGGCTATCGCCGGAGAGCACTTACGGGAACCTGTCGGACTAAGAATTACAACGAAGGTCTTTGCTACGCAGGGATACCGACAAGCATCACCGAGAGGGCTTAGACAATCGCCGGACAGCACCTTCGGGACCCTGGGGAACTACTGGGATCATGCGGGACACCAACAGACGTAGCCGGGAGCGCTTAGGCAATCGCCGGATAGCGGCCTCGGGATCCTGTTGGGCTACGAACTACCCCATTGAATAGATGCGGACTGTTAGTGACTGGGCTATGTTTTCACTATATCCCTTTTTTTCTTTATTCTTTTATTTCCCTGCCTATCGCACAGCTCAGCAGCCCGTATACACGACTAGAGACTCGCTTACCCCTGAATTCCCACGCTTATAGTTGTCGAAAGCTTCTTCACCTCCGTAGGCGCGGTGTCGGTGCAGGATCTTTTCTCGTACCACTAATCGAAATTTTCGCGTTGGTGTGGATCTCGTACTCCACGTGTTTTAAATTTTCGTAAGCCACTCGAATTTTATCCGCGGGCACGTCTGGCTCGTACGGCATTCTCCAATTGACTTTTCTCAAGCTTTCGTTCTCTGCTTTGTCCGTAGCTCAAAGTCGGCATTCTGCTGGCTCTGCCGATCCAGCGTCAGCGTGGCCGGCTAGCGCCGCTGTCGTTGCTGCGGCAGAGGCCTGGCGCTCTTGTTCTTACGCTCTCCCTGTTTCTGCTGCTGCTCCGGTGGCTTTCGTCTCTCTTTTCCGCCGCTGGCGCGTCGTTGCGTCGTTCTCGGCGTTTCGTCATCTCTCTTCTGCTGCTGCTGCGTTGTTGTTGTTGGGCTTCGTTTCTCGGCGTTTCGTCGTCTCTCTTCTGCTGCTGCTGCGTTGTTGTTGTTTTGTTGTTTGCTGGGATAACCAACCCTGAAAAGCCAGTGGCGTCTGCCGTGATCACGACTTTCCCCCGCTTTTATAAAGATAAGAGACTAGGTGGGGCTTAGAGACCCCTTGGGCCGTGTAATATAAAAATGAATGAAGTTGGGCCTTCGTGGCTCTTCCCCCCTCCCCCTAAACCTAGAACTGAAGAGTCATCGCTTAAAACTAGAAAAATACGAAAGGTCAGTGACTTAATTCTAATAGAAAAACGTAACTTAATTTTAATGGATAACAGAATCGGATGGCAATCGGAGTAAATGTAAAAAATTTTGGATGCTCTTCAGTGTTGTTGCTGTCCAAATCTTCATATGTTTCAGCATGTTTTGCCGTCAAATGGCAACTTAAATTTGTTATGTGCCTTTCGGTCAATTCCACACCACCTACGTTGCGAATTGATTTGTTATTTGTTGAATTAAATTTATAAAACAAACGAACATTTTTGTTTTGCTTTTCTCGATTCAGATTTGATCGGTTCTTTTCTGTCCCTTTTCTCAATTTGTCCGTAAACGAGAGGTTTTTATCAGACACGCCGAAAGTGTCAACCATTATTTGTGAGGTCTGCCTTAAATACGCCACCGTTGCGAAAAATTTTTTTTTTCTGTTTCATTAATTTTCTATTATACTCCGATTACAATAGATATACATAGTAATCTTTTTAAAATACAGCCTGTTTAGCTCGTCTTCTCCCAAATTATTAATTGAAACTTACGTTTCATTAATGTTTTTTATACTCTGTTCCTTCCTACAGGAGGGAAACCAGAATTTTTTATTTTGCTACCTTTAGCTGTCAGTTTACTAGATACTTGTCCAGTCTCAAAGGATCTGGTTTAACTCCGTACTCTTACCACAGGGGGGAAACAACGGAGAGTCTTGTAGGACCAAAATGTTAAGACAGTAAAAGAAAAGACTAGACATTTGCGAGTTGAGTTGTAAATTTGAACTAAATTTTATTCTTAAAATCAGAGCATAATATGTGATTTGACAATGATTCGTGAGTTACAATTTCGTATTCTATAATTATCGTTAGACCCACGCAAAGGATACACTTTAGCCACCCTATTTGAATGCATGGTTACATTAGTGTTATTTTAGAACTGCATTGGTTAAGTGTTTTCTCCACTTATGTTTTGTTGTCGTATTTTTTAATGGGTTACAGAGATCTGTTTACTGTTTAGAGATCAGTTTTTTGGTTACATGAGTGAACGTGTACAGTAATATGTTCATGCTTGAACACTACTGGTCCAGATATGGTACCCAGTGCCGTTCTTAAACTTTGTGCGGATTCTCTTTACGTGCCTCTCTTAAAACTGTTCAACATCTCTCTCGAGATCGGTGATTTTCACACCGTCTGTATAGAATATTACAAAATTCCCATTTATAAAAAGGGGTCAAAATCAGATGTTTCAAACTACCGTTGTATCTCCAACTTATCTGCCATTCCTAAACTCTTCGACGAAATTATTACTTCTCAGCTCCAACACTTATGTAGTTCCCTGTTTTCAGAATCACAGCACGGATTTGTAAAACGTCGCTCTGTTTCGTCTAACCTCCTTGAATTTTCCACCTATGTGGAAAAACAGTGTCAAACTGATGTAGTTTAAACTGATTTTAGTAATTTTTCCGACCAAACTTCGTCTCTGGACAATCGTTCTCAGCGTGTCTGCTTCAACTCTTCTCTTTCTAAACCTGTTTTTGTCTCTTCTGGTGTGCCTCAAGGTAGCCATCTTAGGCCCTTATTATTTAACCTGTTTATCAATGATCTTCCCCAAGTTTCAACTCATTTCCGAGTCCTAAGTCATTATGCTGACTGTTCAGGCCAGCAGCAAATGGTAGCCACGCACTATGCCAACTCCGTGCGCTCCGGTCCCAACTCGCTCTCGCGCGCTCGCAGGGGCGCTTGGAAGAGCTCCACGATCCACAATCCACGATCCACACGGCGCTCACCGCAGCATAAAGCATACATCATAATACACTGGATCATACCCTTTTCATGGAGAAACTACACCCATAAGTCTTTTCTTTTGGATACTTTCCCACTCGTCGCTGGATACCCGCTCCGGTGATCCGCCCCCCTACAAACATTGGTCATTCGAGCCGGAACTTCGCCTTCCCCAAAAGGAGAAGCTCCCCCCAGCCAGCATCGGGGGATCGCTCCAAGTACAAGATAAGTACGACTCTTCGATTGTGCCCAACACCAGTGCAGTGATTTTGTGAAAGTTTTCCATCCCAGTCCGAGTTCCCGTGGCATATGTGCATACATACATATGTATTCATTTCTCGCTCTAGCTCCAAATTAAACCATACTTCGTTCTACCAACGGTTGTGGCCACCTACTTCTCCAAAGGTTTAATTTCATCCGAGCTAGCTCCTGCGTTCCGCCTCCGATCCCGTGCGCAATCCAAGCGGCTGCACACAAACAAAAAGACATATTCTTGCAGTTAGTTTATTGTTCATTCCGTGCATGCTCAACGTTCTATAGTTCTTTCGTTTTTTTTAAAGATATAGAATAACCAATCACAAATCACAATCAATCTTTATTTAACTAATTATATTGCCAATAAAAAGAACTCACGATTCCATACATACGTCACATATGCATTTATCTTACATTTACGTACGCATTTTTAATTGTATATTGTATATAAAACGGTTATAATCCGTTTTAGCCGTTGTTTTAAATCTCGCCAAAAGGGTGGTTCGGTAACCCAAGCCGCGGTACATAGCATCGAGGGTATATTGTTTTGAACGGCCGTTCTATACCGACTCTATACATTGGTAACTCGTGCCTCAATATTATTGTCCATCCTCAATTTTCGTTCTTGGACACTTGTTTATTGATCGTAGTATTCACATCTATACATTCCGGCCACAGTGTACGAGTTCCATAATATAAATACTCGCAATAAATTCCACCAAGACCACTTATCCACGGTTCGTAGTTCAGAACTTCCACGTCTCCATTTCTGCTCACCTGCCTGTGCGACTCTGATACGCGTTATCGCAAATCCATCAGCCAACCATGCTCACTGGTGAGAAGAAATCTCGCAAGAAGTTTAAGCGGGTGAGTTCGCTGAGTTTGACCCATCCACCCAGCTCCAACGGCTCAGTCACTACGCCCACATCTTCCCGTCCTTCTCCAGCTGAGCGAGGTCCGACCACGTCCAGGGCTCACACACCACATGCCTTCGAGGCCTTGTTGCTCCCCTCAGTAATCCCTCGCACGGTTCCTATCACTATGGCCCAATCGGCCGCCAGTTCCGCACGGTCTAAGTTTGCCTTGGCTGCAAGCAGACTGACACGCTTCGACCAGAAGCTCAGCGCTCCAGATGCTAGCACACCAACCCGATCGCTCTCCCAAGTCCATCGAGATCAACTCCGAAGCCTGTGGGCGAAAGTGGACGCGGAGTTCGAGACCTGTGCGGGGGCGATAGCGGAAGCGGATCCAGAGGGGGTAGCTGACGTCCAAGGGATGTACGATGACTGCTACGCGGTCTACGCGCAATGCCTTACCGAACTGAACGATCAGCTCGAGCCCCCGACTGTCCCTCACACGCCGCAACTGGCTGTTCAAGTCCAGACTTTCGGCGGTTGCCGCCTCCCTCCATGTGACACTGAAGTTTTCAGTGGGGACTACCAGCAGTGGCCCACGTTCCGAGACCTGTTCACCGCCATCTACATAGAAAACCCGAGGTTGGCTCCAGTGGAAAAACTGTTCCACCTCAACAAAAAGACGAGCGGTGAGGCCCACGACATAGTGGCACAGGCTCCACTCACGAACGAGGGTTTCCGTGAGCGTTTCCAAAACAAGAGGCTGATACTCAAAGCCCAGCTGAAGATCCTTTTCAGTCTGCCCCAAATCAGTACCGAGTCAGAAGCAGCGCTAAAAGAGCTCCAGAGGGTCGTCCTCACGTGCCTTACGACACTCAACCACTCCGAGGTCTCCACAGACGGCGTTTTCGCTGACAGAGTTTTAGTGTACTTCATTTCCGCTAAACTGCCAAAGACGACCTTGGAGCACTGGGAACAATCCGTGACGCACAAGTCCGAAATTCCCACCTGGCACGCCATGGACAAGTTCCTGGCGGAGCGGTACCTGTCTCTCGAGGTGACCAAGGACGGCCATCCAGGCATGGAGACTTAGCCCCACTCCAGGGCGAGCATACCCACTTCAGACAATTCCAAAAGCAATCCGTTTCGGTCTCAAGGAAGAACTTATTCTAGGAGTGTTCACTCCAGCACAAGTGCTGTCCTTCTAGGCACGGTAATCGTTAATATTTGCCACCTGGGGACAAATTTCCACACCCGCGCTCTGTCGTCGTTTCCGTCGCTGGATACCCGCTGCGGTGATCCGCCCCCCTACAAAAACCTGACCGTGTCAGGCTATGTTTTTGTTCACGTTATTTCTTCAATCGGATCTCGGCGCTCTCAATAAATGGTGTTTTATTAACGCTCTTCCTCTTAACATTTCCAAATGTAACGTCATGACCTTCCATCTTCACAAGCTTTACCTTTTTACTTTTTAATCAATAACATGTCTTGGAACGCCTGTACAAAGTTAATGACTTGGGCATTAATTAAAATTTATGTTTTAATTCTCATATCCGGTATTTCGATTAAAGCCAAAGGAGTCCTTGGCTTTATCAAAAGATGGTCGAAGGAATTTTCTGACCCCTATACCACTAAACTACTCTACGTTTCACTTGTCCGGCCTATCTTGGAATATGGTTCCTGTATCTGGTATCCTCATTACCAAATATATCAAGATATGCTTGAGTCCGTTCAAAAACCATTCCTTATCTTTGCCCTACGCGATCTTAATTGGGACCCTTCTAGACATCTTCCTTCTTTTGAGAGTCGGCTGCGTTTTATTAACTTGCACTATTTTGAAAGCCGTTTGACTTGTCATGGAATTCTCTTTTTACATAAACTTCTCCTAGGCGAGGTTGAATCCACGGCCCTTTCCTATTTTCCTTTGATACTTGTGCTTCACTAATGAATAATTTAAGTTAACTTTCTTCTGTCTTGAATTGTGTTAGCGAACTTGCCAGTATTAGATAATTTATGATTTGTATATTCTTCTTTTTATACTTTTTAACTAATTTAACAATGATCTATAACTATAACTAACTAACTATAAACTCTAAACAATAAACAATGTGAAGGATTGTAAATCAGGCTCCTGCCGTGCTTGCCAATCGAAGCACCACACTCTTCTGCATTTCCTTCATTCAGCAGAGAAATTCCAATCTGTTTCTCCAAATGAATCGTCACAAACGCAACCAAGTCATACCACCATTGTTATATCCCAGAGGCCGTCTGATGCTGTGCTATTGGCCACCGTCGTCGTTCTCGTCAAAAACAGCGCTGGAACTTTCATGCCATGTTGGGCGGGCAATTGCATTTTGTAACTACTAGTCTAACTAATCAGCTTCAACTTCGAAAAACCAAATCGCTTACCGCAGTCTCTGGCATAACAGATGCTAGCTTCTCAACTGAAAGTTTCTAGGTGGTACTCGTTCTGAAATCGCGGATTTCAGATTTCACCACTTGCATCACTGCCGTCATTGTCCACAAGATTACGGACAATTAATTTGCACTGCTCAGCAGTGCTTTTGGCACCAGTAATAAACGAGGGGGAACGTTGTTAGTTGCTGCTGCGACCGCAACTCTACATTTATACCCGATACATAGTCAGTATGGGTCTCTTCCGGCAGACGGCGCTAATATTGAACGACACGACAAAGAGTGCGTGCGCGAGAGACAGAAAATCAGTCAGAACGTGTCGTCGGGCGCTGCGTAGCCACTGCAAATTGATTTTTTACTTTATGGAGTCTGGACCCCATTCTGGACGTTACACACATCCACTTTCACCACAAATCTAATATACCCCTATACTCATTTTAAGTATCGGGTATAAAAAGAATGAAGTTGATTCCAGGTGAAGTTCAAAGGTTTCACTCCACGAAATTCTAAAAGGAGTTGCTTGAGTAAGTTACTTACGATTGCAAAATTGTAGTACGATTTTCCAATATAAAAAATATGCTCTTGCCACAGAATATACTTCTTTTTAGCAGTATACTTATATTTTAAAGTTTATGAAAATCAAAAGTTTTTGAAAGATTAATCAATTTTTTCCCACTTTTAAGCCAAATCTGTTGAGTGTAAAAAAAGAGTGGGAAAATTTTATGAAGCACATACGGATACATATGTCAGCTTTCAATGCTTACAGCGATCGAATATGGATCGATAATATCGATACAAATTATCGATAGCCTGAATCGCATCCAACAAAAAAATGTCAAGCTTTTTATATTTAAAATCTGACCTTAATTCCGTCAGATCGGCCGTTTCGCCCACTGTGCAATGGGAAGCTAGCAGTCCTGCCCGTCGACGCTGGATCGGTTGAAAAAAATGTTCTTTCGACGGGGGGAGGATGTTCGGAGAAGAACGGAACAGAATTGTCTTAAAATAAATGCCATCGAGCATCGTTGTTTGTTTTTGCTCTTTTTCATGTTTTGTAATCTCTCTCGATTAGCACTCTTCCCGCTAAAGCTTGCGCTCTGGTTAGCTTTGACGCATCTTCCGTTCGATCTGATCTTTCGGCTGCCGCTGCAGCCGGGCCACGCTGATGGAGTTGGTGCAGCTCCGACCACAAACACACAATAAACACTTAACATATTTAAATGACTATTTCGTGCTTCTTTTTTTGTTGATATTTCCTCTAAACAGTGACCTTGTCAGTTTCTGTTCTGTCTGACCCTCGCTTGAGTTTAGGGGTGTCCTCTGTTTTATGGATAGTGTCAAATAGCACGTGAATAATAATTGTATTTTTATACCCGATACTCAAAATGAGTATAGGGGTATTGTTGGCAGCTGCCGAGCTTTTTCGGCAATACTGACTCCACATTTACAAATAAAAATTTTTCCGTTGTTAAGGTTAAAATTTGGCGTTTATTGTTCGATGTTGTTTGTGTTTTTTTGTTAGAAGCCGTGGCCGTGAACTTAGATTTAGGTGTTAGGCGCTTTCGACGACGAAGAGGACTGACCGACTGCCTAACGAAAGGGTCGAAGCAGTGGATTATAAGTGGCAAGAACGTTACATAGTATCTGCGTGCGTGTATGCACTAAGGGCGTATATAGGATGAGCGCGATAGTAGAAAACTTAAGAGAGAATTCTTGACGTTTCTTAAGTGCTATTAACGGCTGCTGCTCCCAACATACTCCCCCCCGTTGGAAGACCAGGGCTTTTAGCAGGATCCTCAACTGGAAGGACGCACAGCTTGTTGACGGCTCTACGAGTGGTTCCAGATAGGGTCTGCAGGATTGCAACTCGCACAGCGCCATCAGCTCCAGCGATGACCTTGACCACCCGCACTATGGGCCACTTCAACGATGGCAAGTTTTCATCCTTGATGCAAACGACATCGTTGACCTGGATCGAGGGTTGTGGTGTGCGCCATTTGGCACGTTGTTAAAGCAGAGTCAGGTACTCCTCACTCCAACGCTTCCAAAAGATCTGCTGGGCACAGGAGACTCGCTGCCAGCGATCGAGTCGATTGAAGTTGAGACCCGTAACGTCTGGCTCAGGGAACTCCATCAGCGGACGACCAATTAAAAAATGTCCGGGTGTAAGGACGCCAAGATCTTCAGGGTTTCCTGAAATCGAGATGAGAGGACGAGAATTCATTACAGCGAATCTAAAAAGAGACGATCCCAAGGCGCGATAGAAATGCTGTTTGGCCGTCTTCACTGCTACCTCCCACAAGCCGACGAAATGCGGCTAGCGAGGCGGTATGAACCTCCAATCGAAGCCGTTGTTGATGCAATCATTATGAACTTCAGCACGATGCTTCTCGCTCATAAAAAGCCGCCAAAGGTCCTCGAATCCTCCTATCCAAAAAAAAGGAATGCATCGGGGAATGCTGCGCGTGGCAACGAAGCATTTGAGGGCACTCAAGAAACCAGCAGCTGTTAGGTACTTCACCAATTCTAACCAGACGGCTTTCGTTGCAAACGAGATGAAGACGCTGATGTAACATTTAATAGGCGTTTAACTGCGCCAATCTAGCTTATAGTAGAAGGGACCACAGTTGTCAGACCGCAGTGACGCTGAATGCAGGTGAATCCTGTACTCGGTCGTACGGTAGGTCAGCCATGATGTGTTCCACAAGACGAGGTCTGGACCGGCAGCAGATGACGCATTTTCGCAAGGCGCGAGCCATTGTTATGTAAAAACTGTAAGCGAATCGCTCCAAGTAGCGACTGCGGACCAGCATGGTGATGATTCCGATAAAAGGGCGTGATGATGACGAACGTTAATGTATGATCTCTGGGCAAAATGGTTGGGTGGCGTGCATCGAAGCCGAGAGATGAGTGCCGCAGGCGACCACCAACAGGAATTAAACCAAAGTCATCTATAAAGGGCGAGAGCGGTATGATACAAGGTACTCAAGATACTGAGTAAGGTACTCAGGATACAGATGGGCCCGTTGAACAGTGCGGCGAACAAATGCGATCCTTTGCGAAGGTCCTCAGACGAGAGATCCGGTGACTTCGTCCTACTTCTGAATTTCTGGACGTAGTCAAAAATGCACATCATGACTCCGAATGCGTTGATGTGCTTAAAGGAACGCAAGATGTCGACACGCTCAGACGACAGCAATACACGATGTCAAATTTCCGGAAGATTGACTTCTGGCGAGCACCGTTCAGGCCAGCAACTTCTTTTGCCTTGCAAGATTGAAGGTCCATTCATCCACAAACTAGAATGCAAGAACTCCTGAGGTGTTGCTCCCTTTGATAGAATGTAAGCCGGGTTCATCTCGGCTGGCACATATCGCCAATCCATGCCCCTCGTAAGTTGTTGTATTGTAGAAATCTTGTTAGAGACAAAAACGTTGAATTTAGAAGGTTCTTCTCGTAGCCAAGACTGGACCACAGTTGAATCCAACCAACAATGAATTGGGCAGTCGAAGGTATCCATTTTCCTGAGTTCGCGAAGCAAATTGGCCAATAGGAACGCTGGGTATAGTTCAAGCTTAGGCACCGTGAGGGTTTTCAGTGGGGCAACCCTAGCCTTTGAACAAAGCTATTGAACCTCAGCGGCGGTATCCGTAAACGAACGAGCATAGATACAAGCCCCATAGGTCTGGAGGCTGGCATTGCAGAAGCAATGCAATTCAAATCTGCCGAACGGTTAGTGTGCTGGCCAACACCGATTTGAGGAGCAAATGTAAACAACAAGTTGTCCTTATGGGGCTCCCAAATGAGCCCAAGCGCTTTGGTTACATCACTGCCATCATCCAGCTTCAGAAAACTTTCCCTTTCGGCCTCTGGGACTTTATGAAACACATCAGGGGAATTGGAACACCATTTTCGCAACTGAAAATTCCCTCAAGCAAGAAGATCCGTAGTTTGACGCATAATATCTAGCACTTCCTAGACCAAATTGCCTCCAGATATCATGTTGTCTACGTAGAAGTCCTGTAGAAGGGTTCCTACCCCAATGGATACGAAGTCGACTCATCCATGGCTTGCTGATGCATAGCTCGAATAGCTAAAAAAGATGAAGGCTTAGTCCCATAGGTGACTGTGTTTGTTGCGTGACCTTCCATCTATGGCGGCGATGATTTGTTTATTTGATCGTAATTATGAAGTCTAGTGTAAGTTAGGCTAGGGCAAAGCGGGAGCGCAATAAAAGCTCGCTCTCTCGCGAATTCGCCCCGCTTTGCCACCGTAAGTTAGCTAGAGTAAAAGATTTGAATTGTGAAGAAAATATAGTTGTTCGCTAATATTGAAGGAGATCGAGCGTATTAATTTTCTCCCCGCCAAATAAATAATTAAATTACAGTCACCCAAAGTTTTCGGTGATTTTCATTTAGAAAAACTGTTCTAATTTTTCAGTGTTTAATTTGAAGGTCTGTAAGTCGTCGTCAAGAGAGTCCCTAGCTATTAGCTCAAAGATGTGCTCCATTTCCCAAAATTGACGAACCAAGCTGGATATTCAAAGGTACAGGCCAATTAGCAGGGCTAATTGAGACGCAAGGTTGACTGTCCGTAATCTTCTGGGCAACGACGGCAGTGATGCTAGTGGTGAAATCTGAAATTCGCGATTTCAGAACGAGATCCACCGAGATACCTTCAGTTAAGAAGCTAGCATCTCCTATGCCAGAGACTGCAGTAAGCGACTTAGTTTTTCGCAGTCGAAGCTGATTAGCTAGCCGAGTAGTTACGAAATGCAATTGCGAGCCCGAGTCCAACAATGCGCGACATGGCATGAAAGTTCCAGCGCTGTTTTTGACGAGAACGACGACGGTGGCTAATAGAACAGGCTCAGACGGATGCTGGGATGTATGAGCTTGCGGCGAGGAGGCCGACAATGCAATCATGGCGGTATGATTTGGCTGCGGCTCAAATGAAGAAACAGTATGGAAGGGCTCTGTTGGACGAGGGAAATGCAGAAGAGTGTGGTGCTTCGATTGGCAAGTACGGCAGGGACCTGATTTACAATCTCTCACGTGATGACCCTTTCGTAGGCAATTGACACATAACAAGAGCCTCTTTGCTTCCTTGTGACGATCATTCGGCGATAGAGTTTTGAACCGTTGACAGTTGGCAATCATATGGTTCGTGCCCTCACACAACACACAGGAAACAGGAGCGCACGATGCTGCAAACGATTTTCGATGATGCGTACTCACGGTTTTCCCTGACTTGCTAACCTGACCATCTTGCCCTTGCATGGAGTGATGAATGCCTTCAAGGGTACGACATCTTTGTTCCAGAAGGGCAGATAATTTCTCTCAAGATGGAAGATGGTGATTCGACGAAGCTGCTTCCCATTTAACTTGAGTTTCCCTGTCCAAATTCTTCCAGAGTGTGTGGACGCACTGGACATTTCACTGGACATAGACTCAAGATCCGCTGCCTCCAAACTGGTGAGTGCCACAATAAAATTAGATTTAAGCTCCGTCAATGATTCCAACAATCCTCGCAGATCATATTCATCCATTTGGCGCAGGTTTTCACGATCCATCTCTGTGCGTATGGACTCTAGTCTGTCAAAAATGGCTCTAGCCTTTAGCCTCATAAAGAAAATCCGCTATGCAGGGAATTGGGTGCTGGCTGCGTTCGCACTAACCCTGTCACTAGATGGAGCATCGCCAACTGTCACAGTATCACTATCATTGCCAAAGCCAACGAACCACCCCTTCTACTTTTTTTCCTCTTGCCCATGGTTTTGGCTATATATTGTTGACGCGGAGTGTATGAGTCGATCATAGTTAAATAAAATGATGCAACGGGCGAGTTCAGACGAGTTAAAAACGTTTTTGCGTTCACTTTCGCGGAACTTTTTATGTGTGTATGTCCAAAATGTATGCGCCGGCAAAGCAACGAAGTGACGACCGAAAAAGAACCGACAGTTATGCACAAACGAACGACCGAGATGATTTGCACTGTTTCGAGTTCGAATTCGAGAGGGAGATATGTGCAGTCGGTCACTAGAGCTGGCTGAAGCAAACGACGAAAGAGGAGGCGAATAAAGCTAACGGACCACGCTTAGAACTCTATGCAGCCGGTCTTGACAGTGCGCTGTCGAATAGCGAATAGCGGGTCGCTAGAACTGCCACGGTCGGCCACAACGATCTTTGGTTCGCTACTTTTCGACAAATGTTACGTTAAACCTTCGAATTTCATGTAACGAACTGCATGAAACACATTTAACACACGACAAGTCCACGGCGATCACGTCGGGGTCACCAAAAAGTTGGATGCTGCCGAGCTTTTTCGGCAACTCTGACTCCACATTTACAAATTAAAAATTTCTCCGTTGTTAAGCTTAAAATTTGGCGTTTACTGTTAGATGTTGTTTGTGTTTTTATACCCGATACTCAAAATGAGTATTGGGGTATATTAGATTTGTGGTAAAAGTGGATGTGTGTAACGTCCAGAAGGAAGCGTTTCCGACCCCATAAAGTATATATATTCTTGATCAGTCGAGTCGATTGAGCCATGTATGTCTGTCTGTCCGTCCGTCTGTCCGTCCAACGACATTTTGTATCAAGACTTCTGTGATATGTCACTGTTACAAGTGTATTTCAAATCTTCGCCCCGCCCACTTCCGCCCCCGCAAGAGACGAAAATCTGTGGCATCCACAGATCTCAGAGACTATTAGACCTGACTGTAGAGCTCTCACTGCTACAAAACTATTTGTAATTTTTTACTGCAGAACTCACTGTTACAAGTGTATTTCTTTTTGCTCAAAGAGCTCACTGCTACAAGAGTGCTTCAAAATTTCGAGAATGGCCATATCTACTAGATTGCCGAATCTTGCCGAATCCGAATCAGATCGGATTATTATTATAGCCAAAAGTAACAAATGAATTTGCAGTGGCTACGCAGCGCCCGTCGACACGTTCTGACTGATTTTCTGTTTCTCTCGCACGCACTCTTTGTCGTTTAATGCAACCATACTGACTATGTATCGGGTATAAATGTAGAGTTGCGGTCGCAGCAGCAACTCACAACGTTTCCCCTCGTTTTGTTAGAAGCCGTGGCCGTGAACTTAGATTTAGGTGTTAGGCGCTTTCGACGACGAAGAGGACTGACCGACTGACTAACAAAAGGGTTGAAGTAGTGGATTATAAGTAGTAAGAACGTTACATATGTGTGTGCGTGTATGCACTGACATAGGATGAGCGCGATAACAGAAAACTTAAGAGAGAAGTTCTTGACCGAACAGGTATATTAAATTTGTGGGGAAAATGGATATGTGTTACGCCCAGAAGGAAGCGTTTTCGAGCCCATAAAGTACAATATGTATATATATTCTTAATCAGCATCAATAGCCGAGTAGATTGAGCCATGTCTGTCTGTCCGTCCCGATGAGCGCCTACATCTCAGAGACTATAAGAGCTAGAGCAATCACATTTTGTAGCCAGACTCCTGTGATATCGCCTTACAAAAGGCGAAGATCTGTGCAACAACAAAATATTTTATTTTAATATTTTAGATGAACTTTTTTCCGCCCTAGAGGTTGTAGCGCCATTTGGCGTATAATCTGTATTATAATGGTTATTAGGATCGAATTTTATGAAGTCTAGTATAAGTTAGGCTAGGGCTTTTTTTTCGTCGTAAAATACAATAATTTGCAGCCACCCAAGCTTTCGGTCTTTTCATTTAGAAAAACTATTATAAAATTTCAGAGGTAATAAATAAGCAGATTTTTGATATTATCATGTATATTTTTGTATTTTAACGATTCTTAAATAGTTTTTTTTTCTTCAGTTAAGCACCTTGTGATAAACAGCATTTTTTGATTTATTATCATGCGCAAAAACAAACAACGCAGATGGTCTTCCGACCCGTGAACATGCCACATTTAATTGGCCATGGACATTGGACATTGATTTTCCAGATTCAGACCACACACTTTCAAGGATTGGCCTTGTTATATGTTAATAGTCATGGCGAATGCAAGACGTATCGGAAATTGAAGTCTTTTAAACTCAAACGGGATGGATATCTGTTGGGATCATCCTGGGAATCCTGGGAATGAGAACTTCTTCACCTTCGAATTTTCCTTTGAGTATCGTCGCGTAAATCAAATTGTTCATCAATTTTCTTACCACCAAACGCGTACCGTTGCACAATTTTAGTTGGTTTATGTTTCGAAGTATGATTACTACGGAGCCAAACCTTAGACGTAAATTGTGCGATGGTAAGCCTGGGACATCCAAGGAGCTTAAAAATTCTGTTCGAGATTTGGTGGCTTCATCTTCATTTGTAACACAGTCAATAGATTTGAATAAATGCATTGTCCAATGATCTCGTTTTGAAGTATGTAGTTAAGGTCATCTACATCTTTATTCTTAGCCGCTAAAATTGCTTGCTCATTTATTATTTTTGTAGTTGGAAAAGATGTTTGGGAATACTTTGTTGATGAACTCGTCTTTTTTTATGACAAAGTTACAGAAATTCTGAGGAAATGAAATCAATCCGCTCGATTCGTCAACTGGTACTCGACCATTACCAATAGTCAGCAATTGGTCTGAGAAATCTTCAGCAGATGTATCATTTTGCAATGCAACTCTCATGTTTATTGTCAGCTGAAGTTTCTTCACATAGCGCCATAGATTCGATGATTTTAGGCAAGCGTTTATTTCGTCGGTAGGCGTTGATCTTGGAATTATTGGCAGTGTTTAGCGGCAATCACCGTAGTAGACAGTAGAATCATAGCGCCTCCAAAATATCTTGAGTCATTGAGTAGATCTTTCAATGTTCGGTTAAATGCTTATAATGCACGTTTATGCGCCATTATGCATTCGTCCCAGATGATGATTTTCGATGCTGATAAAACTTTGGCTGTTAAGCTATTAAGCGTTTTTAATAACTGTTGCAATTTGAAGTTAATGAAAGTCGAGAGGTTGTATATAATTCACAATTTATTGCATATGTAAACCAACTTATCGCGTATGTACATATGGGGATAATTGGGCGAACGATTGATGCGAGGATGTTAGTCTAATAGCTGCGACGATTTGCTCAAGACTGCCCATGCAAGGGCTGACGGGCCAAATTGCCGGGCCCTATGCAAGCAAGCTTAGACGCGAGCGAGAGAGTAGGATAGCCCGAGAGCGTTAGAGCTGCTCGGGGCCGCTGTTAAGCCGAGTACGAGAGATTGCGATATAAGGAGACGAAAGAATTCCGCTGCATGTGCATATGCGGTAGCAAATGATCTTTACAGTGGGGGCATTGGAAATGACAACAACAAAATGCATTTCCTTTGGGCCGCACCACTGGCAATAATTTACAATATTTAAGCTGCTTGACCCGACATACTCCCCCCGTTGGAAGCCTGACTTTCAACAGCATCTTTAAGGGGCAGCAGGCACCGCTTGTTGACGGCGCGCTTGGTGATTCCAGATGACGTCTTCAGCACAGCAACTCGGGAAACGCCATCTCGTCCAGGCAAAAGCTCGACCACTCTCGCCAGTGGCCACTTCATGGGAGGAAGATTCTCATCCTTGACAAGAACCAGATCTGCGACTGCTAAACTAGGCTTCGCAGTGCGCCACTTTGAGCGCTGCTGCAGTGACGTGATGTACTCCTCCTTCCACCGGGACCAAAAGAGCTGCTGCAGGTATGAAACGCGCTGCCAGCCGTCCAGGCGATCGAAGTTTAGCTGAGTGACGTCAGGCTCAGCGAACGAAGCAGGAGGGCCACCATTCAAGAAATGCGCTGGAGTTAGAACATCTAGATCGCCAGGGCTCTCTGAAATTGAAACTAAAGGTCTAAAACTAAACTAAACTAAACTAAAGGTCCTTTTTTTCGTTCGTTCTCTTTCGTAGTGATCAGACGCGTTTTTGTTTTGCGCTCCGCATTTTTTCCTTTTGTTTTGAATAAACAGCCGGTGTTTTCCTAAATAAACTTTAATTAACTTCCTAACCAGCCTACAATCTGGAAACCTATTCTATTCCGCGAGTGCATGCCCTTTGATTTGTGTTAAAACATAATTTAACTTTTTATTTTTCGGCGTCGGCTTGTCGTGTTTGTGTTGTTGCAGTGAGTGAGTACGCATTACATTGCATTACAGTCCGCTCTCGTCTTGTAGCTTTTGTTGTATTATCACTCTCTCCCTATCACCTAAACTTAAATAACTGTTCTTTCTCTCTCGCTCTCGTAACTTTCTGTTCAGTAGCTCTCTCTCTCTCATTAGCTGCTGCTGCAACTGTTCTCCTCTCCTCCTATTAGCGTTTGTCTGGCACACTGGTTTGATAGCCATTTGTTTTGATATATTATTTGATTTTAATTTTGTTCAAATTTTTATTATGGAGTTTTCTGTTGTCTGTGCCAAAAAATCATGTAATAAGCAGATCACCCACGATCAGCCGATTATCCCCTGCTGGCTCTGCGACAGCGTAGTGCACGCAAAATGCGCTGGATTTTCTGGCCTTGTGGGTGATGCTATTTCAAAGCGTAATGGTTTGCACTACAGTTGCGAGGCATGCCGTGCGGTTGAAAAAGACATGGTAGCTTTTATGAGGCAGACGCGGAGTGGCTTTAGGGAGCTGACCGTTGGTTTTAAAAACCAATACGATCGGCTCCTAGCCATGGAGGCTCAGTTTAGCGGTTTAAAACTGCTGAATGAGTCTCCTAGGCGCAAAAAGGTCACTCCGCGGGATCTGCAAGTGCCAATAGTCGCTCAGCCGCTCGTTGCCGAAAATCGGACTCCGACCACTCAATGTGACTTTGTTGACGGCTTGCTTGACCTGTCCCTGTCTCAAGTCAATCATGTGAAAAATTCCTTGGGTCGATTGCTTGATCTGTGCTTTGTATCGGATCCGACCATAGTGTTGTTAACCCGAGCCCTTCCGCTCACTATACCTGAAGACGCCTACCATCCTACTTTCGAGGTGTCGCTAGATATAGGACCAACTGTATTGGATCGGTCGAGTAGACTACCTGAAAGTGTCCGCTGCTTTCGTAAAGCCGAGTTTGCGAAGCTTAATAACCTCATTAGGGATTTTGATTGGTCCGCTTTGTACTTGTGCACTGATGTCATAAAAGGCACAAACATCTTTTACAATGCTCTTGACACATTTTTTGATTCTTGTGTCCCGCTTTCTTGTCCGATTAGATCTGGAAAACCCCCTTGGTTTACCAAAGAGTTATCCAGTCTAAAAACTTAAAATCAAGACTTTATAAAAATTTCAAGAAGTGGGTTCTCCTACTTCCCACTCTCGCTATGTAATAGCTCGGTCAAACTTTTCAGTTCTTAATGCTCAATGCTATAAGAACTACCTATCTCGATGCAGGATACGTTTTTCTCAGGACCCTAAACAGTTTTACTGCTTCGTAAACAGTAAGCGTAGAACGTCCGCACACCCATCCTCGCTATCATTTTGTAATACGTCGGCAAATAATGATCAGGCAATCGCCGATCTTTTTGCCCAATTTTTCCAAACCACCTATTCTGAGGAAAGCTACTCTGGTCATCCGTATCCATACGGTTTACCGAGGTCGAACGGCATTTTCAGTCCCTTGTTAAATGAATGTTCTCTACTTCATGATCTTCGACTAGTTAAGCCGGTGTTTTCACCGGGTCCAGACGGGGTTTCAGGTTGTGTACTCAGGTACTGCGCCGAGGCTCTGTGTGGACCTTTGCTTAAACTATTCACCCTGTCCATTGATTCTTCTTGCTTCCCCCCGATTTGGAAGGAATCGTTTATAATTCCTCTCCATAAAAAAGGTAGCAAGTCTGATGCAAAAAATTATAGAGGTATAGCAAAGTTATCCGCTATCCCTAAAATGTTTGAGAAGGTTTTAACTCCGCACTTGCAACATCTCTGCAAGTCACTTATATCTCCAACTCAGCATGGATTTATAAGGCGGCGATCAACCACCACGAACTTGTTAGAGTTTACCTCTTTCATTATTAAAGGCTTTCAAGGTAACTTACAGACGGATGTTATTTACACCGACTTCAGTAAAGCATTCGACTCTGTAAACCATTCCCTTCTAGCACATAAGCTTGACCTTTTAGGGTTTCCGCCCAACCTCCTGAGATGGATTTCTAGCTATCTTTGTTCTTGGTCTCAAAGAGTCCTCTTCAAAAACTCCCTCTCTTCACCAGTAAAGGTTTCTTCGGGAGTACCACAGGGCAGCCATCTAGGCCCCTTACTCTTCACACTCTTTATTAATGACTTGCCTTCGGTATTAACATACTCTCGAGTACTTATGTATGCGGATGATGTTAAACTCTGTGTCCAGTATAAAGGACATTTCATTTCATTCTCGCTTGCAATCCGATCTCAATAACTTTCAGTCATGGTGCTGTGCAAACTTGTTACACCTTAATGCCTCGAAATGCAAAGTAATGACATTTCATCGTTCTAGCCCCTTGTTGGCTACCTATACCCTATGTGGCGGTTCTCTTGAGAGAATTACCCTGGTGAATGATCTTGGTGTCTTATTAGACGCAAAGTTAAAGTTTTCGAACACATTTCTACCATGGTAAATAAGGCCATGGGCGTGCTTGGTTTATAAAGAGGTGGTCAAAAGAATTTGACGACCCTTATATAACAAAGACTCTCTATACTACGCTAGTTCGTCCGATTTTAGAATACGGCTCCTGTGTATGGTGCCCTCAATACAAAGTACACCAGGACCGTATAGAATCAGTACAGAAAAAAACTTTTTGCTCTTTGCTCTGCGGGGCCTTAACTGGGATGCGGGTGTAAGACTCCCATCTTACTCTAGTAGACTACTATTAGTAAACCTCCCATCCTTAATTAACCGTAGGAAAATGCTTGGTGTGATATTTATGCACAACTTGATCGGGGGTGACATAGACAGCCCTGATCTGTTGAGCCGCATAAACTTCACGATTCCCATTAGACTGACTAGAAATTTTATACCGTTGTTCCTTCCACTTTGTAGATCGAATTATTCCTTGCATGAACCGTTTAGGGTCTTATGCTCGGATTATAATTCGCTCTACCATATTATATCCACCACTAATTCTCTTCCTCTTATTAAATTACTAATCCTTACACACCTTTCTAGTAATTAGTAATTGTAGTGGTATTTGTATTTTGATTGCATGCTTAGTTTCTTAGTAAGTTTAGTGCTAATTTTCCTCGAATGTTAGTCTAACAGCTATCTTTCTTGCATGTTCGCGTTCGGTTCGGCTACGCGCCGCGCGTCATGCGGCAGCGCCCCTCGGTCGGTTGGGCGGGAGGAGGGCTGCGTTTTGCCTGGGATCCGCGCGTAACAGCCTTCTGCTGGTTTCACACGGGCCACTTGACGGTGCAGTAACTGCATCGCCTCTTGAAAGATGCAGTCATTGCATGTCAACGTCCAAATTAAATTAATCACTGCCGTGATGTGGCACAACAGCGTCCGCAGCTCGTCAAATCCAAGAACCGAGTTGCCTATCGCACGGTAGAAGTGGTACTTGGCCGTCTTCACTGCAGCCTCCCATAGACCACCAAAATGAGGGGAGCGCGGAGGAATGAAATGCCAGTCCATAGCCTCGACCAAGCAAAAATCCAGCAGCGCCTTCTGATGGTCATCGCTGAGGACCAGGCGCTTTAACTCCATCAGCTCATTCTTAGCGCCGACAAAATTGGTTGCGTTGTCTGACCAAATTTGCCGCGGCTTTCGTCTGGTACATATGAAGCGCTTTAGTCCATGAAGAAAAGCAACTGTGGATAAGTCCTTTATAAGCTCCAGATGAACAGCCTTGGTAGCGAAACAAATGAAGACGCAGACGTAGCACTTGATTGGAGCCTTGTTGCGTGCCTCCGGTTTGTAGAAAAACGGCCCACAAAAGTCCACGCCTGTGATCTCAAAGGCATGAGAACCATCGAGCCGCTCCTTTGGAAGATCCGCCATAATATGCTCCAATACCCTGGGCTTCAGTCGAAAGCATCTTACGCACTTGTTTACAGCCTTGTTTACCGTCTTCCTCCCCCCAATAGGCCAATATTGGGATCGAATTAGTCCAAGCAACGCTCGAGGACCAGCGTGCAGATTCCGCTCATGAAAATGGGAGATTATTGCAAGAGTCAGTGGATGGCTGCGGGGCAAGATGATTGGATGACAGCCATCAAAATCCAACGAAGAGTTTTTCAGTCGACCATCTACCCTGAGAAGTCCAAACTGATCCATGAATGGCGACAACGATGCAATTGAGCTCGATGAGGAGACTGCTCCCCTTGCCCGCAGTGACTTCATGTCCTCCCATAGCTGAGTACGCTGGACTAGTCGTAGCAATACCTGGGTTCCATGTTCAATGTCTGAGACAGTGAGTCCGGGGTGCCGAATTCGGTTGCAAAACTTGTGAATGTATCCGAAAACGCGTTGCAAGGAACCAATTGAATTCGCATACTTGGAATCAGCAACAATTTAACCAGAAGAGCCTTCCGACGAAGTTCAAGGGCTGGCTTATCAGGTAGCACAGTGGGTGGCCAGTCATCTGAGGAGCCGCAAAGAAATGGAGGACCATGAGCCCAAAGAGGTGACTCATTCAGCTCAGTCGGATGAGCCCCTCGAGACAGAATGTCGGCTGGGTTTAAAGCTGTAGGAACATAGCGCCATTCCATTTTTTCGGTCATTTCCTGAATCGTTGACACTCTATTTGCAACAAATATATTAAATCTTGACGGCTCGTCCCGAATCCAAGAGAGCGCAACGGCAGAATCACGCCAACAGTAACACCTTCCCTTGAAGACATTCATTCCAGCTTTCTCAGATATGGGCCTAGCCAGCAACTCTGCTCCACAAAGCTCCAACTTTGGTACCGTGAGTGTCTTCAAAGGAGCCACACGAGATTTGGCACAAAGTAAGTGACTACTAGAATACTAACCCTTTGACACGACATAAATGCATGCACCATAAGCCTCGATGCTGGCATCGCAAAATCCGTGAATTTCTAGCATAGAGTCTGGAAGGAGTACAAGCCGAGGAAATTCAAGTCGACGAATCTGGCCAAAACTGGTGCATATTTCCTGTTACTCGGTGTTCAGTGCGACTGGAAGGCTTTCATCCCAGGACAACTTCTCTTGGCACAAACGCTGGAGAAAGATTTCGAATTTAGTAATTACGGGACCAGCTAGTCCGAGAGGATCGTAGAATCGCGCTATGGATGACAAAACCGAGCGCCTGCAGGAATTCAAAGAAGATTGAAGGGCCGAGAACGAAAATAATAGTAGATCAGAAACCGGATCCCAAGCAAGTCCTAAAGTCGAACTTCAAAAATGTTTCCTTGTCCTCTTCCGGAACTCCATCCAGCACAGCAGGGACGTTCGAACACCATTTCCTCAACCTGAACTGACCTCTGGACAAAATTCCAGCAGTTTGCTCCCGAATTCGGATAGCCTCTTTCTGAGAGCTGGCTCCAGATATCAAGTCATCCAGGTAGAAGTCACGGCGAAGGATTTCAGCTCCAACTGGAAACGCCCTCTGCTCGTCCATTGCCAACTGATGCATCGCTCGCACAGATAAATAGGAGGCTGGCTTCGTCCCATAAGTAACGGTGTCCAATTGAAACACACGCAAGTCCTCTTTCCTATCCTCGGTCGAGAATCTTACACAACGATACATCTTACAGATATCTCCCGTAATCGCAACGGCGTATGACCGAAATCGAGCAAGAATATGAAACAGTTTGGGTTGGATTACGGGACCAGCCATTAAAACGTCGTTTAGGGAATATCCAGATGAGGTTGAAGCGGATCCATCAAAAACGACGCGAAGCTTGGTCGTAGAACTATCTTCCTTCAACGCAATGGTGAGGCAAAAAAATATCGGCAGTTGCTGATTGACTGGGCAGGAACCTGAGACATATGGCCTAAATCAAGGTACTCCTTTATAAATGCTGCATACTGAGATTTAACATCAGGGCGACGATCTAACTTTCTCTCAAGGGTCAGGAATCTACGAAGCGCTTGATTGTAAGATTCTCCAAGGAGATCCAAATTATATTTTGCTGGCAGCCGAACACAATAATCGCCTTTATGTAGTCGACGGAAATGCTGCACAAAGTGTGCTTCACAATCTAGCTCTTCTTTGGTAGACTTTACTATTGGTTCGATGCAATTTTCTACCTCCCAAAACCTCCGAAGAAGCACCTCAAGCCGATCCTCTGGACTATTATCCTCAGCAGCTACGGCCCGAGCGCGAGACCATCAACGAGGAACCTTTTAAACGCGAACAACCTCCAGACACGACCAATCCCAAGCGCGTTTTCTAAATTGAAGGCAATCCTGGCAGTAGCTTGACCTGACCAACACACAGGAGTTCGAAAAACAGACTTGCGCCAATTAGCAGATCGACGCGCTGCGGCTTATAAAACTCCGGATCAGCTAGTGGTATGTTCGATGGAATGTTCCAGTTTTGAGTGTCAATTCCAAAGCTTGGCTGTCGATCGGTTATGCTAGAGGCTACAATGGCAGTGATGAGAGTTGAGTAATCCGATGAGCGAGAGTGCAGGCTAACGTTGACCGAAAATCCATCCGTGACGAAGCTAGAGTCGCCTATTCCCGAGACTGCAGTCGATGATTTCATTTTTCGAAGCTGAAGCTGATTCACGAAACGAGAAGTTATCAGATGCAACTGGGAGCCGGAATCCAGCAACGCTCGGCAGGGAACTAAAACTCCGGAACGATTTTTGACTAAGACCGTGGCCGTGGCAAGTAGAACAACACCATTCCTGAGATCTTGGGCAATAAGGGCAGACGAGGTAGACGCTGAAGTAGAGGCCTCTGTGGTATGCTCAGACGGCGTAGACTCAGACAGCGCAGACTGAGATGGAGTATACGGCGCTGATTTCCCTTGGACTGCGGTATCTTCAGGGCTACCAAAATGAAGGAGGGTATGGTGTCTACCCCCGCAGGTACGACAGTTGCTCGAGGTGCACTGAAGTAATCGATGCCCTGTTCTGAGACAATTTATACACAACGAAAGCCGCTTGGCTTCTTTATGGCGATTTGTGGGGACAGCGCTTTAAACTTCTGACAGTGCTGGACCTCGTGAGCACCATCGTTGCACAGCGCGCAGCGTGCTACAGTTTGGTTTGTTGTAACCAATATGGACCTAGAATTATTATGCTTTCTACTTCTGCCCACCTGACTGTTCAACGCATAGCTTGCCATAGAAAAGTCCATCGTCTCCAATGATCTGCATCGCTGCTCCAAGAACGAGGCCATAGATTCCCACGACGGAATTAAGTTTGCGAATGCGGGGTCGTTGAATCGTTCCTCCCACTTCTCTTGGCTCGCTGGATCCAGTTTTCGGAGAAGCTCCTGCATGACGATGCATCCTGCGATCTGCTCAGTGGTGCCCAAACCCTCGAGCGCGCGCATATGGGAATTGAACTTGTCTGAAAGCTCCCGAAGCATGACCACTGACCCAGGTTCCACAGCCTGGAGCGCCAAGATCTCATTGATGTGTGCCTGAAAGACCAATCGCCGATTATTGAATCTGTTTTCCAACAAATCTAATACCACAGCATAATTGCCATCTGAGATTTCCAGCGACCGAACAGTCTCCAATGCCGAATCCCGCAGACAGGAAAGCAAATGCTGGAGCTTTTCTATGTTTGTAAAGTCCGGATGGCTGTCGATGATGGTGGCAAACATTGAATAGAAGTCCGTCCAGTTCGCATACCCGCCGCTAAACGTCGGCAATTGTATAGGAGACAGGGATGGTACTTGTCTACGGTGAGGTAGAAATTGCGAGCCGGCAAACTCAAGTGTAGTGTAGTGTAGTGTTTCCTCCAGCCAAGGTAGAATGAAACGGCATGCGGCCGCTACTCTTAGCCATTTCCCTCATAATCGCCGCCTTCAGCGAGCTGGCAAGTGACTCAAAAATGTCACACAAACCACTGTGAATTTCGCTTCGATCCAATTCCTCAAGCTCGCCGTGAAACATCTCAAATTTGCCGATCAACTTCTCGACTTGCTCTTGCCATACCACGAGCATGTAGTAGTCACAGTCCGACGACTCATTCTGCCAAGCGGTAGCTAACCTTTTCATTTTCTCGCATAATTCCGTTGACTTAAGCTTCAAAAAAGACACCCTGTTTTGCTCACTGGTCATTGCAATTTCGTTAGCAGCATTAATTTCCATGGTAGCGGTAGAAGATGATCGCAAAGAGTAACACGAGCAATAGACGACAATAACCGAGCACAGCAAGCAAATAGCTATGTACAAACCGTATATACAAAGGCGGCCGGTGTAAGAAACGTTTCTTGCGGGAAGATGACCGAAAAGAGAAGCGCAAGACAACAGCTACGTGCACTACCGAATATGCAAGGGAGGCCGGTGTATATATGTATGGATAACTTATGTGGTCGATGACACTGGTTGAGATGGCAATTAGTTTAGATCTTTGAATGCTATATTAGTTTGTGATTGCACTGATGTATTATTTATTGCACAATCACGTCGGGGTCACCAAATGTTAAGCTATTAAGCGTTTTTAATAACTGTTGCAATTTGAAGTTAATGAAAGTCGAGAGGTTGTATATAATTCACAATTTATTGCATATGTAAACCAACTTATCGCGTATGTACATATGGGGATAATTGGGCGAACGATTGATGCGAGGATGTTAGTCTAATAGCTGCGACGATTAGCTCAAGACAGCCCATGCAAGGGCTGACGGGCCAAATTGCCGGGCCCTATGCAGCAAGCTTAGACGCGAGCGAGAGTAGGATAGCCCGAGAGCGTTAGAGCTGCTCGGGGCCGCTGTTAAGCCGAGTACGAGAGATTGCGATATAAGGAGACGAAAGAATTCCGCTGCATGTGCATATGCGGTAGCAAATGATCTTTACAGTGGGGGCATTGGAAATGACAACAACAAAATGCATTTCTTTTGGGCCGCACCACGGGCAATAATTTACAATATTTAAGCTGCTTGACCCGACATTGGCCATTGCGGAGTTTTTTGCAATATTTCATACAGGCTCTTCAATATTTTGAAGACTTAACGGTAATTTTAATTCTGAATGAACCGTACGGTGCCTGTGACACAGAGCCTACTGTGCTGACGTTTATGTCATGTTACCACACCGAACCGCGGTCGAACGGGATAATCTAATTTACCTCCCCACCACTTTTCAGCCAAATCGGTTCAGCTGTTCTTGAGTTATAAATGGTGTAACTAACACGAATTTCTTTTATATATGTAGAAAATCTATCAGAATGCCAAATTTTTTTTTTTTTAGATCAGATCATTATTTTAGCCAGAATGAAAGAATCGATTTTTATTGGATACGCTACGCCTTACATTTTTTAATCAACAAAAATTTATTTTTTTTTTAAATTAATATATTTTTAATATATATATAGTTAAATATCCGCAACTCGATTTTAAGTTTTTCAAAAAAAGACTTTTATTTTACAAACTTAAATATCTTTATGTCACAAGATTTAAATGAATTCCCCGACTTGACTTTGGGTCTGCTTGTCTCAAACGGAACTGATCTCTCTGCTGCTGGCTAGTTTCCATGAGCCCTTCTCTTGGAACTCCTGACTCTGGCTTCGGGCGTTGCTTTCCTCGGCTGCATCTTCGTGTCGGTGGCGTACGTGCCTGGATCGATATTTGGGGATGCGTCGGCTTTGATGAAAGGCATCCACTGCTGGCGATCGGTGTTGCATTACATGACGGAGGTAGGAATGTGATACTCCTTGGTTTTATGTCTAGCTTTGATTGGTCCTCATGAGTGGCGTGATTCTAAAGAATCGATTTCTCGAGAGTGGCGTGATTCTAATGTTGATGAAACAAAGGGGTCCATTGTTTATATTATGGGGGGCCCTAGCTTGGAGTATGGGAAGAAACAGTTATTGATTCTTGAGTGGGGTCCTGTTACTTGTGTGGATGGGGTGGATGAATTGTACATAAACATAATGTGTATGGGATGTGGGGAATTATGGATATGTCACTGCCCCAACGTTTGTTATTAGCCTGTCCCTAGGCGATTACCCTCGGGTATAGTGACGGGGTGTCAAGTGCGGTGGCTGAGGTTGGTTCCTCTTCTGTTTCTATTATAGGGTTAATACATTTAACCGTGACTCTTTTAGAAGTTTTCTTAAATTTAACAGCTACATAACTTAGTAGTACTAATATAATTATGACAAATGAAATTAGTAGACTTATTTGTAATAGGTTACTATATTTGGTGTATTGCATAATTATTTCATTAGTTTGGACATACGACAGTGGTTTTATTTTAGTTATGTTGTTGTTGACATAAACATTCTGGGCAAAATCTAACATTGTGTTTGATATTGTAAATTCATTTAATTGGATTGAACAGTTGTAGATTTTTATAATGGTATTTCCTTCCGCTACGATTTCTTGGTTTACACAATTCTGGTTTAGCGTTGTTTTGGAAGATTCCATGTGATTAGTATATTGGGTTCAATAAAGTTTATTTGAAAGTTTTGAAAAGTTTTTGAATATGGACATTTAGTGGGAGTTTGCATTAAAATTCCTTTTATAAAATTGTCATTGGTTTTCAATCTAGTTTCTTTAAAAAATACTTCTTCATTTTTTATGTAGTACTTGTCGTATGTCATATCTGTTAACATGTTATTTAATTCGTCTGGATACGGACCGATTTTATAGATTGGTACTTTTGTAATGTCTTTGGGAATGTTATATATTTATTTATATTTAGTATTTTCTCAGAATTTATTTGTTCCAGGTAGTCTTGTTTTAATAATTTTGGATTAAATATACCGAGCCTAGTTAATTGCATACCTAGTTCTATATCTTCGATATATTCTGTGAAATGTTGTAGATTGAATATCAAAATTTCTATTTGTTGATTCCTGTCCGTTTCTACATTTAGTTTGTTTATGACGTTTATTCCGCTATTTACTGCATCTATTACCAAATTTAGTTCATTCATTTTGAATGCTATGGCTGGCTAAATTTTCTATTTTTCCAAATCGACTTTATCTTCCTGATCTAGTGTTCCAAAGAGATATTTGTAGGCTGTTCCTACTATATTGATTAGGCCTCTTTTATTTCTTTTGGTTATTTTTAGCCCGTTCATTTCTCTTTGCAATTTGTCTACTAGATATTTTATTTGGATTATGTCCTGGAATTTAGTGGCTTGCAATAACAAATTTTGGTATAGTTCTTCGGTTTTAGTTACATTAACAGTTAGATAATGGTATTCGTAATTGATAGGTATGTTAATCGATCCAGTTTTGAATATCATATATCCGTTTTGGGATTTTATAGGATTTATTTCTATGTTTTGGCCCTGTGCCATTACGATGGTAATTATGAGGAAGATGAGGATTTTAATTGTGTTGAAGTTCGCCGATTCCATTAACTTCTTCGGTTTCTCTGGAATTTTTTTTTTCCTACCCCTATTCTTTTCTTCATAATGTTTTTCGTCTACCTGTCTAATTTCGCCCGTCCTTTTGAAAGGATTTGTTACCTTAGACTTAACTAGACAGTGACAGTTTATAGTGGGTATCTACTTCATACCCTATGCGGTTTTTATTTAAGTGAGTGATTTTATTCACTTTATTTAGTTGGGTGTCATAATCAGGTGAGCCTGCATAAATGAATATATCAGCTGGTGTCCTATTTGTGGTATTATGTTTGGTTTCATGATTATAAGTATAAAGAATTAATTCAAACTTCGTGAATCTATCTTCTGGGTTATCCTCGCTAGATATTATTCTTAATTTTTCATTTACTGTTTTATGAAATCTTTCTACATCAGATATTCCATTTTTGCTGGAAGTGATCTCTATTTTGACGTTTTCCGCATTCAGCCATGCTTGCAATGCTGTGCACATAAAAGCTGAATCTTTGTCGGCTTTGATTTCAATTGGTTTGCCCATCTCGTTAAAAACTTTCATGATGGCTCTTTTTGCTTCTAACCAGTCACGACTTTTTACTTCTACAAGAGTGGCAAACTTCGAGTATACGTCAATACATGATAGGAACTGTTGGTTACCAACCATATAGAAATCCATGACGTATTTCTCTCTGATGTTCAGTATTTCCGGTGTAGTTTCGAATGCCAACTTCGTATTTCTATGCTCTGTTTTGGCAATATTACAAGTAGGACATTCGTTTATGATGTTTTGGATTAGTTTTTGATAGTCCGGGTAATAGTATTTTCCCCTAAACCAATTGACCGTTTTCTCTATCCCTGGATGGAGTAAGCCTTTATGATTCTTTAATATGGTTTCTTTAAATTCAGCGTAATTCTGAATATCTAGGAGTTTCGTGCTTGATTTAATAGCTTTGGTTATATTGTTAGAATTAATGATTTCTAAATAGGCTTTTTGGAATGGAGGAAAATCTATTTCGTTATGGAAATATAATGCGCTCTTTTGGTGCATAGATATTCCTTTATTATATCCTTCGCTAAGGTGTTAGTCATTTCCTTATACGTGATCTTGATGATTAGCTTGTGAAAATAACGAATTGTTTCTACCTTATCTTCATTGCCTTTTATTAGCTCAATTTGCCGATTGTAATAGTTAATTGGTCTTTCCGTGATAGCAATATGATTTAGATTGTCTTCCTGTGCGCTATGTACAGTTGCACCAACGCTATTGGAAGATTCTCCAAGGAGATTTTCATTAATCTTTACCCTTGATAAGGCATCAGCTACATGATTTTCTTTGCCTGGTAAATATCTCATTCTAAAATCAAACTCATTCAGTTTTATTTTCCACCTTTGTAATTTCATATTTGGCTCCTTGAGGTTGTTCAACCAAATCAAGGGTTTATGATCGCTTTGTATCTCGAATGTTCTACCGAACAGGTATGAACGGAAATACTTGGTTGCCCATACGATCGCTAATAGTTCCTTTTCGATGGCTGAATAGTTTATTTCATGTTCATTTAGGGTTCTGCTAGCGTAGCAGATCGGTTTGTGTTCTTGTGACAAAACCGCTCCCAATGCTATGTTACTAGCGTCGGTTGTTACCGTGAACATTTTGTCAAAGTATGGGAACGCAAGGATAGGGTCTGAGGTGATGAGTACTTTTAGTCTCTCAAATGCCTCGACGTACTTTTCTTCCTTGGGGTCTATGACAGCTCCTTTCTTTAGTTTGAGTGTCATGGGTTTTGCTATGTTTGCAAAATTAGGAATGAATTTCCTGTAGAACCGCACAGACCTAAGAATGACTTTATTTGTTTAGTCGTTTCTGGTATTGGAAATTTGACAATGGCAGAGATTTTGCCTGGATTTGGTACTATTCCTTCAGTAGTGACTACATGACCTAGGAATTCAGTTTCCTTTTTCATGAATTCACATTTATGTAAGATATTATTTAGGAATAGTTTATTAATATTATTAATCGCGGTAGTCTGATGAGTGAGAACAATAATTTTGTGCTGCTTAATCTCGGCTGATTTCTGCTGCTGCGGCTTAAGTTACGTCTGGCTGCTGCGATTCTCTCTTTCCGACTGCCTCTTCTTCTGCTGTTACTGCTGCTGTTACTGCTGCTGTTACTACTGCTGTTGCTGCTCATCAGCTGTTCCTCTGCTGCTGTTACTTATTCCTGCTGCCCCTCAATAGGCCAGTTGGCCCTCCTTCTTACACTCGGTCATCCTGATTAGTCATCAGTCCCTGATGACCATGCGTCCTCGTTTTCTACAGAAAAGCTCCATAGTTTCATGTTATCGTTGCTTGTGGTCGTATTGCTTGGTCCTTCGACGTCTGCTGCTTTTCGAACATTATATCGTCCGCCTCGTTTCACGTTGGTTATTTCATATGGTCCTAAGAATTCGCTGGCCATCTTTCTTCCGGTTACAAATTGTGTTCTACGTATGGCTACGAGATCTCCGACCTTGTATCCGTACTCGCATTTCCGCTTTTATCGAATTGTTCCTTGTATCTGTCCTGGGCCTGCTGAATATTTTCTTTTGCCTCTTGTCGCATCTTCTGTCTCTCGTCTTCAAAATTATCGACCATCTCCTTTTCTATCAGCTGAAGTATGTCGCTATCCGGTCCACAACGCATTTTTACCCCGATCATCAGCTCAAATGGAGATCGCTTTGTAGACACATGAACAGTGCTGTTAATAGCTCTCTGAACTCGCGGTACGAACTTATACCATCTTCCAGGTTCCTCCGATGACAATTTGGAAATAATGCTCAGAATAGATCGGTTTACGCGTTCAATTTGTCCGTTTCCTCTTGGTACTCCTGTGGTGCTCCACACGTGTTCGATGTTCTTTTCCTTGACAAACTCCTCAAAGCTTGAAGATGTAAATGCTGCTCCACGATCGCTTACTATGCGTGCCGGATTTCCAAATACATCAGACCACTCCCTTAACTTCTTGAGAACTTCGTCTGCTCCTGTTGATTTTGTGGGATACATCCATACGAACTTACTGAAGCTATCAACCATTGCGAAGATGTACTTGTACTGCTTTGAAGTAGCATCCATAGGCCCAAGGTGATCCACATGTATAGTATACAGCGGCTGTGATCCTTTGTCGATTTGATGCAGAAATCCCTCTCTTTTGCCAAGCTTTTGTTGTAGATTATACATTTCATACAGTTTCCTATGATCTGCATTACTTTTCCTTCCAGATGTGGAATCCAATAGCTCTGCTGTACGGTATGCATTGTTTTTTGCGCGGCAAAGTGTCCTGCGTTGTGAGCGTCGGTTATTATTTCTTTTTCCAATGACTTCGGTATGGCCAGCAAGTCCGTGCCTTGCACCACCTTGTATACGAGACCAGCTTTCAACTTAAAGTTGTCATAGGGTTTACTTTTCAAAATTTCGGAAACTGCTTTGATCATCGTATCCTCCTGCTGGGCTTTCTTAATTCTTGCTGTGACTTCCGAAGATACCATCATGACATCAATTGGGTACCTACTCAGGCAATCCACATGCTTCAGCCGTTCTCCTGGTCTGTGTTCCACTTCAAAGTCGTAGTCCTGCAGGTACAGGACCCATTGGGCTACCTCCCGCGGAACGTCCTTCTTGCTTAACGTTTGCTTGAAAGCAGCGCAATCCGTTACGAGCTTAAAGTTGGTTCCAAATATGTACTGTCGAAATTTTTTGCACGCTAGGAAAATTGCTTTGGCTTCCTGTATATAGCTATGCTGTCGTGCTTCAGAGTCCGAGGTTTTCTTACTCCAGAATAAGATCGGATGCAATTGTCCTTCGTGCCATTGTAACAACGCCGCTGCAAACCCGTCCTTTGACGCATCAGTGTGTATCTCGGTTTTGCATTCCTGCGATAAAGTTTCAAGACCGGCTCTTTCACCAATGCTTCCTTTAATGTAGCAAACGCCTGCTGCTCCTCCAGACTCATTTTAAATGGGACATCTTTTCGCAGCAGATTGGTCAGTGGTTTGGCGATTAGCGAATAGTTTTTATGAATTTACGGAAAAACCCAGTTAATCCTAAAACGACTGCACAGCCTTTATGTTTTTCGGCATCGGGAACTTGCTGACGGCTTTGGTTTTCTCAATCCAGGCTTGATTTCACCTCCTCCAACTTGATGACCAAAAATGTAATGGTCGACTGCAGAAATCGGCACTTCTTCCACTTAATCTTCAGCCCGTATTCAGCTGCTGCATCAAAACCTTCTTCAGCTTTCCCAGGCATTCGTCGGCGCTTTCAGCGTGTATAACGATATCGTCCATGTACAGGTCAAGAATGTTTTCATTTATAAGGTTTTGAAATACAAAGCTTATAAAACGGATGAAAACTGCTGGCGAATTGCAAAACCGAAAGGCGCACGGTTGAACTCAAAGAGACCTTCCTTCGTTATGAACGCCGTATATTTTTTGCTGCTCTCCTCCACAGGAACGTGGAAGAACCCATTTTCTAAGTCCATGATGGTGAACACCTTCGCATTTTCTAGTTTTTCCAGCACCTCTTCAACGATTGGAACGGGAAAGCAATCTTTCAAGACCATCTTATTCAACTGACGATAGTCCACGCAGACCCGGCTGCTACCATCCTTTTCTTGACAATTACAGTCCGACTGGCGAAATTTGATGATGAGCGTCGTATTATCCCAGCGTTGGCCCATTCATCGATCTGCTGCTTGACAACGTCGGCTTCGCTGATGGCCACTCGACTTGGCGAATGTCGAAACGGCGCTATTTTCTCGTCCGGCACGATCTTCAGCATGATCGGGCACACTGCAGTCTGCTTCTTTCAGTAAAGTCCTGAATCATTGATTGGACGGCATCTCTGAACTGCGATGGAACGTGTATATCAGTATTTGCTTCGACCACGTTGTAAATACTTATCTGTTTAGTGTCCACAGTTTCCTCCCGGGCAGTGGAGAAAACTTATATCCTCCTGGCGTTGATGTCATTGTGAACTTGGATATAAAGTCGTGTCCAAGCAACAATTCGCATCCAACGGCATGATCGGCCACCACAAGGAATTTGTGTGCCAAACGCATTCCGTCGATCTCTACTTCTACCGTAAACTGCCCAGCGGGCGTGTGATGTTGTTTCCAAGTCCCTCAGAGTTGACGAACTGGCTTGCAGATGGACACCACTCATTTTTCCGAACACTGACATCTTTAATAGGGAAACATCTGCACCGGTGTCTATGAGCCCCTTGACTTGCACGTCGTTAATTTTAGAGACTTCAGGCGTTTTTCCTCGTATGCAACGTTTACGGCAGCAGCACTCGGGCAATCCTTAGACATGTGTCCAGTCTGATTGCAGCGGAAACACTTTAATGCAGCTCGGCAATCCTTGCGTAGATGCTCCTGGGATCCACAATTGTAGCAGTGTTGCTTCCTTTCATATTTGGTGAAATTGGACTTCTTTCCGAACGGCTGTGAGTCTTTTTTTTTTTTTTTGAAACCCCCATCAGGCGCGAGCGTTCTTTCGTAGATTTCGTACTTCTCTCGCAGCTGCTTGTATGAACTGCATCCATACAAGGTGTACTTGTAATCCGTTTTTAAATTCAGTCCGTCGACAATGTATCGAATCACCGACTCCGTGTCTGTTGTCCCACGTGCAGCAATGCGTTTCATCTGCAGTATATATTCGTGAAAACTTTCGCCGGCAATTTTCACTCGCAGAGACAATTGATTGTGAATTTGCGCACTGCATAAACGCTCACACTCGAACTCCTGTAAAAGTTGGTGACGCAATTGGACGTACTCATACACTGCTGTGGACTCGAGAAAAAGAGCGGCTGTACCTGTCATTTTTGCTCGGGCTTGCACGTATTTTTGTTTGTCATTTAGTCCGTATGCTTCAGCGTTTAGCTCGAAGTTAATAAACCACTGCTGTACCGACATATTTTCTCCGTTGAATTCTGGAATAATTTTGGCAAAATTTTCCACTACCAGCTTTGCATCATTTTTCTTGTCTATTTCATCAGCATTTATTTTCATCGAGAGCAGTTGAACCAGCTGTTGGAGCGTCTGTGTGTTTTCTTCTAGGAGTGTTGACCTCATCGCTTCCTCGTTCGCGTTTTTCTGGCGATTGATCCTGTTTGCTTCTGATCCACTTGGGCCTTCGTCTTGCTGCATATTCCCGGCTGGTGGTCCACTTGTATTTTCCATTATAATTCTACTGCGCAATACTTTTGCGGGCAGCCGGCTTGAAACAACCCTTTTTTCTCGGTTCTTCTTTTCACTCACTCGCTGTCTCGCTTCCTCTGCTGGCGGCTTCTGAGAGTCTAATGCGCAGTTCTTTTGCACCGAATTTTTCGCTTCGTTTTTCCGTCTCGCTTCGTCTGCTGCCGGCTTCTGAGACATGAGACACACAATTTTTGATTTTTTTCCACTTTAAACAGGCAGTACGCGACTGGTTGAGCCCCCAAATGTAAGATATTATTTAGGAATAGTTTATTAATATTATTAATCGCGGTAGTCTGATGAGTGAGAACAATAATTTTGTGCTGCTGAATCTCGGCTGATTTCTGCTGCTGCGGCTTAAGTTACGTCTGGCTGCTGCGATTCTCTCTTTCCGACTGCCTCTTCTTCTGCTGTTACTGCTGCTGTTACTGCTGCTGTTACTACTGCTGTTGCTGCTCATCAGCTGTTCCTCTGCTGCTGTTACTTATTCCCTGCTGCCCCCTCAATAGGCCAGTTGGCCCACTCCTTCTTACATTTATCCATTTGTAGCTTCAAGTTGGCGTCTCTCAACTTTCCAAATACTCTCCTTAGTGACAACAAGTATTCTTCCAATGAAGTGGAAAATATAATGATGTCATCTAAGTATACAAAGCAATCTTTGAAGATTAACTCTTCTAGCAGATTGTTCATACATCGTTGGAAGGTAGCGGGGGCAGTGGTTAGCCCAAAGGGCATACGAGTGAACTCGTAATGTCCATGCTTAGTGGAGAACGCAGTTTTGGGGATTGAGCTAGGTTCCATGGGTATTTGATGGAAACCTTTTGCTAAATCGATTGTCGTAAAATACTGACATTTACCTAGTTTGTCTAGGATTTCATCCATTCTTGGAGTTGGGAATTTGTCCTTAACTGTTATTTCATTTAGACTTCTATAGTCTACTACCATTCGATATTTTTGCTTTCCTGAAGCATCTATTTTCTTCGGAATCATAGATATGGGCGAGCAGTAAGGAGAATTCGACTTTCGAATTATTCCCTGCCTGATCATATCTTTGATTTGCTGGTTTACCTCCTGATCATGTATCTGGGCATATTTGTATGGTCGTCTGTAGACCGGGTCTTCATGTTGAGTTCTGATCTCGTGCTTGATTGTACTTGTGAAAGTCAAATTGTCACCTTCTCTGTACTGCACATCCTTAAACTCATATAAGACCTTCTTTAACTCTTCCCTCTCTTCGTCGTTTAAGTGTTCTAATCTTAATTGATTACATTCCCTTAATTCACTGTCTAGAGCGGAAGCGAAGTATTGATCTCCCCTCTGGAGATGGGTCAAGGCACTTAGGTGCGATCTTCTCTTCTTTGTAGAGGGATCAGTGCACTTCTGTGCGGTCTTGCCGGCTTCAATAGCTTCTCCACTCTGAATGATTGGGTACGACCTGGCTCCTAGTGTTACAGTGTCTTTTCTGTAATCGATGACGGCTTTACTTGCCATCAAGTATTCTCTTCCTAATAAAATATCATAATTTTCGGAAAAGTTATGTATGTAGAACTTTTGTTCGGACGGACATGTTTTGTTCGCATTCCTCATTATACTTTTAGTTAAACGGACAGGTCCATTGATGGTATGGACCGTAAGGTTATCGTCTTTTATCTCGGAATCTGTATAATTTTCTTTCATGATATTGATCGATGATCCCGAGTCAGCGATACACCTTAATATTCTTTTATTAATGGTAATGTTTATATAGGGTCCTCCTCGGTTTCTTCCGAGGCGGCTTGATGAAAATTTACGTCCATCTTCGTTTGGCCACTCTGGCTCTCCCTCCCTCTTTTAGTAGGTTGGTTGGGTCTACTCCCACTAGCTTGGTTTTGAGATATTTGCTGATTCAATGGATTCTGAGCCCTACCTTGATTCAAGGAATTTTTGAACTCATTGTATAATCCAGGATTTTGGGAATTTTGATTTTGATTTGTTCGATTAGTCTGACCTGTTCCAGATGAACTCTGAGTTTGATTGTGATAGTTAATAGTATTATAATTTGGATAATAGTTTCCAACATTCTTTCGATTTGATTGAGACGATTTCGATTGATCTTTATTTGTACCTGAATCTGTTGTACAAGCTTCGTACAATCCTTCTTCTTGTGCTGCCTTCTTAAGATTAGACAATGTGGTAATATCTTTTCTTGCTAAGGTCATGAACATTCTGTCAGGAAGTTTTCGAGTAATGACATCTTTAATTGTGTTGTTCAAAGCGTTTTTATAAATGACATTATTTTCAGGTATGTTTTCTAAGTTTAGCTTATTATTTATTAATAATGCTTTTATCTCTAATTCTTCTATAAACTTACGAAGACTGCCGTTGAATCTGGTGGTGTATAGTTGTCGTAAGAGTTCTTCATATGGTGTGTGATTTTTGAACTCGTTGATCAGCGCCGTCTTCAGTTCGAGCCACGTGTTGGGTTGTATCATTTGCGATATGCGTTGTGCCTCTCCTGTCAGTTGGATCTCGGTCGCTCCAAATAGGATCCTTTGTTGGCGAAGATCTTCAGTTGGATATAATCCGCATACATATTCGATTCGTTTGATAAATGAGCTTAGCTGTCCAGATGAACCGTCATAGGCAGGTATTTGTCGGATCGACAGCAGTGCCTGGTTCAAGTGGATTTCGCTCAATGATAGTGGTGGTAACGCGATGTTGTTGGTGTTGATTGGGTTTTGTTTTGTTTTCAGTAGTTTTGAACTTTATTTTGGTTAACTTGTAAGTTTTTTGATTTTGTATTTAGTGTTTCACTGTTCTTGGTGGATCACTATCTCCGCTTATTTCAGTTCACTTAATTTGAGTTTTGCAAATAGTATGTGCTCGTAGCACATAGGTTCTTTGGCGGATTTCACAATTTTATTAACGATTCCGGGATTACGTGATCACAGTAATTAGAAATTACACAAGCTGACCATTACCGAAATATAGGTGTTAATTTTAAACGAAATCCTACCGACTGCGCCAGTTAAATATCCGCAACTCGATTTTAAGTTTTTCAAAAAAGACTTTTATTTTACAAACTTAAATATCTTTATGTCACAAGATTTAAATGAATTCCCCGACTTGACTTTGGGTCTGCTTGTCTCAAACGGAACTGATCTCTCTGCTGCTGGCTAGTTTCCATGAGCCCTTCTCTTGGAACTCCTGACTCTGGCTTCGGGCGTTGCTTTCCTCGGCTGCATCTTCGTGTCGGTGGCGTACGTGCCTGGATCGATATTTGGGGATGCGTCGGCTTTGATGAAAGGCATCCACTGCTGGCGATCGGTGTTGCATTACATGACGGAGGTAGGAATGTGATACTCCTTGGTTTTATGTCTAGCTTTGATTGGTCCTCATGAGTGGCGTGATTCTAAAGAATCGATTTCTCGAGAGTGGCGTGATTCTAATGTTGATGAAACAAAGGGGTCCATTGTTTATATTATGGGGGGCCCTAGCTTGGAGTATGGGAAGAAACAGTTATTGATTCTTGAGTGGGGTCCTGTTACTTGTGTGGATGGGGTGGATGAATTGTACATAAACATAATGTGTATGGGATGTGGGGAATTATGGATATGTCACTGCCCCAACGTTTGTTATTAGCCTGTCCCTAGGCGATTACCCTCGGGTATAGTGACGGGGTGTCAAGTGCGGTGGCTGAGGTTGGTTCCTCTTCTGCTTCTATTATAGGGTTAATACATTTAACCGTGACTCTTTTAGAAGTTTTCTTAAATTTAACAGCTACATAACTTAGTAGTACTAATATAATTATGACAAATGAAATTAGTAGACTTATTTGTAATAGGTTACTATATTTGGTGTATTGCATAATTATTTCATTAGTTTGGACATACGACAGTGGTTTTATTTTAGTTATGTTGTTGTTGACATAAACATTCTGGGCAAAATCTAACATTGTGTTTGATATTGTAAATTCATTTAATTGGATTGAACAGTTGTAGATTTATATAATGGTATTTCCTTCCGCTACGATTTCTTGGTTTACACAATTCTGGTTTAGCGTTGTTTTTGGAAGATTCCATGTGATTAGTATATTGGGTTCAATAAAGTTTATTTGAAAGTTTTGAAAAGTTTTTGAATATGGACATTTAGTGGGAGTTTGCATTAAAATTCCTTTTATAAAATTGTCATTGGTTTTCAATCTAGTTTCTTTAAAAAATACTTCTTCATTTTTTATGTAGTACTTGTCGTATGTCATATCTGTTAACATGTTATTTAATTCGTCTTTGAAGATTAACTCTTCTAGCAGATTGTTCATACATCGTTGGAAGGTAGCGGGGGCAGTGGTTAGCCCAAAGGGCATACGAGTGAACTCGTAATGTCCATGCTTAGTGGAGAACGCAGTTTTGGGGATTGAGCTAGGTTCCATGGGTATTTGATGGAAACCTTTTGCTAAATCGATTGTCGTAAAATACTGACATTTACCTAGTTTGTCTAGGATTTCATCCATTCTTGGAGTTGGGAATTTGTCCTTAACTGTTATTTCATTTAGACTTCTATAGTCTACTACCATTCGATATTTTTGCTTTCCTGAAGCATCTATTTTCTTCGGAATCATAGATATGGGCGAGCAGTAAGGAGAATTCGACTTTCGAATTATTCCCTGCCTGATCATATCTTTGATTTGCTGGTTTACCTCCTGATCATGTATCTGGGCATATTTGTATGGTCGTCTGTAGACCGGGTCTTCATGTTGAGTTCTGATCTCGTGCTTGATTGTACTTGTGAAAGTCAAATTGTCACCTTCTCTGTACTGCACATCCTTAAACTCATATAAGACCTTCTTTAACTCTTCCCTCTCTTCGTCGTTTAAGTGTTCTAATCTTAATTGATTACATTCCCTTAATTCACTGTCTAGAGCGGAAGCGAAGTATTGATCTCCCTCTGGAGATGGGTCAAGGCACTTAGGTGCGATCTTCTCTTCTTTTGTAGAGGGATCAGTGCACTTCTGTGCGGTCTTGCCGGCTTCAATAGCTTCTCCACTCTGAATGATTGGGTACGACCTGGCTCCTAGTGTTACAGTGTCTTTTCTGTAATCGATGACGGCTTTACTTGCCATCAAGTATTCTCTTCCTAATAAAATATCATAATTTTCGGAAAAGTTATGTATGTAGAACTTTTGTTCGGACGGACATGTTTCAACGCATAGCTTGCCATAGAAAAGTCCATCGTCTCCAATGATCTGCATCGCTGCTCCAAGAACGAGGCCATAGATTCCCACGACGGAATTAAGTTTGCGAATGCGGGGTCGTTGAATCGTTCCTCCCACTTCTCTTGGCTCGCTGGATCCAGTTTTCGGAGAAGCTCCTGCATGACGATGCATCCTGCGATCTGCTCAGTGGTGCCCAAACCCTCGAGCGCGCGCATATGGGAATTGAACTTGTCTGAAAGCTCCCGAAGCATGACCACTGACCCAGGTTCCACAGCCTGGAGCGCCAAGATCTCATTGATGTGTGCCTGAAAGACCAATCGCCGATTATTGAATCTGTTTTCCAACAAATCTAATGCCACAGCATAATTGCCATCTGAGATTTCCAGCGACCGAACAGTCTCCAATGCCGAATCCCGCAGACAGGAACGCAAATGCTGGAGCTTTTCTATGTTTGTTAAGTCCGGATGGCTGTCGATGATGGTGGCAAACATTGAATAGAAGTCCGTCCAGTTCGCATACCCGCCGCTAAACGTCGGCAATTGTATAGGAGGCAGGGATGGTACTTGTCTACGGTGAGGTAGAAATTGCGAGCCGGCAAACTCAACCGTAGTGTTTCCTCCAGCCAAGGTAGAATGAAACGGCATGCGGCCGCTACTCTTAGCCATTTCCCTCATAATCGCCGCCTTCAGCGAGCTGGCAAGTGACTCAAAAATGTCACACAAACCACTGTGAATTTCGCTTCGATCCAATTCCTCAAGCTCGCCGTGAAACATCTCAAATTTGCCGATCAACTTCTCGACTTGCTCTTGCCATACCACGAGCATGTAGTAGTCACAGTCCGACGACTCATTCTGCCAAGCGGTAGCTAACCTTTTCATTTTCTCGCATAATTCCGTTGACTTAAGCTTCAAAAAAGACACCCTGTTTTGCTCACTGGTCATTGGAATTTCGTTAGCAGCATTAATTTCCATGGTAGCGGTAGAAGATGATCGCAAAGAGTAACACGAGCAATAGACGACAATAACCGAGCACAGCAAGCGAATAGCTATGTACAAACCGTATATACAAAGGCGGCCGGTGTAAGAAACGTTTCTTGCGGGAAGATGACCGAAAAGAGAAGCGCAAGACAACAGCTACGTGCACTACCGAATATGCAAGGGAGGCCGGTGTATATATGTATGGATAACTTATTTGGTCGATGACACTGGTTGAGATGGCAATTAGTTTAGATCTTTGAATGCTATATTAGTTTGTGATTGCACTGATGTATTATTTATTGCACAATCACGTCGGGGTCACCAAATGTTAAGCTATTAAGCGTTTTTAATAACTGTTGCAATTTGAAGTTAATGAAAGTCGAGAGGTTGTATATAATTCACAATTTATTGCATATGTAAACCAACTTATCGCGTATGTACATATGGGGATAATTGGGCGAACGATTGATGCGAGGATGTTAGTCTAATAGCTGCGACGATTAGCTCAAGACTGCCCATGCAAGGGCTGACGGGCCAAATTGCCGGGCCCTATGCAGCAAGCTTAGACGCGAGCGAGAGAGTAGGATAGCCCGAGAGCGTTAGAGCTGCTCGGGGCCGCTGTTAGGCCGAGTACGAGAGATTGCGATATAAGGAGACGAAAGAATTCCGCTGCATGTGCATATGCGGTAGCAAATGATCTTTACAGTGGGGGCATTGGAAATGACAACAACAAAATGCATTTCTTTTGGGCCGCACCACGGGCAATAATTTACAATATTTAAGCTGCTTGACCCGACATTGGCCATTGCGGAGTTTTTTGCAATATTTCATACAGGCTCTTCAATATTTTGAAGACTTAACGGTAATTTTAATTCTGAATGAACCGTACGGTGCCTGTGACACAGAGCCTACTGTGCTGACGTTTATGTCATGTTACCACACCGAACCGCGGTCGAACGGGATAATCTAATTTACCTCCCCACCACTTTTCAGCCAAATCGGTTCAGCTGTTCTTGAGTTATAAATGGTGTAACTAACACGAATTTCTTTTATATATGTAGAAAATCTATCAGAATGCCAAATTTTTTTTTAGATCAGATCATTATTTTAGCCAGAATGAAAGAATCGATTTTTATTGGATACGCTACGCCTTACATTTTTTAATCAACAAAAATTTATTTTTTTTTTAAATTAATATATTTTTAATATATATATATATATATAGTGACATATCTATAGTCCATGCTCCGCATACCCTTATCTATGTCTGTTACCCTGCACCCACTTACTATAAACAATCCAACACCCTCAGCTTCGAATCCCATAAACAATCCCACACTCGAAGGGGACCACTTGTAGCCGATAGCCGGCAATGTAAACAAACACCCTAAGCTAGGAGTCGAACATAAAACAATAGATGCCGCGTATCCAGCCGCACTAGAATCACGCCACCCTCCAGAGATCAATTACTAATCGATTCCCAAGAACCACGCCATCTTAGCTCACCAATCAGAATTGGGCACAAAACCAAGGGGGCCATATCCACCCCAAGTAATGCAACACCGATCATACGCAGCGGAAGCCTTTCATCAAAAGCCGCCTTCTAAAACTTCGAACGAGTCACGTACTCCATCTCCGAAGCCGAAGCCGACGCCGAAGCCATCGCCTCCGAATCTTCCGAGCATCGTAATATAAATAGTCTACATCTAAGTAGGGACTTCAGTTCTGTTCAAGACAAACGTCAATCGCGACACCGTCGGAGAATTCAACCAAGTTAATTCCGTTTAAGACAACTGACCGTAGTCATCGTCGGGGAAACTAACTAACAATTGTACGCTAAGTTTAAGTGAATAAATAAATCTTTTTTAAAACTTAAACTCAAGTGTCGCATATTTAACTGGCGCAGTCGGTAGGATCTCAGCTAAAAGTAAATTTTTTTTAAGACGATCAATTGGCGTAGTGACAGTTACAGTGCGTAATAACCTACAGTGATCAGAGAAAAAGTAACGCTATTACTAAAGAGATCCGCCAAAGAACCTATGTGCTACGAGCACATACGATTTAAAAACTAAAATTAAGTGAACTGAAGTAAGCGGAGATAGTGATCCACCAAGAACAGTGAAACACTAAATACTAAATCAAAAAACTTACAAGTGAACAAAAAATTAAAGTTCAAAACTACCCATACAAAAAAAAAATCAACATGCCTCTATCAGAGTCACACTTGAACCAAGCCCTGAAGTCAATCAGGCAAATCCCACCATATGATGGATGCCAAGAACGTCTAAGCTCGTTCATAAGCAGGATCGAGTACATCTCTGAATTGTACCCAACAGAAGACATCAGACAACAGAGCGTAATGTACGGAGCCACTGAGGGTCAACTGTGCGGACGAGCACAACTTTTGTCACAAAGCCTTCAACCCAATACCTGGACCGATCTAAAGGCAGCGTTAATCAGCAAATTCAATAATCACACTCCATACGAGACGCTGCTAAAACAACTACACGACACCAAATTCAATGGGAGTATTCGTAAGTTTGTAGAAGAACTGGAAATTAAGTCAAATGTTATAATAAGCAAACTAAATCTGGAGACTAGCCCAGAAAATAAAATAATTTTTAAAAACGCTCTGGCAAATGCCACCAGACATACAATAGAAGATGCTTTACCCAATAAATTGTTCATCATTTTAGCAAAGAAAGACATTTCTACTATAGCTAATCTAGAAAAATCAGCTCAAGAGTTAGGAATCTACGAAAATTTCGTAACCGATAACAAGAATCACGAACACTCAAGAAACGTAAATAACAATCGTAGGAATGTTGGAACTTATTACCCTCGTTATAGTTATAATGATTCTAACAATCAAAACTCAAGCACTTCTAGAAATAACCATGGATCGAATAGAAATAATTCAGGAAATAATGCTGCAAATAATCCAGGATTATTTAAGGAATTTAGAAATTCCCAAACCAAGGCAGAGCCCAGAATCCCACTAACTATCAAATCAATCAGACTCAGGCAGGTAGCAATGCACCGAATCAGCCGGTCAAACGATCAAGGGAAAGTCAAAGTGGACAAATAAAAATGGATGTAAATTTTCAGCAGAGTGCCTCGGAAGACACCGAGGAAGACCATATATAGAAATAATAGTAAATAATAAAAATTAAGAGGTATCGCGGACTCGGGATCGTCAATAAATATAATAAAGGAAAATTATACAGATTCTAAAGTCGATAGCGACAACCTCACGGTCCATACCATCAATGGACCCATCCGTCTGACTAAGAGCATTACACGTAATGCAACCAAAAATTGTCCGACAAAACAAAAATTTTATATTCATAATTTTTCTGAAAATTATGATATACTTTTAGGCAGAGAATATTTAATGGCCAGCAAAGCCGTCATTGATTACCGAAACGAAACGGTAACGTTAGGAGAAAGGTCATACCCAATCATCCAAAGTGGAGAAGCAATTGCCGACGGCAAGACCGCACACAAAAGTGATAAGCCATCTTCAAAGGAAGATATAACTACACCTAAGTGCCTTGACCCATCTCCTGAAGGAGAGCAATACTTCGCTTCCGCGTTAGAGAATGAACTAAGGGAATGTAACCAGCTAAGGTTGGAACATTTAAATGACGAAGAAAAAGAGAAATTAAAGAAAGTTCTCTACGAGTTTAAAGACGTGATATATATATAAAGAAGGTGACAATTTGACCTTCACTAGTACAATAAAGCACGAAATTAAAACACATCACGAAGATCCTGTATACCGTCGACCATACAAATATGCTCAAATACACGATCAAAAAGTGAATCAACAAATCAAAGACATGATTAGACAGGGGATCATTCGTAAGTCGAATTCTCCCTATTGTGCACCCATTTCTATGATACCAAAGAAAATAGATGCTTCAGGAAAGCAAAAATATCGAATGGTAGTAGATTATAGAAGTCTAAATGAGGTGACAATCAAGGATAAATTTCCTACACCCAGAATGGATGAAATACTAGACAAACTAGGGAGGTGCCAGTATTTCACGACAATAGATTTAGCTAAAGGATTCCATCAAATTCCTATGGAACCTAGCTCAATTCCAAAAACAGCTTTCTCTACCAAGCAAGGTCATTACGAGTTCACTCGTATGCCTTTTGGGCTAACCACTGCCCCCGCCACATTTCAAAGGTGCATGAACAATCTATTAGAAGATTTAATTTTCAAAGATTGCCTGGTGTACCTAGACGACATCATTATCTATTCCACATCATTGGAAGAACATTTATTGTCGCTTAAAAAGGTCTTTGGAAAGTTGAGAGATGCAAACCTTAAACTTCAAATGGATAAGTGTGAATTCCTGAAGAAAGAAACGGAATTCCTAGGCCATGTAGTAACAACTAACGGCATAGTACCTAATCCAGGGAAAATATCCGCTATAGTAAACTTCCCCATACCTAATACAACTACAAAAATAAAATCATTCATAGGCTTATGTGGATTTTATAGGAAGTTCATTCCTAATTTCGCTAATATAGCAAAACCAATGACACTCAAATTAAAAAAACGAGCAGTCATAGACCCAACCGAGGAAAAATACGTCGAGGCCTTCGAAAAGTTGAAAGTACTTATCACCTCTGACCCCATACTCGCATTCCCAGATTTCGAAAAAATGTTCACGGTAACAACCGATGCAAGTAACATTGCATTAGGAGCGGTGTTGTCACAAGACCACAAACCAATTTGCTACGCAAGTAGAACTCTCAATGAACACGAAATCAATTATTCAGCAATAGAAAAGGAACTACTAGCCATAGTTTGGGCAACTAAGTATTTCAGATCATACCTGTTTGGTAGAACGTTTGAAATATTAAGTTATCATAAACCCTTGGTATGGTTAAATAACCTCAAGGAACCAAATATGAAACTACAACGATGGAAGATCAAATTAAATGAATTTGACTTCAAAATAAAATATCTACCAGGAAAGGAAAACCATGTAGCCGATGCGCTATCAAGAGTAAAAATTAACGAAAACCTACTGGGAGAATCCATTAATAGTGATTGTGCAACGGTCCATAGCGCGCAAGAAGATAATACAAATTATATTCCACTTACAGAGCGACCAATCAATTACTATAATAGGCAAATAGAACTGATTAAAGGTAATGAGGACAAGGTAGAAACATCCCACTATTTCCACAAGATACTGATAAAAATCACATACACTGAAATGACAGAGACATTAGCAAAAGATATAATAAAGGAATATGTGTGTACCAAAAGAGTGCATTATATTTCCATAATGAAATAGACTTCCCACTGTTCCAAAGGGCGTTCCTGGAGATAATCAGTCCCAATCACTTGACTAAACTGATTAAGTCCAGCACTAAACTCATAAATATTCCGAACTACTCCGAATTCAAGGAACAAATATTGAAGAATCATAAAGAGCTACTTCACCCAGGTATCGAAAAGACCACTAATCGGTTTAAAGGAAAGTTCTACTACCCCGATTATCAAAAGTTAATCCAAAATTTCATCAATGAATGTCCCACGTGCAACGTTGCTAAAACAGAGCATCGTAACACCAAACTAACCTTCGAAATCACCCCTGAAATACAAAACATCAGAGAAAAGTATGTCATGGATTTCTATTTGGTAGGCAATCAACAATTCCTATCATCCTATCATGATGTATATTCTAAATTCGCTACCCTTGTAGAAGTTAAAAGTCGTGATTGGTTAGAAACCAAGAGAGCCATCATAAAAGTTTTTAACGAAATGGGCAAGCCACAGGGAATTAAAGCCGACAAAGATTCAGCCTTTATGTGCGCAGCATTGCAAGCATGGTTGAATGCGGAAAATGTGAAAATCGAAATCACTACCAGCAAAAACGGAGTTTCTGATGTAGAACGTCTACATAAAACGATCAACGAAAAATTAAGAATTATTTCAAGCGAGGATAACATAGAGATCCCCAGCTGATATCTTCCTTTACGCCGGACTACCAGATTATAACACCCAACTGAATAAGGTTAGAAAGATCAATCATTTGAATAACGATAGAATCGACTTTGAAGTAGACACACGCTACAAGAGCGCACCATTAGTTAAAACAAAAACAACCAATCCGTTCAAAAGGACAGGAGAAATTCGGCAGGTAGACGAAAAACACTTTGAAGAGAAAAATAGAGGGAGGAAAATCACCCACTATAAAACAAAATTCAAAAGAAAGAAAAAATCTAATAAAAGTAAATACGATAATTGCAGAGTACCCGAAGAGAGTAATGGGAATCCGGAGCTACAACATGATTAAGATTATAATCTTACTAATGTTCACCGTCCTACAGTCTACCGGACAGAATATAGAGATAGATCCCATCAACTCAAGGAATGGATATCTCATATTCAAAACAGATACCATTAATATACCCCTTAATTACGAATATCATTATTTAACAATTAATATAACAAGAACAGATGAAATATATCAAAGTTTACTAGACCAGGCAACCCAATTTAATAACGTAATCCAAGTTCAATATTTAGTCGAGAAATTGCAACGTGAATTCAACGGCATAAAAATAGCCAAAAGAAACAAAAGAGGCCTTATAAATGCAGTAGGCACAATCTATAAATATCTATTTGGAACGTTAGATCAAGATGATAAAGTCGAACTAGAAGGGAAAATAGAAAATCTGGCTAGCCACAGCGTCCAAGCTAATGAACTAAACTTAATAATTCAAGCAGTAAATTCTGGCATAGAAGTTGTCAGTAAATTAAACAAGGATAATGATAGAAATAAGCAATTAGAAATACTAATATTTAACCTTCAACATTTTACTGAGTACATAGAGGATATTGAATTAGGCATGCAACTAACAAGATTAGGGATCTTTAATCCAAAATTATTAAAGCAGGATTACCTGAAACACATCGATTCAGAGAAATTATTAAATATCAAAACATCTACCTGGTTGAAATCAGACACTAACGAAATACTAATAATTTCCAACATCCCACGAGAGATCAGAAATATTCCTATACTTAAAATTGTACCATATCCAGATGAAGACAATAACATTCTTACTGATCTAACACAAAAGAATTATTACGTTCTAGAAAACGAGGTATATGAGAAAGAATCAAAACGAAAAATAAACGACGAATGTATATCAGGAATAGTCAAGCAAATAGCAACAAAATGTCCATACACCAAAGCACACCAAAACTTTCAAATAAGTTTCATAGAACCCAATATATTGTTAACTTGAAATTACCAAAACCATATTAAACCAAGATTGCCTAAACCAAGAAATAAAAGTAGAAGGCAACGCATTAATAAAAATACATAATTGCAGTATACAATTAAATGAATTCTTAATATCTAACTCAATACCACAATTTGCACAAAGTATATACATCAACAATAACGTAACAAAAATCAAACCATTGTCTTATTTGCAAACCAAAGAAATCGTAATAGAAAATACGCGATTTAATAATGTATTACATGTAACCTCAATACTGCTATTTGTCATAATCATAGTAGGATTAAGTTACAAATTGTTTAATCTAAGTAAAAGCAATAAGCCTAAACCCGACTCACACATAGAAACATCTCTAGACGAAGACGAGGAATCCCCAGCGTGCACAGTTTCAAATGCACCTGAACTATATCCAAGGATAATCGCCTGAGGACAGGCTTAAATCTAACGATGGGGGAGTGACATATCTATAGTCCATGCTCCGCATACCCTTATCTATGTCTGTTACCCTGCACCCACATACTATAAACAATCCAACACCCTCAGCTTCGAATCCCATAAACAATCCCACACTCGAAGTGGACCACTTGTAGCCGACAGCCGGCAATGTAAACAAACACCCTAAGCTAGGAGTCGAACATAAAACAATAGATGCCGCGTATCCAGCCGCACTAGAATCACGCCACCCTCCAGAGATCAATTACTAATCGATTCCCAAGAACCACGCCATCCTAGCTCACCAATCAGAATTGGGCACAAAACCAAGGGGGCCATATCCACCCCAAGTAATGCAACACCGATCATACGCAGCGGAAGCCTTTTATCAAAAGCCGCCTTCCAAAACTTCGATCGAGTCACGTACTCCATCACCGAAGCCGAAGCCGATGCCGAAGCCATCGCCCCCGAATCTTCCGAGCATCGTAATATAAATAGTCTACATCTAAGTAGGGACTTCAGTTCTGTTCAAGACAAACGTCAATCGCGACACCGTCGGAGAATTCAACCAAGTTAATTCCGTTTAAGACAACTGACCGTAGTCATCGTCGGGGAAACTAACTAACAATTGTACGCTAAGTTTAAGTGAATAAATAAATCTTTTTTAAAACTTAAACTCAAGTGTCGCATATTTAACTGGCGCAGTCGGTAGGATCTCAGTTAAAAGTAAATTTTTTTTAAGACGATCAATTGGCGTAGTGACAGTTACAGTGCGTAATAACCTACAGTGATCAGAGAAAAAGTAACGCTATTACTAAAGAGATCCGCCAAAGAATCTACACACGATTCAAACTCAATTAAATTTTAGTGAAAAAAAAATATAACAAACTACCCATACAAAAATAAAAAATCAATATGCCGCTATCAGAGTTACACTTGAACCAAGCCCTGAAGTCAATCAGGCAAATCCCACCATATGACGGTTGCCAAGAACGTCTAAGCTCGTTCATAAGCAGGATCGAGTACATCTCTGAATTGTACTCAACAGAAGACATCAGACAACAGAGCGTCATGTACGGAGCCACTGAGGGTCAACTGTGCGGACGAGCACAACTGTTGTCACAAAGCCTTCAACCCAATACCTGGACCGATCTAAAGGCAGCCTTAATCAGCAAATTCAACAACCACACTCCATACGAGACGCTGCTACAACAACTACATGACACCAAATTCAATGGGTGTATTCGTAAGTTTGTAGAAGAAATGGAAATAAAGACAAATGTTATAATAAGCAAACTAAATCTGGAGACTAGCCCAGAAAATAAAATAATTTTTAAAAACGCTCTGGCAAATGCCACCAGACATACAATTGAAGATGCTTTACCCAATAAATTGTTCATCATTTTAGCAAAGAAAGACATTTCTACTATAGCTAATCTAGAAAAATCAGCTCAAGAGTTAGGAATCTACGAAAATTTCGTAACCGATAACAAGAATCACGAACACTCAAGAAACGTAAATAACAATCGTAGGAATGTTGGAACTTATTACCCTCGTTATAGTTATAATGATTCTAACAATCAAAACTCAAGCACTTCTAGAAATAACCATGGATCGAATAGAAATAATTCAGGAAATAATGCTGCAAATAATCCAGGATTATTTAAGGAATTTAGAAATTCCCTAAACCAAGGCAGAGCCCAGAATCCCACTAACTATCAAATCAATCAGACTCAGGCAGGTAGCAATGCACCGAATCAGCCGGTCAAACGATCAAGGGAAAGTCAAAGTGGACAAATAAAATGGATGTAAATTTTCAGCAGAGTGCCTCGGAAGACACCGAGGAAGACCATATATAGAAATAATAGTAAATAATAAAAAATTAAGAGGTATCGCGGACTCGGGATCGTCAATAAATATAATAAAGGAAAACTATACAGATTCTAAAGTCGATAGCGACAACCTCACGGTCCATACCATCAATGGACCCATCCGTCTGACTAAGAGCATTACACGTAATGCAACCAAAATTGTCCGACAAAACAAAGTTTTATATTCATAATTTTTCTGAAAATTATGATATACTCTTAGGCAGAGAATATTTGATGGCCAGCAAAGCCGTCATTGATTACCGAAACGAAACGGTAACGTTAGGAGAAAGGTCATACCCAATCATCCAAAGTGGAGAAGCAATTGCCGACGGCAAGACCGCACACAAAAGTGATAAGCCATCTTCAAAGGAAGATATAACTACACCTAAGTGCCTTGACCCATCTCCTGAAGGAGAGCAATACTTCGCTTCCGCGTTAGAGAATGAACTAAGGGAATGTAACTGTTGAAATTTGAAGTGTAACCATAATATGATCTGTCTGGCAACGCTAATTAACATAATGTACATGAACAGCGAGAGCCTCTGTTATCTCTCGTCTCTCCTATTCGTATGTAAGTACATATGTACACATGTCATCTCTTCAGTTCTGAATAAACCACTTATGAGCACAGACGCGTCGTTCTCTATTTAATACATGACAAAAGGCGCAATTTACAATAGGTTATGGGCCCAGATCACCGAAAGATCGGGCGTGTATTAAAGACAATTAAAAAACCGTGGTAGAACTGGAAGTTAATATTTTGTTTGATGCAATTGCAAATAAATCGTGCACCAGTTAGAAAGTGGCGTGTAGCAATTAAAACAAAATGAGTGTGTCTCTGCAAATTGAAAAATTGGGGGAAGACAATTACGATGTGTGGTCTATGTCCATGCGTAGTGTATTGATCACAACGGATTTGTGGACATATGTAAGTGGTAAAACCGAAAGGCCACAGGAGGAAGCAGCAGGAACACAGGAACACTTGGCACAGTGGGACAAGGCTGATCAAAAGGCGTTGGCATGTATTATATTAAATGTAAAAAGCAACGCAGTTGATGCACATAAAGTCGTGCACAACGTCGAAGCAGGCGTGGCAAAAATTACGCGATGTACATGTGTCAGTGGGACCAGTGCGAAAGGTACAGTTATACCAAAACTTTTGCGGCAAAATATGCAAAACGGTGATAGCGTGGTACAATATGTAAATTCTTTCGTGGAAATTACTGAAAAGTTAGCCGAGCTAATTATCGACATTCAAGACGAGCTAAAAGTAATAATGTTGTTGTCGAGCTTGCCCAGCGGTTGGGAGAATTTCGTCGTGGCGATAGAAACACGCGACAGTCTGCCGTCGTTCGAAACGGTAAAAGTAAAAATACTTGAAGAAGGAGCACGTAAAGACGAAAGAGACGATCGTGAGCTTGCTGTACAGGCAGTGTACGCACACACACAGACTCAAAGAAACGGTGCGCGTTCGAAGAATTACGGCGCCAGTCGAAAAGACAGCAAACGAGACGGCCAGAAATCCAACGAGCATCGCGAGTTTCGAGGAAAATGCTACAAATGTAAACAAAGCGGGCACCGCGCATCCGAGTGCAAAAGCAACAAAGATAATACGAAAGAGTGCGTAAGGGATGAAAAATCAAACTGTTTAATGCACAGCTGCGTTGTTAAGCAGCGAAAAAATTCTTGGTGTATCGACAGTGGGGCAACATCGCATATGTGTTGTAATAAAAATTTGTTTGAAACCTTTAATAAGAAAAAACACAACCATTATGTTGGCTGCAGAAAAGTATATTGAGTCCCTAGGTATTGGAACTGTAAAAATTAAATCAAATGAAACAAATATAGAATTGCGAAACGTGTTGTATGTGCCGGATTTAAAATGAATTTTTATCGGTGAGCAAAGCAGCCGAGTTCGGGAATGTCACTACATTCGGAAATTCAGAAGCTTTAGTGCGAAATAAACATGGACATATAATGTTGCGAGCGGTACAAGAAAACAATTTATACGTGTATGGAGTGGAAAAAACCACTGATGCAGTGCATTTGATATCCGATATATCTCTTGCAAAAAATGGCATAGCCGCTACGGGCATTTAAATTTTCAAAATTTAAAGAATCTTTGTGAGAAAGAACGTGTAATCGGGATGAAAATTAAAAACGTATCCGTAAACACAAATTGCGACACATGCAATAAGGCTAAAATATGTGCATTGCCGTTCCCACAAAAGGCAGAACGTGTTACGAAAAGTGTTCTCGAATTGATCCATACCGACGTATGCGGACCTATGAATGTTAAATCTCTGGCTGGAAACCGTTATTTTGTTACATTTATAGACGATTACTCGCGAAAAATTCACGTATATTTTATGCGCGCCAAAAATGAAGTTTTTGAGAAATTTAAAATGTATAAAAGTTATGTTGAGTGCCAAACCGAAAAAACAATCAAAGCCTTGCGAAGCGATAACGGTACTGAGTACATAAACAATGAATTTACAAATTTTTTAAATGCGTGCGGAATAAAAAGAGAACTAACGGTGCCTTACACACCTCAGCAAAACGGCGTTGCTGAGCGCGCAAATCGTACAATCGTTGAAATGGCTAGGAGTATGTTAATTCATGCAAATTTAAAAGAATTTTTGTGGGCTGAAGCCGTTCAAACTGCAGTATATTTGAGAAATAGATGTCCGACCAGAGCGTTAAATGGATGCACCCCCTTCGAGGCTTGGAACAAGCGCAAGCCGTCGGTAAACCATCTGAAAATATTTGGTTCACGCGCATTTGCACTGGAAAAAACCAAAAAAGGCAAATTCGTTGCAAAAGGAAAGGAGTACATTTTTGTTGGCTACTCTTTTGCAGCAAAAGCATATCGTTTATATGACCAAGAAAAGCGAATGATAGTGGAACGCCGAGACGTCAAAATTGTGGAGGGTGAGTTCGTCAAGGAAGTAAATGATATTTACGAAAATGGAGATCAGACTGAGGATCTTGCAAAAATCATCATACGCTTTGAGTCAAACGAAGAACCTGTGCAGGTACAAACTGTTGTTGAGCCCGAAGACGAAACGATTAGCAACATTGACAACAGCGATGATAATGAGGAGGAGTACTTCGTAAGTGCAAGCGATCCAGAACAGAGCCGCAGCTCAGATGAAGAAGACATCCCACAAATACGTGGCCCAGGAAGGCCAAAAATCATTCGTACTGGTCAACCTGGCAGACCAAAGAAGCAGTACAATGTCCTCAACAATCTTAGCTGCTCCGATGACATTGAGACTCCACGGACCGTTGCAGAGGCGTTGCAAAGCCACGATGCAGAAGAATGGAAAAAATCTATGCGAAAGGAATTCGATGCACTCGTGTCAAATAATACATGGACTCCTGTCAATCTTCCGCCCGGAAAAAAGGCTATAGGTTCAAAATGGGTTTTCAGAATCAAACGCAACCAAAACGGTGACATTGAAAGGTTTAAGTCGAGACTTGTGGCACAAGGATGTGGCCAGCAGTTTGGCGTAAACTACTGGGAGACGTATTCTCCAGTGATACGTTATGAGACAATCCGAATGTTATTTGCGATTGCTGCAGAAAAGCAGTTACACATGCATCAGGTGGATATCTCTAACGCGTATCTCAACGGTAAACTCCAAGAAGTCGTCTATATGAAGCAACCCGTAGGCTTTATAGATGAGCAGAACCCCCACAAGGTACTCAAACTTCAAAAGGCTATCTATGGGCTGAAGCAGTCTGGACGTGTCTGGAATGACACATTGAACGAGGTGCTGGTTAACATGGGTTTTAAAAAAAGTCAACACGAGCCATGTCTATACGTCAAACAGCATCAACAAGGCTTCAGTTATATAGCAGTTTACGTCGACGACCTGATAATCATCTGTCCAAAAGAGATGGACGTCAGCGCGATCAAGCAAAATATCGCATCCGTATTTGAGATGAAAGATGGAGGTCAGCTCAACTTTTTCCTAGGCATGGAAATTCATCGAGAAAGCAAACAAGGCGCCCTCTAGTTATGCCAGAAGAGGTATATTGAAAGCGTTTTGAATACTTTCGGTATGCAGGATTGCCGTCCAGTCGCAACACCACTTGACCCAGGTTTTCACGTTGGTTGTAAAGATGAAGAATGTGTAAAGGTAAATAAGACATATTATCAATCACTAATTGGTTCGCTCATGTACTTAGCAATTTTGAGCCGGCCCGACATTCTTCATGCTGTGAGCAAACTATCACAGCGAAACCAAGACCCTCATGTGGAGCACGAAACTGCAGCTAAGCATGTGTTGCGCTATTTACGAGGCACAATGAATATGAGCATCATCTACGAAAAGTCTGGAGAGCCAGTAAAAGGGTTCGCCGATGCTGATTGGGCAAATGACAAGCTGGACCGAAAATCATATTCCGGATACGTTTTCTTCCTAGCTGGTAGTGCGTTTTCGTGGACATCAGCCAAGCAGAGCGTCGTCGCCATGAGCAGCACCGAAGCAGAGTATGTGGCGCTATCAACAGCCGCTAGAGAAGCAGTATATCTACAAGGTCTGTTGCAAGAGATTGATACTCAAATCAAGGGCCAATGACTATCTATGGTGACAACCTCAGTGCGCATCATATTGCGAAAAATCCTATTCACCATAAACGCACAAAGCATATAGATTTAAAATATCATTTTGTTAGAGACAAAGTAGAAAGTAAAGAGATAAAACTTGAATATGTATCCACACAGAAAAACGTTGCCGATGTATTAACCAAAAGTTTATGTAAGCAAAAGCATTATAGATTTGTAAAATCGCTTGGATTAATTGATTAATACATTGTAATCACAAAATATTATGCTTAAGCAAAAGTGTTGAAATTTGAAGTGTAACCATAATATGATCTGTCTGGCAACGCTAATTAACATAATGTACATGAACAGCGAGAGCCTCTGTTATCTCTCGTCTCTCCTATTCGTATGTAAGTACATATGTACACATGTCATCTCTTCAGTTCTGAATAAACCACTTATGAGCACAGACGCGTCGTTCTCTATTTAATACATGACAAAAGGCGCAATTTACAATAGTAACCAGCTAAGGTTGGAACATTTAAATGACGAAGAAAAAGAGAAATTAAAGAAAGTTCTCTACTAGTTTAAAGACGTGCAGTATAAAGAAGGTGACAATTTGACCTTCACTAGTACAATAAAGCACGAAATTAAAACACATCACGAAGATCCTGTATACCGTCGACCATACAAATATGCTCAAATACACGATCAAGAAGTGAATCAGCAAATCAAAGACATGATTAGACAGGGGATCATTCGTAAGTCGAATTCTCCCTATTGTGCACCCATTTCTATGATACCAAAGAAAATAGATGCTTCAGGAAAGCAAAAATATCGAATGGTAGTAGATTATAGAAGTCTAAACGAGGTGACAATCAAGGATAAATTTCCTACACCAAGAATGGATGAAATACTAGACAAACTAGGGAGGTGTCAGTATTTCACTACCATTGATTTAGCTAAAGGATTCCACCAAATTCCAATGGAACCTAGCTCAATTCCAAAACAGCTTTCTCTACCAAGCAAGGTCATTACGAGTTCACTCGTATGCCATTTGGGCTAACTACAGCCCCCGCCACATTTCAAAGGTGCATGAACAATCTATTAGAAGATTTAATTTTCAAAGATTGCCTGGTGTACCTAGACGACATCATTATCTATTCCACATCATTGGAAGAACATTTATTGTCGCTTAAAAAGGTCTTTGGAAAGTTGAGAGATGCAAACCTTAAACTTCAAATGGATAAGTGTGAATTCCTGAAGAAAGAAACGGAATTCCTAGGCCATGTAGTAACAACTAACGGCATAGTACCTAATCCAGGGAAAATATCCGCTATATTAAACTTCCCCATACCTAATACAACTACAAAAATAAAATCATTCATAGGCTTATGTGGATTTTATAGGAAGTTCATTCCTAATTTCGCTAATATAGCAAAACCAATGACACTCAAATTAAAAACGAGCAGTCATAGACCCAACCGAGGAAAAAATACGTCGAGGCCTTCGAAAAGTTGAAAGTACTTATCACCTCTGACCCCATACTCGCATTCCCAGATTTCGAAAAAATGTTCACGGTAACAACCGATGCAAGTAACATTGCATTAGGAGCGGTGTTGTCACAAGACCACAAACCCATTTGCTACGCAAGTAGAACTCTCAATGAACACGAAATCAATTATTCAGCTATAGAAAAGGAACTACTAGCCATAGTTTGGGCAACTAAGTATTTCAGATCATACCTGTTTGGTAGAACGTTTGAAATATTAAGTGATCATAAACCCTTGGTATGGTTAAATAACCTCAAGGAACCAAATATGAAACTACAACGATGGAAGATCAAATTAAATGAATTTGACTTCAAAATAAAATATCTACCAGGAAAGGAAAACCATGTAGCCGATGCGCTATCAAGAGTAAAAATTAACGAAAACCTACTGGGAGAATCCATTAATAGTGATTGTGCAACGGTCCATAGCGCGCAAGAAGATAATACAAATTATATTCCACTTACAGAGCGACCAATCAATTACTATAATAGGCAAATAGAACTGATTAAAGGTAATGAGGACAAGGTAGAAACATCCCACTATTTCCACAAGATACTGATAAAAATCACATACACTGAAATGACAGAGACATTAGCAAAAGATATAATAAAGGAATATGTGTGTACCAAAAGAGTGCATTATATTTCCATAATGAAATAGACTTCCCACTGTTCCAAAGGGCGTTCCTGGAGATAATCAGTCCCAATCACTTGACTAAACTGATTAAGTCCAGCACTAAACTCATAAATATTCCGAACTACTCCGAATTCAAGGAACAAATATTGAAGAATCATAAAGAGCTACTTCACCCAGGTATCGAAAAGACCACTAATTGGTTTAAAGGAAAGTTCTACTACCCCGATTATCAAAAAGTTAATCCAAAATTTCATCAATGAATGTCCCACGTGCAACGTTGCTAAAACAGAGCATCGTAACACCAAACTAACCTTCGAAATCACCCCTGAAATACAAAATATCAGAGAAAAGTATGTCATGGATTTCTATTTGGTAGGCAATCAACAATTCCTATCATGCATTGATGTATATTCTAAATTCGCTACCCTTGTAGAAATTAAAAGTCGTGACTGGTTAGAAACCAAGAGAGCCATCATAAAAGTTTTAACGAAATGGGCAAGCCACAGGGAATTAAAGCCGACAAAGATTCAGCCTTTATGTGCGCAGCATTGCAAGCATGGTTGAATGCGGAAAATGTGAAAATCGAAATCACTACCAGCAAAACGGAGTTTCTGATGTAGAACGTCTACATAAAACGATCAACGAAAAATTAAGAATTATTTCAAGCGAGGATAACATAGAGAACAGGCTCACAAAATTCGAGTTAATTCTATACACTTATAACCATAAAACGGTTCATAATACTACAAAAAGATCCCCAGCTGATATCTTCCTTTACGCCGGACTACCAGATTATAACACCCAACTGAATAAGGTTAGAAAGATCAATCATTTGAATAACGATAGAATCGACTTTGAAGTAGACACACGCTACAAGAGCGCACCATTAGTTAAAACAAAAACAACCAATCCGTTCAAAAGGACAGGAGAAATTCGGCAGGTAGACGAAAAACACTTTGAAGAGAAAAATAGAGGGAGGAAAATCACCCACTATAAAACAAAATTCAAAAGAAAGAAAAAATCTAATAAAAGTAAATACGATAATTGCAGAGTACCCGAAGAGAGTAATGGGAATCTGGAGCTACAACATGATTAAGATTATAATCTTACTAATGTTCACCGTCCTACAGTCTACCGGACAGAATATAGAGATAGATCCCATAAACTCAAGGAATGGATATCTCATATTCAAAACAGATACCATTAATATACCCCTTAATTACGAATATCATTATTTAACAATTAATATAACAAGAACAGATGAAATATATCAAAGTTTACTAGACCAGGCAACCCAATTTAATAACGTAATCCAAGTTCAATATTTAGTCGAGAAATTGCAACGTGAATTCAACGGCATAAAAATAGCCAAAAGAAACAAAAGAGGCCTTATAAATGCAGTAGGCACAATCTATAAATATCTATTTGGAACGTTAGATCAAGATGATAAAGTCGAACTAGAAGGAAAAATAGAAAATCTGGCTAGCCACAGCGTCCAAGCTAATGAACTAAACTTAATAATTCAAGCAGTAAATTCTGGCATAGAAGTTGTCAGTAAATTAAACAAGGATAATGATAGAAATAAGCAATTAGAAATACTAATATTTAACCTTCAACATTTTACTGAGTACATAGAGGATATTGAATTAGGCATGCAACTAACAAGATTAGGGATCTTTAATCCAAAATTATTAAAGCAGGATTACCTGAAACACATCGATTCAGAGAAATTATTAAATATCAAAACATCTACCTGGTTGAAATCAGACACTAACGAAATACTAATAATTTCCAACATCCCACGAGAGATCAGAAATATTCCTATACTTAAAATTGTACCATATCCAGATGAAGACAATAACATTCTTACTGATCTAACACAAAAGAATTATTACGTTCTAGAAAACGAGGTATATGAGAAAGAATCAAAACGAAAAATAAACGACGAATGTATATCAGGAATGGTCAAGCAAATAGCAACAAAATGTCCATACACCAAAGCACACCAAAACTTTCAAATAAGTTTCATAGAACCCAATATATTGTTAACTTGGAAATTACCAAAAACCATATTAAATTAAGATTGCCTAAACCAAGAAATAAAAGTAGAAGGCAACGCATTAATAAAAATACATAATTGCAGTATACAATTAAATGAATTCTTAATATCTAACTCAATACCACAATTTGCACAAAGTATATACATCAACAATAACGTAACAAAAATCAAACCATTGTCTTATTTGCAAACCAACAAAAATCGTAATAGAAAATACGCGATTTAATAATGTATTACATGTAACCTCAATACTGCTATTTGTCATAATCATAGTAGGATTAAGCTACAAATTGTTTAATCTAAGTAAAAGCAATAAGCCTAAACCCGACTCACACATAGAAACATCTCTAGACGAAGACGGGGAATCCCCAGCGGACACAGTTTCAAATGCACCTGAACTATATCCAAGGATAATCGCCTGAGGACAGGCTTAAATCTAACGATGGGGGAGTGACATATCTATAGTCCATGCTCCGCATACCCTTATCTATGTCTGTTACCCTGCACCCACATACTATAAACAATCCAACACCCTCAGCTTCGAATCCCATAAACAATCCCACACTCGAAGTGGACCACTTGTAGCCGACAGCCGGCAATGTAAACAAACACCCTAAGCTAGGAGTCGAACATAAAACAATAGATGCCGCGTATCCAGCCGCACTAGAATCACGCCACCCTCCAGAGATCAATTACTAATCGATTCCCAAGAACCACGCCATCCTAGCTCACCAATCAGAATTGGGCACAAAACCAAGGGGGCCATATCCACCCCAAGTAATGCAACACCGATCATACGCAGCGGAAGCCTTTTATCAAAATCCGCCTTCCAAAACTTCGATCGAGTCACGTACTCCATCACCGAAGCCGAAGCCGATGCCGAAGCCATCGCCCCCGAATCTTCCGAGCATCGTAATATAAATAGTCTACATCTAAGTAGGGACTTCAGTTCTGTTCAAGACAAACGTCAATCGCGACACCGTCGGAGAATTCAACCAAGTTAATTCCGTTTAAGACAACTGACCGTAGTCATCGTCGGAGAAACTAACTAACAATTGTACGCTAAGTTTAAGTGAATAAATAAATCTTTTTTAAAACTTAAACTCAAGTGTCGCATATTTAACTATATATATATAATAATATATATAGTTAAATATCCGCAACTCGATTTTAAGTTTTTAAAAAAGACTTTTATTTTACAAACTTAAATATCTTAATGTCACAAGATTTAAATGAATTCCCCGACTTGACTTTGGGTCTGCTTGTCTCAAACGGAACTGATCTCTCTGCTGCTGGCTAGTTTCCATGAGCCCTTCTCTGGAACTCCCGACTTTGGCTTCGGGCGTTGCTTTCCTCGGCTGCATCTTCGTGTCGGTGGCGTACGTGCCTGGATCGATATTTGGGGATGCGTCGGCTTTGATGAAAGGCATCCACTGCTGGCGATCGGTGTTGCATTACATGACGGAGCTAGGAATGTGATACTCCTTGGTTTTATGTCTAGCTTTGATTGGTCCTCATGAGTGGCGTGATTCTAAAGAATCGATTTCTCGAGAGTGGTGTGATTCTAATGTTGATGAAACAAAGGGGTCCATTGTTTATATTATGGGGGGCCCTAGCTTGGAGTATGGAAAGAAACAGTTATTGATTCTTGAGTGGGGTCCTGTTACTTGTGTGGATGGGGTGGATAAATTGTACATAAACATAATGTGTATGGGATGTGGGGAATTTTGGATATGTCACTCCCCCAACGTTTGTTATTAGCCTGTCCCTAGGCGATTACCCTCGGGTATAGTGACGGGGTGTCAAGTGCGGTGGCTGAGGTTGGTTCCTCTTCTGTTTCTATTATAGGGTTAATACATTTAACCGTGACTCTTTTAGAAGTTTTCTTAAATTTAACAGCTACATAACTTAGTAGTACTAATATAATTATGACAAATGAAATTAGTAGACTTATTTGTAATAGGTTACTGTATTTGGTGTATTGCATAATTATTTCATTAGTTTGGACATACGACAGTGGTTTTATTTTAGTTATGTTGTTGTTGACATAAACATTCTGGGCAAAATCTAACATTGTGTTTGATATTGTAAATTCATTTAATTGGATTGAACAGTTGTAGATTTATATAATGGTATTTCCTTCCGCTATGATTTCTTGGTTTACACAATTCTGGTTTAGCGTTGTTTTTGGAAAATTCCATGTGATTAGTATATTCGGTTCAATAAAGTTTATTTGAAAGTTTTGAAAAGTTTTTGAATATGGACATTTAGTGGGAGTTTGCATTAAAATTCCTTTTATAAAATTGTCATTGGTTTTCAATCTAGTTTCCTTAACAAATACTTCTTCATTTTTTATGTAGTACTTGTCGTATGTCATATCTGTTAACATGTTATTTAATTCGTCTGGATACGGAACGATTTTATAGATTGGTACTTTTGTAATGTCTTTGGGAATGTTGGAAATTATTAGAATTTCGTTGGTATCGGATTTTAGCCATGTGGAGGTTTTTATACCCGATACTCAAAATGAGTATTGGGGTATATTAGATTTGTGGTGAAAATGGATGTGTGTAACGTCCAGAAGGAAGCGTTTCCGACCCCATAAAGTATATATATTCTTGATCAGCATCAATAGCCGAGTCGATTGAGCCATGTCTGTCTGTCCGTCCGTCCGTCCGTCCGTCCGTCCGTCCGTCTGTCCGTCCCTATTAGCGCCTAGTGCTCAAAGACTATAAGAGCTAGAGCAACGACATTTTGTATCCAGCCTTCTGTGATATGTCACTGTTACAATTATATTTCAAAACTTGGCCCCGCCCACTTCCGCCCCCACAAAGGACGAAAATCTGTGGCATCCACAATTTTAAAGATACGAGAAAATTAAGAACGCAGAATCGTAGAGAATAAATTTATCTTCTAGACTGCAGAATCTGAATTGGATCGCATCATTATTATAGCCAGAATGAAGAAAACAATTTCATTTTTTCTCGCCCTGTCTCTCTCTAACACACATACGTATCATAGCCGGCTTTGCCTATTGCTAAATATGAGTTCCAAGATCTCAGAGACTATAAGAGCTAGAGCAACCAAATTTGGTATCCACACTCCTGTGATATCGGACCTTGACAGATTTGTTTCAAAATTTCGCCCCACCCCCTTCCGCCCCCGCAAAGGACGAAAATCTGTGGCATCCACAGATCTCAGAGACTATTAGACCTGACTGTAGAGCTCTCACTGCTACACAACTATTTGTAATTTTTCACTGCAGAACTCACTGTTGATAGCTCACTGCTTCAAAATTTCGCCCCACCCCGTTCCGCAACCATAAACAACGAAAATCTGTGGCAACCACAATTTTGAAGATAGGAGATAGGAGAAAATTAAAAACGCACAATCATAGAGAATGGCCATATCTACCAGATTGCCGAATCTTGCCTAATCCGAATCAGATCGGATTATTGTTATAGCCAAAAGAAACAAATAATTTGCAGTGGCTACGCAGCGCCCGTCGACACGTTCTGACTGATTTTCTGTCTCTCTCGCACGCACTCTTTGTCGTTAAATGAACTCATACTGACTATGTATCGGGTATAAATGTAGAGTTGCGGTCGCAGCAGCAACTCACAACGTTCCCCCTCGTTATATTTAGTATTTTCTCAGAATTTATTTGTTCCAGGTAGTCTTGTTTTAATAATTTTGGATTAAATATACCGAGCCTAGTTAATTGCATACCTAGTTCTATATCTTCGATATATTCTGTGAAATGTTGTAGATTGAATATCAAAATTTCTATTTGTTGATTCCTGTCCTTTTCTACATTTAGTTTGTTTATGACGTTTATTCCGCTATTTACTGCATCTATTACCAAATTTAGTTCATTCATTTGAATGCTATGGCTGGCTAAATTTTCTATTTTTCCAAATCGACTTTATCTTCCTGATCTAGTGTTCCAAAGAGATATTTGTAGGCTGTTCCTACTATATTGATTAGGCCTCTTTTATTTCTTTTGGTTATTTTTAGCCCGTTCATTTCTCTTTGCAATTTGTCTACTAGATATTTTATTTGGATTATGTCCTGGAATTTAGTGGCTTGCAATAACAAATTTTGGTATAGTTCTTCGGTTTTAGTTACATTAACAGTTAGATAATGGTATTCGTAATTGATAGGTATGTTAATCGATCCAATTTTGAATATCATATATCCGTTTTGGGATTTTATAGGATTTATTTCTATGTTTTGGCCCTGTGCCATTACGATGGTAATTATGAGGAAGATGAGGATTTTAACTGTGTTGAAGTTCGCCGATTCCATTAACTTCCTCGGTTTCTCTGGAATTATTATATTTGCTTGTATTAGATTTCTTCTTTTTCTTGAATTTTGATTTATAATGAGTTTTTTTCCTACCCCTATTCTTTTCTTCATAATGTTTTTCGTCTACCTGTCTAAAATTCGCCCGTCCTTTTGAAAGGATTTGTTACCTTAGACTTAACTAGACAGTGACAGTTTATAGCGGGTATCTACTTCATACCCTATGCGGTTTTTATTTAAGTGAGTGATTTTATTCACTTTATTTAGTTGGGTGTCATAATCAGGTGAGCCTGCATAAATGAATATATCAGCTGGTGTCCTATTTGTGATATTATGTTTGGTTTCATGATTATAAGTATAAAGAATTAATTCAAACTTCGTGAATCTATCTTCTGGGTTATCCTCGCTAGATATTATTCTTAATTTTTCATTTACTGTTTTATGAAATCTTTCTACGTCAGATATTCCATTTTTGCTGGAAGTGATCTCTATTTTGACGTCTTCCGCATTCAGCCATGCTTGCAATGCTGTGCACATAAAAGCTGAATTTTTGTCGGCTTTGATTTCAATTGGTTTGCCCATCTCGTTAAAAACTTTCATGATGGCTCTTTTTGCTTCTAGCCAGTCACGACTTTTTACTTCTACAAGAGTGGCAAACTTCGAGTATACGTCAATACATGATAGGAACTGTTGGTTACCAACCATATAGAAATCCATGACGTATTTCTCTCTGATGTTCAGTATTTCCGGTGTAGTTTCGAATGCCAACTTCGTATTTCTATGCTCTGTTTTGGCAATATTACAAGTAGGACATTCGTTTATGATGTTTTGGATTAGTTTTTGATAATCCGGGTAATAGTATTTTCCCCTAAACCAATTGACGGTTTTCTCTATCCCTGGATGGAGTAAGCCTTTATGATTCTTTAATATGGTTTCTTTAAATTCAGCGTAATTCTGAATATCTAGGAGTTTCGTGCTTGATTTAATAGCTTTGGTTATATTGTTAGAATTAATGATTTCTAAATAGGCTTTTTTTGGAATGGAGGAAAATCTATTTCGTTATGGAAATATAATGCGCTCTTTTGGTGCATAGATATTCCTTTATTATATCCTTCGCTAAGGTGTTAGTCATTTCCTTATACGTGATCTTGATGATTAGCTTGTGAAAATAACGAATTGTTTCTACCTTATCTTCATTGCCTTTTATTAGCTCAATTTGCCGATTGTAATAGTTAATTGGTCTTTCCGTGATAGCAATATGATTTAGATTGTCTTCCTGTGCGCTATGTACAGTTGCACCAACGCTATTGGAAGATTCTCCAAGGAGATTTTCATTAATCTTTACCCTTGATAAGGCATCAGCTACATGATTTTCTTTGCCTGGTAAATATCTCATTCTAAAATCAAACTCATTCAGTTTTATTTTCCACCTTTGTAATTTCATATTTGGCTCCTTGAGGTTGTTCAACCAAATCAAGGGTTTATGATCGCTTTGTATCTCGAATGTTCTACCGAACAGGTATGAACGGAAATACTTGGTTGCCCATACGATCGCTAATAATTCCTTTTCGATAGCTGAATAGTTTATTTAATGTTCATTTAGGGTTCTGCTAGCGTAGCAGATCGGTTTGTGTTCTTGTGACAAAACCGCTCCCAGTGCTATGTTACTAGCGTCGGTTGTTACCGTGAACATTTTGTCAAAGTCTGGGAACGCAAGGATAGGGTCTGAGGTGATGAGTACTTTTAGTCTCTCAAATGCCTCGACGTACTTTTCTTCCTTGGGGTCTATGACAGCTCCTTTCTTTAGTTTGAGTGTCATGGGTTTTGCTATGTTTGCAAAATTAGGAATGAATTTCCTGTAGAACCCGCACAGACCTAAGAATGACTTTATTTGTTTAGTCGTTTCTGGTATTGGAAATTTGACGACGGCAGAGATTTTGCCTGGATTTGGTACTATTCCTTCAGTAGTGACTACATGACCTAGGAATTCAGTTTCCTTTTTCATGAATTCACATTTATCCATTTGTAGCTTTAAGTTGGCGTCTCTCAACTTTCCAAATACTCTCGTTAGTGACAACAAGTGTTCTTCCAATGAAGTGGAAAATATAATGATGTCATCTAAGTATACAAAGCAATCTTTGAAGATTAACTCTTCTAGCAGATTGTTCATACATCTTTGGAAGGTAGCTGGGGCAGTGGTTAGCCCAAAAGGGCATACAGAGTGAACTCGTAATGTCCATGCTTAGTGGAGAACGCAGTTTTGGGGATTGAGCTAGGTTCAATGGGTATTTGATGGAAACCTTTTGCTAAATCGATTGTCGTAAAATACTGACATTTACCTAGTTTGTCTAGGATTTCATCCATTCTTGGAGTTGGGAATTTGTCCTTAACTGTTATTTCATTTAGACTTCTATAGTCTACTACCATTCGATATTTTTGCTTTCCTGAAGCATCTATCTTCTTCGGAATCATAGATATGGGCGAGCAGTAAGGAGAATTCGACTTTCGAATTATTCCCTGCCTGATCATATCTTTGATTTGCTGGTTTACCTCCTGATCATGTATCTGGGCATATTTGTATGGTCGTCTGTAGACCGGGTCTTCATGTTGAGTTCTGATCTCGTGCTTGATTGTACTTGTGAAAGTCAAATTGTCACCTTCTCTGTACTGCACATCCTTAAACTCATATAAGACCTTCTTTAACTCTTCCCCTCTCTTCGTCGTTTAAGTGTTCTAATCTTAATTGATTACATTCCCTTAATTCACTGTCTAGAGCGGAAGCGAAGTATTGATCTCCCTCTGGAGATGGGTCAAGGCACTTAGGTGCGATCTTCTCTTCTTTTGTAGAGGGATCAGTGCACTTCTGTGCGGTCTTGCCGGCTTCAATAGCTTCTCCACTCTGAATGATTGGGTACGACCTGGCTCCTAGTGTTACAGTGTCTTTTCTGTAATCGATGACGGCTTTACTTGCCATCAAGTATTCTCTTCCTAATAAAATATCATAATTTTCGGAAAAGTTATGTATGTAGAACTTTTGTTCGGACGGACATGTTTTGTTCGCATTCCTCATTATACTTTTAGTTAAACGGACAGGTCCATTGATGGTATGGACCGTAAGGTTATCGTCTTTTATCTCGGAATCTGTATAATTTTCTTTCATGATATTGATCGATGATCCCGAGTCAGCGATACATTTTTTTTTTAAATATTAAAAAAAAAGATTTCTGATTGTATTTTTAATAAGTACACAGTCAAGAAATAGCAAAAAAAATGTATAGGTTGCAAATTGAAGTTATAAAAATTGACTTTGATAATTTTGTTAAGCTATTAAGCGTTTTTAATAACTGTTGCAAGTTTGAATTTAATGAAAGTCGAGAGGTTGTATATAATTCACAATTTATTTGCATATGTAAACCAACTTATCGCGTATGTACATATGGGGGTAATTGGGCGAACGATTGATGCGAGGATGTTAATCTAAAGACTGTAAATGCAAGGGCTGACGGGCCAAATTGCCGGGCCCTATGCAGCAAGCTTAGGCTAAGCCGAGTACGAGAGATTGAGATATAAGGAGACGAAAGAATTCCGCTGCATATGCATATGCGGTAACAAATGATCTTTACAGTGGGCATTGGAAATGACAACAACAACAAAATGCATTTCCTTTGGGCCGCACCACTAGCAATAATTTACAATATTTAAGCTGCTTGACCCGACATACTTCCCCCGTTGGAAGCCTGACTTTCAACAGCATCTTTAAGGGGCAGCAGGCACCGCTTGTTGACGGCGCGCTTGGTGATTCCAGATGACGTCTTCAACACAGCAACTCAGGAAACGCCATCTCGTCCAGGCAAAAGCTCGACCACTCTCGCCAGTGGCCACTTCATGGGAGGAAGATCCTCATCCTTGACAAGAACCAAATCTGCGACTGCTAAACTAGGCTTCGCAGTGCGCCACTTTGAGCGCTGCAGCAGTGAATTGATGTACTCCCCATTCCACTGGGATCAGAAGAGCTGCTACAGGTACGAAACGCGCTGCCAGCCGTCCAGGCGATCGAAGTTTAGCTGAGTGACGTCAGGCTCGGCGAACAAAGCAGGAGGGCCACCATTCAAGAAATGCGCTGGAGTTAGAACATCCAGATCGGCAGGGCTCTCTGAATTTGAAACTAAAGGTCTTGAACTAATCACTGCCGTGATGTGGCACAACAGCGTCCGCAGCTCGTCAAATCCAAGAACCGAGTTGCCTATCGCACGGTAGAAGTGGTACTTGGCCGTCTTCACTGCAGCCTCTTATAGACCACCAAAATGCGGGGAGCGCGGAGGAATGAAATGCCGATCCATAGCTTCGACCAAGCAAAAATCCAGCAGCGCCTTCAGTCGACCATCTACCCTGAGAAGTCCAAACTGATCCATGAATGGCGACAACGATGCAATTGAGCTCGATGAGGAGATTGCTCCCCTTGCCCGCAGTGACATCATATCCTCCCATAGCGGAGTACGTTGGACTAGTCGCAGCAATACCTGGGTTCCATGCTTAATGTCTGAGACAGTGAGTCCGGGACGCCGAATTCGGTTGCAAAACATGTGAATGTATCCGAAAACGCGTTGCAAGGAACCAATTGAATTCGCATACTTGGAATCAGCAACAATGTCCATGTAATGCGATTTAACCAGAAGAGTCTTTCGGCGAAGTTCAAGGGCTGGCTTATCAGGTAGCAAGGTGGGTGGCCAGTCATCTGAGGAGCCGCAAAGACATGGAGGACCATGAGCCCAAAGAGGTGACTCATTCAGCTCAGTCGGATGAGCCCCTCGAGACGGAATGTCGACTGGGTTTAAAGCTGTGGGGACATAACGCCATTCCATTTTTTCGGTCATTTCCTGAATCGTTGCCACTTTATTTACAATAAATATATTAAATCTGGACGACTCGTCCCGAATCCAAGAGAGCGCAACGGCAGAATCACACCAACAGTAACACCTTCCCTTGAAGACGTTCATTCCAGCTTTCTCAGATATGAGCCTAGCCAGCAACTCTGCTCCACAAAGCTCCAACTTTGGTACCGTGAGTGTCTTCAAAGGAGCCACACGAGATTTGGCACAAAGTAAGTGACTACTAGAATACTAACCCTTTGACACGACATAAATGCATGCACCATAAGCCTCGATGCTGGCATCGCAAAATCCGTGAATTTCTAGCATAGAGTCTGGAAGGAGTACAAGCCGAGGAAATTCAAGTCGACGAATCTGGCCAAAACTGGTGCATATTTCCTGCTACTCGGTGTTCAGTGCGACTGGAAGGCTTTCATGCCAGGACAACTTCTCTTGGCACAAACGCTGGAGAAAGATTTTGGATTTAGTAATTACGGGACCAGCTAGTCCGAGAGGATCGTAGAATCACGCTATGGATGACAAAACCGAGCGCCTGCAGGAATTCAAAGAAGATTGAAGGGCCGAGAACGAAAATAATAGTAGATCAGAAACCGGATCCCAAGCAAGTCCTAAAGCTTTAGTCACATGGCTGCCATCGTCGAACTTCAAAAATGTTTCCTTGTCCTCTTCCAGCACAGCAGGGACGTTCGAACACCATTTCCTCAACCTGAACTGACCTCTGGACAAAATTCCAGCAGTTTGCTCCCGAATTCGGATAGCCTCTTCCTGAGAGCTGGCTCCAGATATCAAGTCATCCAGGTAGAAGTCACGGCGAAGGATTTCAGCTCCAACTGGAAACGCCCTCTGCTCGTCCTTTGCCAACTGATGCATCGCTCGCACAGATAAATAGGAGGCTGGCTTCGTCCCATAAGTAACGGTGTCCAATTGAAACACACGCAAGTCCTCTTTCCTATCCTCGGTCGAGACTCTTACACATCGATACATCTTACAGATATCTCCCGTAATCGCAACGGTGTATGAACGAAATCAAGCAAGAATATGAAACAGTTTGGGTTGAATTACGGGGCCGGCCATTAAAACGTCGTTCAGGGAATATCCAGATGAAGTTGAAGCGGATCCATCAAAAACGACGCGAAGCTTGGTCGTAGAACTATCTTCCTTCATGACGCAATGGTGAGGCAAAAAAGATCGGCAGTTGCTGATTGACTGGGCAGGAACCTGAGACATATGGCCTAAATCAAGGTATTCCTTTATGAATGCTGCATACTGAGATTTAACATCAGGGCGACGGTCTAACTTTCTCTCAAGGGTCAGGAATCTACGAAGCGCTTGATTGTAAAATTCTCCAAGGAGATCCAAATTATATTTATCTTGCAGACGCACACAATAATCGCCTTTATGTAATCGACGGAAATGCTGGACAAAGTGTGCTTCACAATCTAGCTCTTCTTTGATAGACTTTACTATTGGTTCGATGTAATTTTCTACCTCCCAGAACCTCCGAAGAAGCACCTCAAGCCGATCCTCTGGACTATTATCCTCAGCAGCTATGGCCCGAGCGCGAGAGACCATCAACGAGGAACCTTTTAAACGCGAACAACCTCCAGACACGACCCATCCCAAGCGCGTTTTCTGAATTGAAGGCAATCCTGGCACTAGCTTGACCTGACCAACACACAGGAGTTCGAAAAACAGACTTGCGCCAATTAGCAGATCGACGCGCTGCGGCCTATGAAACTCCGGATCTGCTAATGGTATGTTCGATGGAATTTACCAGTTTTGAGTGTCAATTCCAAAGCTTGGCTGACGATCGGTTATGCTAGAGGCTACAATAGCAGTGATGAAAGTTGAGTATTGCGATGAGCGAGAGTGCAGGCTAACGTTGACCGAAAATCCATCCGTGACGAAGCTAGAGTCGCCTATTCCCAACAGTGCAGTCGATGATTTCATTTTTCGAAGCTGAAGCTTCTGAAGCAACTGGGAGCCGGAATCCAGCAACGCTCTGCAGGGAACTAAAACTCCGGAACGATTTTTGACCGAGACCGTGGCCGTGGCATGTAGAACAACATCATTACTGACGCTGAAGTAGAGGACTCAGTGGTATGCTCAGCCGGCGTAGACTCAGACAGCGCAGACTGAGATGGAGTATACGGCGCTGATTTCCCTTGGGCTGCGGTATCTTCAGGGCTACCGAAATGAAGGAGGGTATGGTGTCTACACCCGCAGGTACGACAGTTGCTCGAGGTGCACTGAAGTAATCGATGCCCTGTTCTGAGACAATTTATACACAAGGAAAGTCGCTTGGCTTCTTTATGGCGATTTGTGGGGGACAGCGCTTTAAACTTCTGACAGTGCTGGACCTCGTGAGCACCATCGTTGCACAGCGCGCAGCGTGCTACGGTTTGGTTCGTTGTAACCAATGTGGACCTAGAATTATTATGCTTTCTACTTCTGCCGACCTGACTGCTCGACGCATAGCTTTCCATAGAAAAGTCCATCGTCTCCAATGATCTGCATCGCTGCTCCAAGAACGAGGCCATAGATTCCCACGACGGAATTAAGTTTGCGAATGCGGGGTCGTTGAATCGTTCCTCCCACTTCTCTTGGCTCGCTGGATCCAGTTTTCGGAGAAGCTCCTGCACGACAATGCATCCTGCGATCTTCTCAGTGGTGCCCAAACCCTCGAGCGCGCGCATGTGTGAATTGAACTTGTCTGAAAGCTCCCGAAGCATGACCACTGACCCAGGTTCCACAGCCTGGAGCGCCGAGATCTCATTGATGTGTGCCTGAAAGACCAATCGCCGATTATTGAATCTGTTTTCCAACAAATCGAATGCCACAGCATAATTGCCATCTGAGATTTCCAGCGACCGAACAGTCTCCAATGCCGAATCCCGCAGACAGGAACGCAAATGCTGGAGCTTTTCTATGTTTGTTAAGTCCGGATGGCTGTCGATGATGGTGGCAAACATTGAATAGAAGTCCGTCCAGTTCGCATACCCGCCGCTAAACGTCGGCAATTGTATAGGAGGCAGGGATGGTACTTGTCTACGGTGAGGTAGAAATTGCGAGCCGGAAAACTCAACCGTAGTGTTTCCTTCAGCCATGGTAGAATGAAGCGGAATGCGGCCGGCACTCTTAGCCATTTCTCTCATAATCGCCGCCCTAAGCGAACTGGCAAGTGATTCAAAAATGTCACACAATCCACTGTGAATCTCGCTTCGATCCAATTCCTCAAGCTCGCCGTGAAACATCTGAAATTTGCCGATCAGCTTCTCGACTTGCTCTTGCTTTACCACAAGCATGTAGTAGTCACACACCGACGACTCATTCTCCCAAGCGGTAGCTAACCTTTTCATTTTCTCGCAAATTTCCGTTGACTTAAGCTTCAAAAAAGACACCCTGTTTTGCTCACTGGTCATTGGAATTTCGTTAGCAGCATTAATTTCCATGGTAGCGGCAGCGGTAGTAGGGAGACCAACGTCTCTAGCGGGAAGATGATCGCAAAGAGTAACACGAGCAATAGACGACAATAACCGAGCACAGCAAGCAAACAGCTATGTACAAACCGGCCGGTGTAAGAAACGTTTCTTGCGGGAAGATGACCGAAAAGAGAAGCGCAAGACAACAGCTACGTGCACTACCGAATATGCAAGGGAGGCCGGTGTATATATGTATGGATAACTTATGTGGTCGATGACACTGGTTGAGATGGCAATTAGTTTAGATCTTTGAATGCTATATTAGTTTGTGATTGCACTGATAGATTACGCAGCACCACAAAAAAAAAAAAGTGTCGTGCGCGGCTGACCAGAGTATCATATCCCTATGTATTTTGGGGCCCTGAACACGAATCCAAGGTCAGATTTGCTCCATCACGTCAGGGTTGTTTTCTAACCTCAAAAAACCAATATGGTCGAAACATGGTGGAAACTCATTGGAAAAAGGCATCGGATTTGCTTGAAACTCGTCACTCGGGGGCTTTCGGGGTCAATAATTACGAATTTGAAGTCAGTTTTCAAAAATTCAAAATGGCGGATCCAATAAGGCCCGATTCACTTAAAACGAATAACTCCCCGGCCCTGCTACATCTACATCTTCCCCCTTTAAATAGATATTTTGAAGAGAAAAGAACTCAATACATCTCGAAACAAGAAAACTGACATTAAATTCGCAATCAGCGACCCCAAAAGCCATCGAGTGACGAGTTTCGAGCAAATCCGATGAATTTTTCAAATGAATTTTCACCATGTTTCGATCGTATTGGTTTTTTGAGGTTAGAAAAAAAACCTGACGTGGAGGACCTTGGATTCGTGTTCAGGGCCCTAAAATACATAAGGATATGATACTGTGGTCAGCCGCGCTTATTTTTTTTTTTTGGGCTGTGTTATTTATTGCACAATCACGTCGGGGTCACCAAATGTTGAGCTATTTAGCGTTTTTAATAACTGTTGCAAGTTTGAATTTAATGAAAGTCGAGAGGTTGTATATAATTCACAATTTATTTGCATATGTAAACCAACTTATCGCGTATGTACATATTGGGGTAATTGGGCGAACTATTGATGCGAGGATGTTAATCTAAAGACTGTAAATGCAAGGGCTGACGGGCCAAATTGCCGGCCCTATGCAGCAAGCTTAGACGCGAGCGAGAGAGTAGAATAGCCCGAGAGCGTTAGAGCTGCTCGGGGCCGCTGCTAAGCCGAGTACGAGAGATTGAGATATAAAGGGACGAAAGAATTCCGCTGCATATGCATATGCGGTAACAAATGATCTTTACAGTGGGATTGGAAATGACAACAACAAAAAAATGCATTTCCTTTGGGCTGCACCACTGACAATAATTTACAATATTTAAGCTGCTTGACCCGACATATTTTTTACAGGATCCATTTTTTTTAATTTCTTTGTATTCTTCGTTTCTAAATTTGCTTTAAATATCAAAATATTTGTCTCTAACGGCAAACAAGTTTGTAAGCCAATGTTTTCTTTACGTCAGACGGAAAATAAAGCGCTCCTTGAAACTGACAAGCCACCTACAAAACAACATCAATGCAAGGTTAGCAAATAAATACAAGAGATTATGTATATATATTTAAATTCACAATAAACGAAACTACCAGAATCAGGCAGGCTTCGGTTTTCAATTTCACAAAAATTTTTCGATTTTTGACAACACATAAATTGGTGCTCCCGATTTCACAATCCGCAAGATTTCTCCGTTTTCAAAACGGAAAAATTTTCCTCGACGCAATGAATGAACTAAACGGCTTTTTAAACAACAAAACGAATCTTTATTGCAAAAGGAAAAAAATAGATGACTTCATGATGAATTAACATAAATTTAACACAATTAACAGGGAAGAAGCTTGTGCCTTCTTTATAAATAATTCTTCTATATAAAATTTATAAAAATATACTGAATGGGTGCCGGGTATAAAAGTAGAGCCGCGGGCCTTGCCGCGACTCACAACGTTCTTGCTCGTACTATTTAATTTTGCACGGAAAGCTTCCTATAGACCTGTAGCTGCATGAAGATGAAAAGATATGACAACCGTTTAAAACAATTTTTATGTAATTTAAAACGATCATAAAGCAATTCTTTGTGAGAAAAGTTATGTTTTCTATGTTGAATGATACTATTGATAATTAAATACAGCGGACAAAGGAATAAGTAATATTTTTAGTTTTTAACATTTTTTTATTTAAATTGAGACATTAAAATATAATAGAACTAGGTGACCCGGCAAACGTTGTTTTGCCATGTATATTATTTCTAGGAAACATTTTTTCAGTTCAATATAAATAACTATCTACTATAAGTATGCGGGGACTTACTTATCAATTATAAGATTACTTAACTGCTAGTCGCAACGTGCATCCACGCGATTGGCGAGAGCACGTTCGGAGAGCTCGCCACACATAAAGTAGATTTGTAAAAATTTATGAGATTCGTTTGGCATTGGCAGCAATGAGCCCACTTTGTGATAAACTTGGCCTTTGATTTTGAACAAGGAATTAAATTGTTGACCGTTTGCAGCAATATTGTTAACTATTTCTGTTGCTCCAAATGATGTCATTTTGAAACATGAATTGAATGTGCGAATTGATTTCAGGAACATGCTAGAATCTGGATCTGTACCGATAAGTAAACCGTGCAATGGTTCAGGTGGTGTATCAATTTAGGTTATTTGTACTTTTCCTGATGAGCAACACATCCCAACTGGCTCATTTTTAAATTTGAGTGCATGACAATGCGGGCATTCCTCTTCCAAAGTACCAATAACCACTTTAGAATGACCATAATATTCAACATCAGGCTCATACTGGAATGCTAGTCGAAGAAATAAATTTGATGAAAATGCTCGATGAAATTGTTGGCGTTGTTGGTCAATTCCTCTACGTTTGTTGCGTTGTTGGTCAATTCCTCTACGTCTGTCGACTATGGATCTGCGCGTTACTCTCCGTTCTAGTTGCCTTTGTTGATTTCGTTCATCTCGGTCCTCTTGCGATTGTGATTCACGTAACTGCGCCATGCTCACACGCTCATCTGCATTGTTTTCTTGGATTTGTTCACCTCTAATTCGTACTCTTATATCTCGCACGGTTCTAGACTTGATCGTTTGACGACTCAAATTGGCCCCTCTGCGTCTTATTGGCATTGCTCAAATATATTAAATTCTCGGGTTACAATGTTTGTTATTGAACTTCTCCCGAAATAGCTCGACCGATTAAAAGTTTTTTTTTAGATGTTTTCAAGCCCCAGGACCGAATTTTTGTTTGCATTTTGTATGAAAAAGTTTTATTCAATTTAATATTTTTCATAACATTTTCTTTGAAGTTCATGACGCCACATTTACATTAATTGCTATTGGCTCAGATTGGCGCTATTACCTTGGTAATCGTAGATCAGACCACTCCTTCGGGTAGCTCCCAATAAAAAAAGGACATAGGTGTTTGTTTTAAAATCATTTAAAAAAATTTGTGCTAAATTTTATATCTATATCAAAAAAGATTTCTTTTACAAAAATCATTTAGTTTTGTTCTCATTAATTTTGTACAAAAAAGCTTCCTGTTAATGTACACAGATTAATATACAATTTTGATTACTTTAAATAAAATAGGAACTGGTGTCGGACATTCCCAAATTTAATCAAAATCGGAAATTCGTTTGGCATGAATAATATCAACATTTAGCACCACCTTAAGAACACCTGAATATGTTCATACATCAATATAAATGTGCGAGTGTGTGTGCGAATGTATGTATAAACATGCCAATACGTATGCCCATGAATATATGTATTTGCATACATATGTACTTTTAACTTCCTAGGTTTGAGTTGCCTCACGTTGATCTGATTTACGTACGCTCATACATACATGTATGTACATTCAAATAAGAATGATATATAACTTTGCGCTTTAACTTTAGACATTCAAATGTGAACCCTAAAGAAAGTGCTTCGAATAACAAGAACGTTAAAAATGCGACAGAAGCTTTGTCGCTGAGAGTGCATATAAATACCTAGCAAAAACAGTTATCTGTTTAGTCGAGAATATTGAGCTAACTAGTAAATTATTTGAGCGAAAATTTGCGCAGGAAACAAGCATGTTTTTTTCGGTGTGCTATTTGATAATCGCTATTGGCATTACAGCGATAGTGATTTCTTACGTATTAATCATTTTTAAGTGCAATCAAAAAGCCACTGTTCGAATCGGGCTTTCAAATCCTGAAAAAGCAATTAGAAAGTTTGTTCAGGCTCCTGGTCCGCAACCCTGGCCAATTATCGGGAACCTCGATCTGTTAGGTCGATTTAAAAACAACCCATTCGAGGGTCTTGGAGCATTAACACAGCAGTATGGTGATATATATTCATTGACTCTTGGTCACTCAAGATGCTTGGTAGTAAATAGCTTAGATTTAATTCGAGAAGTTCTTAATAAAAATGGTAAATTTATTGGTGGACGTCCGGATTTTATACGATATCACAAGCTCTTCGGTGGTGATCGAAACAATTGTAAGTATAAGCAAAATACATTATAAAGTCTTAGAAGATGTTGTTATTAGTTTAGAAATTTCAAAGAATGGTTCAAAAGGTAAACCGTTAGTATGTATGTTCGTATGCGGCTGAAATAATTTGGTGCAGCCATGAAAAATGGTAGCTTGTTAAAGTTTTGCTTTAATATCTTCAGTAATAGAATGTTTTCACAACGGCTTGTTTTTTGAGCCGTTTACTTGATGAAGTCAACCCAGAGATCTTTCTGGAATCATTTCATAATTTTAGTAGAGCTCTGTAAACTGTCTAATACCATTGGCCATATTTAGCCACTACCAGATGTATCAAGCGTTTAGTTTCTGTTCTATTCTCGTAGAAGACCTTTGAGAACTCGAGCCCCCACAGATAGTCTGCTGGAAAAATCGTTTTTATATTTCATTTAAAATCCAGGTTCCGTTTTTGTTTAGTTGATATTGATATTTATGAAATTTATTTCATTTTCTAATCCTCCTTTCTTCAATTCTGTCATAAAACGAGTAAAAGGACAGCACCTGATAATTTACAGTGATGAAGTTGTATCTGCAAAAGTGCAAAATCGAACAAAGTCCCATTTGATGTATCCATTTAGCAACCATCGCTTCGAATTCCGAGGTGAGAACTGTAAACTTGATTATAAACAGAATCAGTTTCGTCCGCAGCTTATGAATTGATCGTTTACAAATTTCCCCTACCGGTTTGACGCGTTTTGCGGGCTATAAATTATGCACGGTTGTGTATTCGCTCAACGCACTCTCTTCTTGGTGCTTATTTTGCTCAGTACACAGGAGACTTGGCTGTGATTGAAAGTGTGTTAGTATGACTAAGATTGTTGCTATTGTGGCTACCCTTTTGGAACAAATGACGATGGTGCTGTTATTTAATGCTTAGATTTTTCGAGAACTTAATTGATACATGTTAAAAAGGGTTTTTATTATTTTAGTTTTAAGAGGAGCCACTCTTTACAACAATCGGCAGTACATAAGCCCTTTAGGTGAACTCTAATTCTCTTATCTATAATCTCCATGTACTTCAACAGCTGAACACCCACGGGTTGAATGCTGCTGTGGATGCTGTGCTGTGGATGTCCAGAAAAATTTGCTTTAAATTCTCCTGTCTGACATGATGACATATGACATAGAGATCGACTTATTACTTTATAACTCAAGTTGCTACAGCTACTATTAATGGAGAATCTAAGCTAAGTCGAACGGTCGTATTCTATTTTGGATTTCTTTCCGAACTGGAAGCCGCGCAGCACCAGGGCAGCGGGTCAATTGTACTTTGAAATACTTGGTGCCAGTGTACATTGATTTTGGCCAAAATTTCACTTGAAACCCTTGAAATTGAAATGATTGATTGTCTACACGACATATTTTGCTGAACCTCAAAATTAATTATGGGTTTTGCTCTTCACAACTCTCTTATCTAAATAATAATAATGAGTTACTGTAGGTTGATAACATGTTGTCGACGAATATCATACTCCTTTTTAAAAAAAACAATATTGATTAAAAACATTAGAAAAAATGCAGAATTTGCGTTGTAACCTTCTCAACATATTCAGAGTAAAGGAATTCTCAAGGACCAAAGTATGCCTTTTTCGATGACCTTGGGTCCCTCATGGTCCCTCATGAGTCTCTTAATTACAATGCTAAGTCTCCAAGTACTTTCTAAATAATTTACTCAGCATCATGACGAGAGCTTAACTACCAATATACAGGAATCTCTTATCTTTGCCATCAACGTACAGGTGTGGTAGCTAGCTTTTTTACTAACTTTTAAGCGCAAATTAAATAAATTAACCCAATTGTTTACGAATCTCACTGAGGGTGACCTAGCGGTGGAAGGAGATAGAAGTGATTGTGCTCTCTCTCGAGTTCATGCCGGACAAAGTGTGAGTGGGCGAGAGAATCTGCCCCGCATATTTTTCTCATGCCCGTTATAATAATCATCCGATCGCAACGGTTTTAAGAAGTCAATAGATAATATCATTATTTATGAGTTTTGTTCTTTCAAATTGTTGGTTGTGTGGGGATGTGTTTTTTTTATGACTTTCCATGTGTATTAGATACTAATATAACGAATACATCTACATATAATACGAATACATAGATGTTTTATTCATATAAATCCGATGTATATATAAGTAATATTTATATTTATATTTTAATTTTATAGCACTTGCGCTGTGCGACTGGTCACACTTGCAACAAAAACGCCGAAACTTAGCTCGACGGCATTGTTCTCCGCGGGAATCGTCTCCGTATTTTAATAAAATGTCTCATATAGGCTGCAATGAGATCAATCACTTAATGCGTGAGCTGAATAAAGCCCAACCTGGAAAACCCTTCGATATAAAAAAATTAATTCTTGGAGCTAGCGCCAATATGTTTTGCGAATATATGTGCTCAATAAGGTTTGATTATAATGACAAGGAATTTCGGCGAATAGTGAGATATTTTGACGAAATTTTTTGGGAAATTAACCAAGGATATTCATTAGATTTCCTACCATGGATGCTACCGTTTTATAAGAATCATACCCAAAAAATAGTGCAATGGTCTACAACAATACGTAAATTTATTTTGGATAGGGTTATTCATCAACGCGAACAAATGCTCGATTTAGACGAACCTGAAAATGACTTTACAGATGCCTTGCTAAGAAGTCTTAAAGAAGATCAGAATGTATCGCGTAACACGATTATTTTTATGCTCGAAGATTTTATTGGTGGGCACTCTGCTGTCGGAAATCTGGTTATGTTAGCACTTGCCTACATAGCGAAAAATCCAATGATTGGTCGTAGAATTGAACATGAAGCTGATATCGTTACAAATAAAGGGCGTCGCAGAATAAACCTTTATGACATGGACGCAATGCCCTATACAATGGCTACCATTTTTGAGGTCCTGCGATATTCGTCATCACCTATTGTTCCACATGTAGCAATGGAAGACACAGCTATTGCTGGATTTGGCGTAACTAGAGGCACTATCATTTTTATTAATAATTATATGTTAAATATGAGTGAAAAATATTGGAACTCTCCCGATCATTTTGAACCAGAACGATTTCTTGATGAAAATTATAGAAGGAACATCTGGAAAGTTGTAAAATGTAACGAAAATAGACGCAGTTCTGAGGGATCCGACTCCGGTATTGAGTTCGAAAAAGAAACGCATGTACACACAATAGTTATTGATAAGTTTACAAGTACAAAAAATTCAAAAAAAAACAAAAATATATCTAAAGAAAAATGTGGATACCAACTGAAAAAAAATATTCCTCATTTCCTACCTTTTAGTATAGGCAAGCGCACGTGCATAGGACAAAATCTAGTGCGGGGATTTGGGTTCGTTTTATTAGCAAATATTGTGCAGTCTTATAATATTACCAGTGCTGATATATCCAAAATTAATATTAATCACGCCAGTGTGGCCTTGCCGGCCAAATGTTTTCCTCTAGTATTGTGGCCAAGAGCATAATATCTTGCAAAGACTCGAACATACATATATACTATTCATATATAAACACATACACCTTTTCACCTCTTGCAGTAAACCGATGGATTAGGTCTTATAAAGATTTTAAAATTATTAATAGACACAAAAAGGTTTATAACTTTCGTTTAAAAAATTTTCAGATGAAAATAGGCGTAGTCCGAATAAATAATTTTTCTAGAAGACTGAAAAATATACTTAACTATTTATTAAATTATTAAATTTGCTAATAAAATTATATATTTTTACATTATATATATTCAATCGGTTTTATTAATTTCGCACCGGTTACTTGTTATCAATCCCTTTCAATTCTCCTTTCTATAAAAAAGAGGGAGCTTGTGGTGTAATTAGACAATTTCAGTCTAGTTTTTTCAGATCCCCCAATAAAACTTTAGGTGACACGGAATTACCAGGGATTAAATTTTTTGGAAACCTATTTCGCGCACATTGTTCCGGTATTTAAAATAAATGTTTGCAAAATGTTAATCTTCGTTTATAGAAAGTGTAAGGTTGGAGCCTGCGCCCTCCACCGCACAAGGCAGAGCGCCAGCGACCATGAACCGCATGAACTGTAAGCTCGCACGGAGCGCCAGGAACCTGCGGGTATATTGATTTACGTTATCATTATATTAGTAGTTTCCACTGTATTATGCACTAGCCGTAAGTCGTAGGTATAAGAGTCCCACAGAGCGAGACAGCGGTCTGTGCGTGTGCTCGCTGACCGAGAATTTTGGGATTGGTCACTGCGCACAGACGGACGGCAAAAGCAAAGCGAACAAACGCCGAACCCAGGCATAGTTGTGGTTTGGGTGCACCAGAGGCGAAGGGATTAGCTGATCGCGATGGCCCTGGAGTTGGATCGGGAGTGTGACGGCCGGGTAGAAGACATGCTCCGGGGAGTGGCCCTCTTCATCTCACAAGGCCGCCATCCGGGCGAAACGTGGAGCCAAATATACCAGTATAAAGGGAGCCGGGGGGCTGGATTCACCTGCCTCTACACCGATCTAAAATAGAGATGGCGAACTTGCTGAGCGTTCCACCCCGGCGCACAGCATCGTGCTCTTCGCTAGTGCTGCCCGAGCTTTCGGCGAGTAACCATCGAAAGCTAGTCATCCTGCTCGAAGGGGAGGAGCGACTCCCTAGGAACGATGTGGATCCCGGGGCAGCAGGGGAAGTACAGTGCGGCGCGGACCCATTCGAACCTTTCGAACCCTTTCGAGCGGGGTCTCCCGAGAAACCATTGGTTGGTCCCCGAGCGTGCGGTTCGACGGGTCCCGATCCCGTAACCTTCATAGAGGAGGTAAAGGACAGGATGATCTCTCACCGGATCGATGACGACGAGATACTTAGTGCGATGAACGAGCCGCACTGTGGCTGAGGGAAAGCGGGTTACGTGGGAGACATTCCGAGCAGGCTTCCCAGGTAGTTTTCTGTTCTGTATCGGGTGTGGGAAGAGAAACGTGCTGGTCGTGTGGTGCTGTCTATAGAGAGAGGGTCGGGAAACGAGTCCAGCTATACGCCGGACAGGGCCGGGGGGAGGCATAAGAAAGGCGGACCGAGGAAGCGAGGACCGAGGAAGCGAGGACCGATTGAAGATCGAAGGGGCACGGATCGTGGCGAAAGTGGAGATTGGCGTCCGTCCGACCCAAAGAGGAAATCCACATAGACGCCCACGGGGATGAGGTTAGCCAAAACAGTCGTCAGAGAGAACGCGCTTCGGAAAGAACGACGGCGATGATGTGCCGGTACCGGAGTGAATGGAGCAGGACGACAAGGTCACGGTTAAGAACCAGCAGTGGCCAGAAGATCTGGAATTCGACCTCGAGGCCGAACTTTAAGCGTTTGATGGTCTCCCCGGCGTCTCATGACGCTGACAAGACGCTGAAACAGCGATATTTTCCTAAGAATCCAGAGGGATGAGTTGTAACAGACAGGCGCGGTGCGGAAGAAGATCGGGAAGATCCAGACGGGTTTCCGGGTTGTGCCCTTAGGTAATGCGCCGAGGCGCTGTATGGACCCTTGCTTAAACTATTCACCCTGTTCATTAATTCTGCTTGCTTCCCACCGATCTAGAAGGAATCGTTTATAATTCCTCTCCATAAAAAAGGTAGTAAGTCTGACGCACAAAAATTACAGAGGTACAGCAAAGTTATCCGCTATTCGTAAAATGCTTGAGAAGGTTTTAACTCCGCACTTGCAACATCTCTGCAAGTCACTTATAACTCCAACTCAGCATGGATTTATGAGGCGACGATCAACTGTTAAACTCTGGTCCAGTATAAGGACATTTCATTTCATTGGCGCTTGCAATCCGATCTCAATAGCTTTCAGTCATGGTGTTGTGCAAACTCGAATATAAAAGTAATGACATTCCATCGTTCTAGCCCCTTGTTGGCTCCCTGGTGGATGATCTTGGTGTTGTATTAGGCGCCAAGATAAAGTTTTCTGAAAACATTTCTACCATGGTAAATAAGACCATGGGCGTGCTTGGGTTTATAAAAAGGTGGTCAAAGGAATTTGACGACCCCTATATAACAAAGACTCTCTATACCTCGCTTGTTCGTCCGATCTTAAAATACAGATCTTGTGTATGGTGCCGTCAGTATAAAGTACACCAAGACCGTATTGAATCAGTCCAGAAAAACTTTTTACTTTTTGCTCTCCGCGGGCTTAGCTGGGATGCAAGTGTAAGACTGCCATCTTACCCTAGTGGATTGCTTTTAATAGACCTTCCATCCTTAGTTAATCGTAGAAAAATACTGGGTGTAATTTTTGTGCAAAACTTGATCAAGGGTGATGTAGATAGCCCTGACCTGTTGAGCCGCATAAACTTCACAATTCTTATTAGATTCACTAGAAACTGCACACCATTGTCCCTTCCACTTTGCAGATCGAATTATTCCTTGCATGAACCGTTTAGGGTCTTATGCTCGGATTATAATTCTCTCTACCGTATAATATCTGCAACTAATTCCCTTCCTCTTTTTAAATCACTAATATTAGCATACCTTTCTCATAGTTAGAATTAGTAGTTATTTTTTTAATGCATGCTTAGTTCTTTTAGAAAGTGTAGTTCTAATTTTCCTTGAATAATAGTCTAACAGCTATCTTTCCTGCATGTTCGCGTTCGGTTCGGCTACGTGCAGTGATGGTGCAGTAATTGCATCGCCATTTGAAAAATGCAGTCATTGCATATCAACGTCGAGAAATTAAACTTCTTTTTGATGCTGTGACCCAAGTCGCCGAAATAAAACGTTTTTTTATAAAAAAAAAAACCAATCTTAATTGCAAAATGAAAAAAAATATATGGCTTATTAATGCACTAACATAAATTTGACACCATTTTCAAGGCAATTTAGCTTATGCCTTCTTTATAAATATTTTCTTTGAACCAACCTCAAATTTATCTTGGAAATAATTGGTCAGGGCAACAACACTTTTCGTTTTCGTGCTAACAGCTGACGCAGCCCGATTTGGTTATCGGCACGTTGGCAAGAATGTTTGCGCATAACAGCAGTAATGTCCGCGTAACAGCACAGAATGTTCGCGTAACATGCGCGTAACAGAACATCTGGGTAAAGACAGCTATTTCCCGCCACACTTAATTAAAAATGTTTGTGCAACAAAATTATTTGTTTACCGTTACTCACAGCTCGTCAGACATGTTAAATACACAGTTTTTGCATCTAAGATGTCTTGATCTTCTTAAATCGGACACTTTCTGCCGTCGTTTTGCTTCAAAACAAGCAATAGAATAATAATTGCAATTTTGTCACGTTGTCTCATTTGCACTCAACTCAGGCCGCGTTCAAGTCTTTATAATAGTAATTTACAAAATAAAAACAAAAATGTAAGACAGCTTAGACATTGTCGTGCGTCCATCTCTAAAATATGTATTATGCTTATTTGCTTTTGTTTATTGTTTTTTTTTTTTTGTCACGGCAATAAATCTTGCGTATTAATTTGATCGAATGGATCAAAACACCCAATGGGGTCGGAATAGGGATAACTCTTACAGCTCATCATGGAGTGGGTACGGAAGGGTATATATTGTATGTTTTTTAAATGAATACAAGTATCATAAATGTGCAAATAAAGGGATACATTTACGAAGCAACCTGGTCAGCAGTTCTAGTTTGCCAGAATCGATGGGAAAACTAAACATATCGATAAAAAAAATTTGTGAAAACTGGCACACCTTGATAAGAAACGTTTTGGCTGAAAACGTAAAACTCAAAAGAAAGTGAATCCAACCCAAGTTTTGTTTTAATCGATAATTAACTTCCAATACGATTCCTTGTCAGCTGCAGGAGCTCCATCATGCCCAGCATGCTCGTTCAAGTGCCTCAATTGAAATTTACCTTTAGATGAAAGTCCAGTTGGTTGTTGGTAAAGCTTATTGGACTCTTCCTGAGAGTGAGAAAGAAAGAAAGAACGCTCTCGGCCGATGGGGGTTTAGCCCTGAAACAAAAAGACTCACAGCCGTTCGTAAAGAAGTTCAATCACACCAATTATGAGAGAAAGCAGCACTGGCTCATAGACAACTGTGCAGATGTTTCCTTATTAAAGATGTCCGCATTCAGGAAATTGGGTGGCGGCCAACTGAAAGCAAGCTCGTCAACTCTGAGAGAACTTGGAAAAAACACCACAAGCTCCGCTGGGTAGTTAATGGCAGAAGTGGAGGATACTACTGATATAGACGTTCCGTTGAAGTACAGAGGAGCCGTCCAATCAATGATTCAGGACTTTACTGAAAAGAAGCAGACTGCTGTAGTGTACCAGAGTTTAAATATATATATGTAAACAGATATATAGGCCCTCGATATCAGCAGATGACTATGACTGAACTTAAAGGACGGCGTACAAATAGGTTTGGTCGTGTGCACTCTTGCTAGGCTTGGGTCTAGCTAGCCGGATGGTCGGGGTTCTTCCTTACCTAATTGTACTTTCGTACTCCACTACATTTAAATACTGCACTTTACGGGAAACTATAAGTGATAATACAAAAACAAAGTAAACTGAAATGCTGATAGCGCCGACACGCCAAATAAAAGCCCTACTGAACCCGTTCCATTTGGAGGGAACCTAGATGTTGGTTGTCCCTCTCTTCTGTACCCACCCTACCATGACAATGACTGCGAGTTTTTGCATTGCCCGTTGATCAATCCTTTACTAAGATTTACCACATTTTACAAGATCCTGGCACGGATACTCGACAGACCATCATAAAAATGGTCATCATAAAAATGGTCATAGACCATCATAAAAAAGATTCATTTCAAATCAAAACGATTCATATTTTAATATATTGCGAGACTTCAATTTCAATATTCATTACGTTGCAGTTGTAGCAACACAACAATTGACTTAGGTTCTAATTTGTGGGTAATATTTCGTTAATCCTAATTAGTATATAAGTTTAGTTATAAATTCATTATGTAAAAGCATGAAAAACATTAGCTAGATCAGACTGGGGTACATTTCACACACTGAGCAGACGGGTTTGAATCATTATACATTGTATGCATATCTACACGTTCAAGCCTATTGGCTCTTTTGACCAAACTACTTTTCGCTGTACATAATTACTCACTCCAGCGTTATTCTCTTACGCTGATCGTTGGGCCCAATGATGTCGTAGATGTTGACCGCAGCTGTTTAAAATATGGAAATCATAAATATATAATGCATACAATACAATTACGCTACAAACACCGTCGCATAGTCATCAGCCAGTTGTTTCAGTTTTCATAATACAGACAGAAATTTAATTGTTATGCTCTATCGCGAAAATTGAACCAAAAGGTAACAAACGAAAGACAATTTTAGTGTGCATATGCACATATGTATGTAGGTATGTACGCGCGTAACATCAAAGAGGGGTGTTAATAAAGTTTCAGTTACATTACGTTAAACTGCTGATGTTTATGCGTTGGAACTTGATAATGAATTAAAAGTAAATTGGACAAAACTCGATTCCGTGCTGCTGCTTTGTAGACTCTTGACCGCCTGAAGTTGGTTAGAGGTCACCAGGTGCGATGTATATGTTTCCTGGCCGTACTGACGAATCTTCTGCCAAGCCTATATTTAGTGATTTATGACTGAGCAGCACTAAATATTCTTGGCAATTGAGGCCGATCTGCTCCACTTGGATCTTTGGAGATTCCGAACTCGGTGGTAATATAAGGTCCAGAAAAGATGAATTATGGTTGGAGTTGTTCGCCTAAGCCAGCTCCCAGGGTAGTCTTCTCGAGACTATACCGCGATGGGGCAGCTTAGGTACACTTCCCTGCAACATAGGTTATGTCAGCACGTGCACGGCACTAATATGAAAACATACTTTTTTTCAAATATATCTACACTAAATTCTTGTTATTCACTGACCAGTGGACTGTACGGCACTTGTAATTATATGCTTCCAGCATATATATTTGGAATTATATATTTTCCGAACAGCACTATATATATGTGTGTGTAATGTGTATGTTGCTAGCACTCGGGAATTACCACGTTTTTACAGATCGATCAACTTTCTTCGATTGTTCAAAGCAGTAATAGACGATGGGCTGAGTAGCGTGTGCAGCAGAGCTTTTGTGCTTTTTACTAACTGTGCAATCGTATGAACTAGAAAATTCGAAGCAACATTAGACGATCGTCTAATGCACAGCATAGCTTAACTGTGCAATCGTACGATTGCCGTCTATGCTTCCCACTGTTCGTCGCTTGTATGCGTGCGTGGGCGTTCGGACTTAGAAGCGCTTAAGCTTTGATCCAACCTTAAGAGCGGCTAAAGCTTGATCATTCGAAAGATCACTAAGGGGTCTCACGAGACGAAAGAAAATAAACAATTCAATATATTTTGTGCTGGCTACTACACTGCTGAATATCGTGCAGGATGAGAACATAGTGCAGTTTCGACATGCGCCAAATCGAAACCATTAGCGAAGCCGACTTTCTCAAGAAGCAGATTGATGAATGGGCGAACGCTGGGATAATACGACGCTCATCATCAAATTTCGTCACTTGTACAGTGATCGTAAAGAAGAAAGATGGGAGCAGATGCGTGGACTATCGTCAGTGTAATAAGATATTGTTGAAAGATTGTTTTCTCGTTCCAATCGTTGAAGATGTGCTAAAGAAAATGGAAAATAGGAAAGTGTTCACCATCATGGATCAGAAAATGGGTTCTTCCACGTTCCTGTGTGAAGAAAGAAGCAAGAAATATACGTCGTTCATAACGAAGGAAGGCCTCTTTGAGTTTTTATCCGTTTGATAAGTTTTGTATTCCAAAACCTCATAAGACATTCTTGACTGGACTATATTGTTATACACGCAGAAACCGCCAACGAATGCCTGGGAAAGTTGAAGAAGGTTTTTGATGCAGCAGCTGAATACGGGCTGAAGATGAAGTGGAAGAAGTGCCGATTCCTGCAGTCCACCAATACATTTTTGGGGCATCAAGTTGGAGAAGGGGAAATCAAGCCTGGATTGGAGAAAACCAAAGCCGTCAGCAAGTTCCCGATGGCGAAAAACATAAAGGCTGTGCAGTCGTTTTTAGGATTAACTGGGTTTTTCCGCAAATGTATAAACGAAACTATTAGCTTATAGCCAAACCATTGACGAATCTGCTGCGAAAAGATGTCCAATTTAAAATGACTCTAGAGGAAGAGCAGGCATTCGCTACATTAAAGGAAGCTTTGGCAAAAGAGCCGGTCTTGAGACTCTATCGCTGGAATGCAAAACCGAAACACGCACTGATGCGTCAAAGGACGGGCTTGAAGCGGCGTTGTTACAGTGGTACGAAGGGCAATTGTATAAATCGATCTTATTCTGGAGTAAAAAAACCTAGGCGTCTGAAGCACGACAGCATAACTATATAAAAGAAGCCAAAGCAATTTTACTCACGTGCAAAAAATTTCGTCTGTACATACTTGGTACCAACTTTTAGCTGATTGCGTTTTTAAGCAAACATTAAGCAAAAATGACGTTCCGCGGGAAGTAGCTTAATGGGTTCGGTACCAGCAGAACTACGATTTAAAGTGTAACATAGACCAGGAGAACGGCTGCAGTATGTGGATTGCCTGAGTAGGTAGCAGTTTTCGAAATTCTGGAAAATTAACACTATGACAACTTTAAATTGGCGGCTGTTCTCGTGTACAAGGTGGTGTAAGGCACGGACTTTCTGGCAATACCAAAATCACTAGAAAAAGAAATAATAGCCGATACTCATGGATGCCGTACAGCAGAGCTATTGGATTCCACATCTGAAGGGAAAAGCAATGCAGATAATAGAAAACTGTATGAAATGTATAATCTACAACAAAAAATTTGTCAAAAAAGAGGGATTTATGCATCAAATCGACAAAAGATCAGAGCCGCTACCTATTACTATACAATTGGATCACCTGGCGCCGATGGATGCTACGTTAAAGCAGTACAAGTACATCTTCGCGATGGTGAATAGCTTTAGTCAGTTCGTATGGATGTATCCCACAAAAACAACAGGCGCAGACGAAGTTCTCAAGGAGCTAAAGGAGTGGTCTGATATTTTCGGGAATCCGGTACGTATAGTAATCGAACGTGGAGCAGCATTTATATCTTCGAGTTTTGGGAAATTTGTGAATTAAAAGAATATCAATCACGTATGGAGCACCAAAAGGGTGTCAAGAGGAAATGGACCAATTGAACTCGTAAACCGATCTATTCTAAACATTATTTACAAATTGTCGGAGAAGGATGGTATAAGTTCGTACCGCTAGTTCAGAGGGCTATTAACAGCACTGTTCATGTGTCTACAAAGCGTTGATCATTTGTTCTGATGATAGGGGTAAAAATGCGTTGTGGACCGGATAGTGATATACTTCAGCTGATAGAAAAGGAGATGGTTGATAATTTTGATAACGAAAGACAGAAGATGCGACAAGAGGCAAAATAAAATATTCAGCAAGCCAACTACAGGTACAAGGAACAATTCGATAATAAGCGAAAATGCGAGTACGGATACAAGTTCGGAGATCTTCTGCCCATACGTTGAACACAATTTGTAACCAGAAGAAAGATTGCTAGCGAATTCTTAGGACCATAAGAAATAACCAACCAAATAACCAAAGAGACGGACGTTAGAATTTTCGGAAAGCAGCAGACGTCGAAGGACCAAACAATACGACCACGAGCAACGATAATATGAAACTATGGCGTTATTCTGTAGACAATGAAGACGCCTGGTTATCAGGGACTGTTGATTTATCAGGATGTCCGAGTGTAATAAGGAGTGGGCAAGCTGGCCATTTTAAAGAGCAGTAGTTAGCAACAGCAGAGCAACAGCAGAGCAACAGCAGTAACAACAGAACGAGATAAACAGCAGATAAACAGCAACGGCAGAAGAACACAGCAGAAAAGGAGAGCACAGCAGAGAAGGAGAGCATAGTAGAGAAAGAGAGCATAGCAGAGAAGAAGAGAAACAGCAGAAGTAGGCGTAAAAAGAGACTTTAAGGATGAAAAGATTCAAAAAACATAACAACAGTAGAAGCTTCGCCTAATAGAGGTGAAGAAGCTAGGTCCTTGACTGAATTGCCTCAAAACTGGCTACCAAAATCGCACTTGCAGGTCATCAACTTGTCGCCACTGTGGTTTTCAGCATCACACGTTATCACATTTTAACGTCAGTCACTAGCAGTCGGAATCCGCGGCCTCGTGGTCACCATACCCTGAATCGCATTCACAAGCTTCAGCCACCTCTCTGAAGACCCAGAATTCCTGCAGTGATGTCGTGCTCTTAGCCACTGCAGTTGTTCTGTTGAAGCACCGTGCTGGATCGCTCGTGCCATGTCGACTCTTATATTCTGGATCACAAATGCACCTAATAACCTCTAGTCTCGCTCAACAACTTAGACTAAATGAGTGGAACCGTTGAGAGTCGCTGCTACTGCCGCGACTCTACATTTATACCCAATACTCTAGTCAGTATGGCTCCCCTCCGCCAGAGGGCGCACACATTATCGACGAAGAATGTGCAAGAGAGAGACAGAAAATAAATAAAGCGCTTGGATGGCGTTGTGTAGCCACTGCAAATTGATTTGTTCCTTTTGGCAATAATAATAATCCGATATGATCCATTCTGATCCGATTCGGCAGTCAGCTAGATATGGTCATTCTCTATGATTCTGCGTTTTTGGCTTTCTCGTATCTTCAAAATGGTGGATGCCACAGATTTGCGTCCTTTGTGGGGGTGGAAGGTGTGGGGCGATGTTTGGAAATACATTTGTAATAGTGACATATCAGAGAAGTCTGAATACAAATTGTCGTTGCTCTAGCTTTTATAGGCTGAGCACTAGGCGCTCATAGAGACGGACAGACAGACATGGCTCAATCGACTCGTCTATTGATGCTGATCAAGAATATATATACTTTATGGGGTCGGAAACGCTTCCTTCTGGACGTTACACACATCCACTTTCACCACAAATCTAATATACCCCTATACTCATTTTGAGTATCGGGTATAAAAACAATTGCCTCCATGGCAGTTTGGTTGAGATCCTTTAACGACTAATATGTTAAACTAAAACAAAATCCATTTGTTTTTGGTGAGAAAAGTAAGCTAATTCAAAGTGTTGGGTGACCTTCCATCTATGGCGGCGATGATTTGTTTATTTGATCGTAATTATGAAGTCTAGTGTAAGTTAGGCTAGGGCAAAGCGGGAGCGCAATAAAAGCTCGCTCTCTTGCTCTTGGCGAATTCGCCCCGCTTTGCCACCGTAGGTTAGCTAGAGTAAGAGATTTGAATTGTGAAGAAAATAGAGTTGTTCGCTAATATTGAAGGAGATCGAGCGTATTCATTTTCGCCCCAAAGTTTTCGGTTATTTTCATTTAGAAAAACTGTTCTAATTTTTCATGGCGCCCCCGGGTGGACTGTAAAGTTAATTATAGGCAACAACAATAAGTGACAGTGACACAAGAAATTGCAGTATATGCAAACATAATCGTTGCCCGCGTCGTGGTGTGTGTGTCCAACCAATCAATTTGCATAATATCATCGCGTCGGTCGCGCCAATAATAATTTTTGTGCAAATTTCTGCTACCGCCGAGGAATGCTCTGCGATAAAGCCAGGAAAGTAGCAGTTGGATTCAAAGATCCAAAAGAGGAATCAGAGGTATATGTGCAGAAAATTGAAGGCTGAGCAAATTACATTCAGATCTCTCTTTGAAGTGTCTTGTGCTGAAAACATTGCACATCGCCTTCAATTCTAGGCACAGACGTATGATATACATATAGTAGAGCTTGATTGCATGCATTTTATTAGTAATTGCATATAAATATAACTAAACACACATAAATACATACATATCGACACATACAGACTTATGTGAACCGCTTTTTGGACGCAACAGTTATATGTACATACATCTATCGTTTACTGCAATCACTGTCGCCCTTCCCCTTTATTTTGTTCTGCCTTTCTCGTCGTTAGAACCTCACCAGAAAGTTTGTTCGTTCGTTCACCCAAGCCACGGCGTATAGAAAGTATCCACACATACATACAAGCAGCAGCACCGGTGCATTATTTCGTTTTCGCTTCTCCACTGCTGCTTGCGTTGTATTTGTTGGGAGAATTTTCGTTGCCGCTCTTGATCTTAACGGTGCGCCAAGTGACGCGCTACCCTGTATCTAACGGGTATATTCTTTTCGGCTGTTACTTGTCAAGTGACGCGCTACCCTGTATCTAAGGGGTATATTGTTTTTGGCTGTTACTTGCCAAGTGACGCGATACCCTACATTCTAAGGGTATATTGTTTTCGAACGTTACTTGCAACTACTCTTTCCCTTGATACCTCGTGCCTCGACATTCAATTAAAATTCGTTTTCGATTGTAGTTCTCGTTCAAACATTTAAAAAAATAAAAATAATAATAATAAATAAATAAATAGAAATAATATAGTGGTTTGTTGCGTAAAATCTACATACACAAGTATTATGGCAGAGAACAGTAAATTCACTCTTGAAGACTTAAAGATTAAGCTCAAAAGTCGTAAACATTCGGAGTTCAAACATTTCATTAGCCTTTTCGAGAGACTAGTCCATAGCGACAATAGCATACCGGGGATCGAAAAATGTAATCATTTGATTTCGTGCCTCTCTGATGAAGCATTAGGAACAATAAAGGCGTTCCAAGTCACCCAGGCAAATTATGAAAAGGCCATGGCTGGCCTAAAACGAGAATATGAAAACGATTATTTGATTTTCACGAATAATATTTCCACTTTGTTTAATCTGCCGAGAATATCGCATCAATCTGCATCATCTCTAAGAAATCTAATCGATACTGTTTTGTCGATTTACGGATCGTTACTGTCGATCGGAGATGATACAAAAATTTCGAATGCAATGCTCATTCATCTCGTTTTAAACAGAGTCGACCCAGTGACGAAACAAAAGTAGGAGGAACAGCTTACTTATGAGAAGTTGCCGCTTTGGTCCGACTTTGAGAAAGTCTTGAATCGTCGATACCAGCATCTGTCTGCTGAAGAATCGACCAAGCCAAGGCAAGACAAAGTCATGCCAAGCAAGCAACATAATCGCAGTTCATTTGCTTGTTCTTCCACTTCCACCAACAGTAGAACTCAGCAAACTTGAAGCTACTGCAATTCAGGAGACCATGTAGTGTCAAATTGCCCTCCATTTTCGCTTCTCTCGGTGATGCAAAGGTTTGAGTTTGCCAAGTCGGCATCCTTATGCATTAATTGTCTGCGAAAAGGCCACGCTGTTGTAAAATGCAAAGCCAATAAATGTCGAGTGTGCAACCGCTCACATCATACATTATTGCATCGATACACAGTGTCGGCTAATAGTCTCGCGTTGCCACCACCCCAAGAGAGTACTTCTCCTCCATCAAATCAGGATCAACCTTCCACGTCACATGTTCTGCATGCGACAGCGTTGGACAGGGTAATTCTGGCTACGTCGATCGTAAGCGTCCTAAGAACGGTGAACACATTTTGGCCAGAGCTCTGCTCGACTCTGGATCACAAACAAATTTCATTACCGAGGACCTCGTTAATCGCTTATAGATCCGTAAAGAGGAGTCCTGTATTAACTTGCTTGGAATTGGTGAATCTAATTCTCAAGTAAAGGATAAAATACACACAGTGGTGAAGTCGCGAATAAATGGTAGTGAGTTCTCCTTTGATTTTTGGATCCTGAAATCAATTTCAGGTTATCACCCTGACCAGTCAGTGAATGTGACTGACTGGCGAATCCCAGAGAACCTACCACTGGCAGACCCTTATTTCTACAAGCCACAAAGAATAGATATGCTAATTGGAGCAGAATCATTCTTTGAATTATTAGCTGTTGGTCAAACTAAACAAGGTCCTGACTTTCCAACTCTTTAGAAAACCCTTCTTGGTTGGGTTGTGTCGGGAAAATATGTTTCCAGGAGTTCTGCTCCTCAAATTACAAACAGTTTGAGTTGCAGTGAAGAGTTGCTAGTATCCATCGATAGGACCTTGAAAAAGTTTTGGTCACTGGAAGAAATGCCATCTACCAAGAAAATTGCCCACCTGAGCACAAGCTATGTGAAGAACACTATCGTAAGATGACTCAGATACTCATTAGGTCGGTTCGAAGTAAGGCTCCCGTTTAAATCAGATCCAAATTGTTTAGGCAACTCCTTTGAGGTTGCGAAACGGCGGTTTTTGTCGCTTGAAAGACGATTGCATCGTGACCCTGAGTTGAAAAATGTTGAAAATGTACTTGGAATTCATGGAAGAGTACCTCTCCTTAGGTCATATGTCTCCTACTGACAATACGATTCCTTCTACTCCACACTACGTAATCCCTCATCAGTGTGTTCTGAGGCCCCAAAGTACGTCTACCAAGCTCCGAGTCGTGTTCGATGCTTCGTCCAAGACGTCCTCACAGGTGGCCTTGAATGATATTCTGATGGTGGGACCTACCATTCAAGAGGAATTATACTCGACACTGCTCCGTTTCCGTCTGCACAGGTTTGCCCTGACTGCTGATGTTAAAAAGATGTATCGCCAAGTGATGGTGAACGAAGCGGATCGGCAGTTTCAGCTCATAGTGTGGAGAAGAGACCCTTCTGAATCCTTGAGATTATACAAGCTCAACACTGTAACCTATGGAACTGAACCAGCCCCATTCTTAGCTATCCGGTGTTTGAAAAGGTTGAGTGAGTCTGCGAAGCTCTCATTCCCTAGAGCTGCTAACGTTATTGGGTCCGACTTTTACGTCGATGACTTGTTGACTGGTGCTGCATGCGTAGAGGAGCTAAGGGCAATCAAGTCCGAAGTGTCTCAGGTTCTTCAGACCGCAGGGTTTGAGTTGACTAAGCGGTTTTCAAACTCACCCGAGGTCACCGCATCTGAGAGCACAGCCAAACCCATAACAATCTCGGATTCAGAGTCGACAAAGGCGTTAGGAATCTCATGGTTACCTACTGACGATGCCTTTAAGTTCAAAATTGACAATTAAGTTATGGGTCTCCGAGCGACAAAACGGAACATACTATCGGTGACATCAAAGTTGTTTGACCACCTTGGTTTGTTAAGTCCTATCGTCATAAAAGGCCAGATCCTATTGCAGGAGCTTTGGCTTAACAAACTAGATTAGGATGAGTCGATCCCACTGCATTTGGAAACAGCGTGGAATAGGTTGAAAAATACACTATCTCAATTGGAAGACATATCCATATCTCGGTTTGTGTATTCCGATCCGATGTCACCGGTTCAAATACATGCCTTTGCTGACGCCTCCATGAGAGCCTATGGAGCGTGCGTCTATATACGTAGCAGAACTGCAGAAGGTTTAAAAACATCGTTGTTGACTTCAAAATCCAAAGTAGCGCCGCTCAAGACCAAAACGCTCCCAAGGCTTGAGTTATGTGCCGCTCACATTCTCGCAGATCTCTGTCACAGAATCAAGCCCCTATTAAACGTGCCCATTGAACGAGTCGTTTATTGGTCGGATTCAGAGGTAACTCTTCATTGGATCCGGTCTCATCCATCGTCGTTGTCGACTTTCGTTTCGAATAGAGTGGCTGAGATTCAAGAGTGGTCAGATAATGCTACGTGGCGGCATGTACCCACGAAACAGAACCCAGCAGATATTGTCTCAAGAGGTTGTGACGTCGACGAAATCGTTCAGTCAATTTGGTTCGAAGGGCCATCATTTCTGAAAGAGGAAGAAGAAAACTGGCCCAAGAACGCTCATTTCGAACACTCCGATGATCTTCAGCTGGAAAAGAGGAAGACTGCGGTCGGGCTGACCGCTGCTGTGCGAAGTTCGGAGCTGTTAGATGTCATCGAGGGATTCTCGTCACACCTCAAACTGCTTAGAGTGTTCGTGTATGTGTTCCGCTTTATAAGAAAATGAAAAGACCCAAGCCTAAATTTCGAAAAAACTATCTCACCGACCGAATACAATGAAGCCTTTTATAAAATTGTCGAAATCGTCCAGCATCACGAGTATCAAGGAGAAATCGAAAAGGTTAGGAAAGGATCTACAATTGGTCCTAGTCTTCAGCGGTTGAACCCATTCATCCATGAAGACACAGGGACTTGGTGTAACTTTTCGTTGTTGCGAGTGGGGGGGCGACTAGCCAAAGCTCCTATATCATAGGATGCCAAGTTTCCTCTGCTTTTGACTCGCAATTCGTGCGAAGCTATATTCGTCATCTGCACCATTCGAATTTTCATGTCGGCCCACGAGCACTTGTGAGCATCCTTCGACAGAGCGTTTGGATAGTGAACGCTCAGGAGGTCTGCCATCAGACAGTTCGATCGTGAATGCGCTGTTTTAAATGCAACCACTAACCACTGACTGTTTTTTGTTGGCTTTCCAAAGATTCGTCGGGCGCCGAGGATATCCCCAAGTCGTCCATTGTGACAACGGGACGAACTTCGTCGGAGCGAGCCGCCACCTCAGCGCTCTGCGGATCAGGCTCAAGGAGCAAGGAGACGCAATTTGCGACTTCGCGTCAAAGAACGGATGCGAATTTGCGTTCATACCGCCGCGAGCTCCTCACATGGGAGGGCTATGGGAGGCAGGTGTAAAAACTGACAAGAGCCTACTCCTACGGGCGGTAGGCAGCGCGCTCCTAACCGCCGAAGAGCTCGCCACAGTCCTCGTCGGCATCGAGGCCATAATGAACTCGAAGCCGCTGGGAGCCATCAGCCAAGATACAAGCGACGGCGAAGCCCTAACACCCTGGCACCTGCTGACAGGCGGGTCGCTCATCGCCCCCCTAGCACTGCGGACTCCGGACCAGGAGAGTCTCAGTTGCTTGCGGCGATGGCGACTTGTCTCGTCAGTCAAGCAAGCGTTTTGGCAGCGATGGTCCCGCGAGTATATCCAAATGGCACCAGCGGCAACCGAACCTCGAGGAAGGAGACCTCGTCATCGTGGCCGAGGACAATCTGCCGCCTCAGGAGTGGCTCGTGGGGAGGGTCATCGCCACGCACGAAGGAGAGGACGGCATGGTCAGGGTCGTCGAAATAAGAACTAGCACCTTCCATCTATGGCGGCGATGATTTGTTTATTTGATCGTAATTATGAAGTCTAGTATAAGTTAGGCTAGGGCAAAGCGGGAGCGCAATAAAAGCTCGCTCTCTCTATTTGAATTGTGAAGAAAATAGAGTTGTTCGCTAATATTGAAGGAGATCGAGCGTATTCATTTTCGCCCCGCCAAATAAATAATTAAATTACAGCCACCCAAAGTTTTCGGTTATTTTCATTTAGAAAAACTCTTCTAATTTTTCACAAAGTTTCTGGCTTTAAGGAAGCTCGTCTTGAATTGGCAATCAATCCAGCTTTGCTAAACATAAACTCGCTTTCAGTAGACGTTGCGGGAATATATAAATATTTTTCGACAGCGTTTGAAGTGCCAAGTCGTTGTTGGCGTTCTTAAAAACGTATATTCATTACAATACAAAAATTAATTTGTGTATTAAAGCAATAGTTACCTTCCAATACATAAGAAGGTCTTGATTTTCGTCAAGATAATGATTTGAGTAGTAGTTCCTGAAGTTTATTATGGAATCAGCTCTATCGTTTTGAATTTTTTGGTCGATAGTCCTTTTTAATCGTTTAAAAAATGGCTGGTTTGATTAGACTGGCTCGAGCGGCTTTGAAGAGAGCTCTACTGACAGATTCAGTGATTTTTGTACATGTGTTAGTTCGTTTTTCAGCAATTTTGTTGCTTCTTTTGTATGGAACGTCGACGAAAATCCCTCTTTTTTGAACCTTGGATCGAGCAGTGTTCCTAATCACGTTGGTGTGCGGTACGATTTTTTTGCATTTGTCAATTATTCTTTGCACAATATCTAGGCAAAGACACTCCTAACTATTAAATTAAATGTGAATTCCTCTTTTTAACAATTTTGCACATTTTGACCATCGTAATATCATTTTCTGTGACGATTGCAGTAACCTATTCCAATCATCAAAGAGTCACCAATATTTTGTGAATTGTGACTTCATTTCCTCATTTTTTTCTTATTTTCCTCATTTAATGTGTTGGTTCACAACACCGCAGAACACAACATAAACGCTTTGTCAATAAAATGGCAAGTTGCTGTTATATAGGACTCATTTGCCAAATACGTCCATAAGTCAGTGGTGATGGCTAAATTTTAAATTGACTCAAGGATTGCTTGCAACGCGGTCTTCATTGACATATACCTTGTCTCCATTTGAACATGTTTCCATGTTGTCCTAGACGACAATCCAGAGTGTGGATCAAGCACATTAAGCAAATGGCGAAACTCAGGCTCGTCAACAAGGATGAACGGTTGCATGCTTGTGGCCACAAATGCGGCTAATGCATCGTCAATTTTTTTTTTTTTGAAGTTGCATCATATTTTTTGCATAAAAGGCAGAATGCTACCAAAGGTAGTGGGTGGATGCAGGCGGGCGAGGTGTTTCCACTGGTTTTGCAAACCTTACCGCATTTTCTGAATACCGCACTACCACCATCCTTTCACTTGTCGAAAAACATCCACATCAACTTTTTTGGGGTTCCCGCGTTCTTGTTCTCCTCATCGGAGTCAAGCTATAACACACACAAGCTATAATTGCATGTCTTTCAATTATGATATGTCAATTATACTTACGTTTTTTGCCCAAAAATGTATCCATTCTTGCATTTCAACATAATCAAATCAAAAGAATAAAATTATTAAAATTTTTTGCTTTATTTGATAAATGTGCTACTTACCCAGCCAACGCAAACGCAAAGTGTACCCATTTGTTCGATATATGGATAATAAGAAAAACACATCGATATTTTCTCAAAATTAGAAAATATCGATAATAACGATAATGCTGCGATATATTTGCAGTACTACTTCCTTCTGGGCGTTACACAAATACATTTTCTTCAAAAATCGAATACACCCCTATACTCTTTTTGAGTATCGAGTATAAAAAGACCATGTCATCGGCCGCAGTATAGGGTCTTGGGGATTCCAGTTTCTCATCGGAGGGCTACACAGTGTGCCACAATTTGCATTTACAAGCTTCTGACTGTAGATCAAACCAATAGCGGATCTGCAGTTCGTCAGGCCGCAGCGTATGAACCTGATCATTCGGGATAGTATATATTCTTCAACAGTGGGCTTACCATCGCTTCAAAAAGACTCGCCTTGGATGGGTGGTTTCAGGAGGCGGCCAGCAAACACGTAAGACTCGGTCACGAGTCCCTCGATTTAGTAGAAATTCTGGTGAGGTGTTTCTGGGAGATAGAAAGTGCCACTGAAGTTTCGGGGACGGTCAAGCAGGAGGATATCGATTGAGGAGCACTTCAAAGCTAATTTCTTGTGCCTGTCATCTGGGGAGTTTGCTGTGAAGCTGCCCATCAAGAGAAGTTTGGATATCTTAGGCGATTCGTACTCACAAGCTTATCGCCGGTTTCTCAACTTAGAGCGGAAACTTGAGCGTTGTTCGCAGCTTAAGTCTCAGTACTCCTCTTTTATCAGGGAGAACCAAGAGCTTAATCAAATGTCGTTGGTGGAATCAGAGCTGTCCAGTCGTTGTCGCTATTTTTTGCCACATTATAGCGTGCTTAAGAAGGACAGCACCAAACTGCGGGTTGTGTTCAATGGATCTGCCACAATATTAACAGGATTTCCTCCAAGCGAGGTTCTAACGGCAGGGCCTACTATCCAACCAAAACTTCTACATATGTTACTTCGATTCCGTACGTTCCCAATTGCGCTGACTGGTGACATGTACAGGTGCAAGATATACAGGTGTGTCTGGGTAACTGAGCCGAATAATTACCTTCAGTGGATCTTATGGAGAGATTCGCCTCACGAGAGTATAAAGACATTTAAACTCGATAACGTAACATATGGAACCAAGCCGGCAACAACGATAGGATTTCGCAACTCGTGCGATCCTCAAATTGGCCGAAGATATGAAAGCATCATTACCAATTGGCTGGTGAAGAAAGGGAGTTTTTGAAGAGGACTCTTTGTGACCTGGAACAAACGTAGCTAGAAATCCTTCTCACGAGGTTGGGCGGAAACCCAAAAAGGTCAAGTTTATGTGCTAGAAGGGAATGGTTTATAGAGTCGAATGCTTTACTAAAGTCGGTGTAAATAACATCCGTCTGTAAGTTACCTTGAAAGCCTTTAATAATGAAAGAGGTAAACTCTAACAAGTTCGTGGTGGTTGATCGCCGCCTTTTAAATGAATGCTGAGTTGGAGGTATAAGTGACTTGTTGAGATGTTGCAGGTGCGGAGTTAAAATCTTCTCAAACATTTTGGGAATAGCGGATAACTTAGAAATACTTTTATAGTTCTTTGCATCAATTTAAACGATTCCTTCCAGATCGGAAGGAAGCATGAAGAATCAATAGACAGGGTGAATAGCTTAAGCAAGGGTCCACAAAGAACCTCGGCGCAGTACTTGAGTACTCAGCCGGGAGCGCCGTCAGGACCCGGTAAAAACACTGGCTTAACTAGTCGAAGATCATGAAGCAGCAAGCTTTCATTTAGCAAGGGACTGAAAAAGCCGTACGACCTCGGTAATCGGCGATTGCCTGATCATTATTTGCCAACGTATTAAGAAATGATGGCGAGGATGGGTGTGCGGTCGTTCTACTCTTACTGTTTGTGAAGATGTAAAACTGTTTAGGGTCCTGATAAAAACGCATCCTGCATCGAGATCGATAGTTCTTATGGCATTGCGCATTAAGAACTAAAAGGTTTGACCGAGCTATTACATAGCTAGAGAGAGAAGTAGAAGAACCAACTTCTTGAAATTTTTTATTAAGTCTTGATTTTAATTTTTTTAGACTGGATAACACTTTGGTAAGCGAAAGAAGTTTCCCAAATCTAATCGGACAAGAAAGCGGGACACAAGAATCAAAAAATGTTTCAAGTGCATTGTAAATGTCTGTGCTTTTTATAACATCAGTGCACAAGTACAAGGCGGACCAATCAAAATCCCTAATGATGTTATTAACTCGCGAACTCGGCTTTATGAAAGCAGCGGACACGTTCAGATAGCCTACTTGACCGATCGAATACAGTTGGTCCTATTTCTAGCGACACTTCGAAAGTAGGATGGTAGGCGTCTTCAGGTATAGTGAGCGGAAGGGCTCGGGCTAACAACAATATGGTCGGATCCGATACACAGCACAGATCAAGCAATCGACCAAAGGAATTTTTCATATGGTTGACTTGAGACAGGGACAGGTCAAGCAAGCCGTCAACAAAATCATATCGAGGCATGGGAGCTATTTTATTAGACTCGTTTACCAAAGACCAAACAGTTCCTGGCAAGTTGAAGTCACCAAGAACTATCATATGATATTGGCCTGATAGCGAGAAGCAGTGTTTAAGTCGAATAGCGGAGCGGGAAGAATCAGTTTTACATCAGTTTTGTCCGGCTTAAACCAGGTTTCGGTAAACACAATAACGTGGAATTAAAATGCGAAACTATCCGGAAGAAGAGCTAAGCTTACTACGTAAGCCTCTCACATTCTAATAGGTTACTACAAGAGAAGAAGCTAGTTTTTTGAAAGGTTGGAAATGGAACGAAAAGATGAGGACGGCACATTTGGCTGGTTCTGATTTGGCTGGTTCTGATTTGATTAAGGCTTCTTCTTAGCCTTAAACTCTTTCACCACCAAATGCTCCGGCCAAAATTTGGCGAATTGTGTTAAGGATCTTAAATGAAGCTATCTCCCTGGCATAAACGATGTTAAACTTCTTCATAAAAATAGTTACATCATTAGATGTAAGGTCAGAAGCCAGCCATGAAATAAAAACTTATCGATTTGGTGGGACCCCCACCAGTAGTTTAGGCCACAGGCCTAGAACCTGTGGTGGAAATATCCGGAGGTCCGGAACGTCTATTCATTGGTGGTATCAGAATGGACGGAACAGCTAGTGCGCTTGCGGGCACCTCGGAAGCGGACGCTACAGACGTTTCTGGCTGCACGTTCCCGAGGCGATGAATTCGGCTACCGGAGCTGTCGTTGCCCTTGGAGTGAAAAACGAAATCAATGCTGCAAACTTCGAGTGGTTGGAGTCAGTTTTTGGCAACGAGCGGCTGCGTGACGGTTGGCACTGGCAGATCCCGCGGATTGACCCTTTTGCGCCTCGGAGGTTCAGTAAGCAGTTGCAGACCACTAAACTGAGACTCCATGGCTAGGAGCCGATCATACTGCTTTTTAAAGCCAACGGTCAGCTCATAAATATGACCATGTCATCGTCTACCGCCCGGCATGCCTCACAACTTTAGTGCAAGCCATTACGTTTTGAGATGGCATCACCCACGACGCCTGACAACCCAGCGTATTTTGCGTGCACAACGCTATCGTAGAGCCAGCAGGGGATACTCGGTTGATCATGGGTGATCTCTTTGCTATAGGTTTTTTTGAAACAGACCACAGAGAACTCCACAATAAGAAAACAAAAAAAATAGAAAACAATAAATAGATAAACAATAATAGAGAAACAATAATAGAAAAATAAATAGATATGTTATAGATATAGGCATAGATATAGTTAGATAAAACAACAAAAGCTAAAAGATCAGAGCGGGCTGTAATGCAATGCAATGCGTACTTACAACAACACAAACACGACTAACCGACGCACAAAAATAAATAGTCAAATTATGTTTTTACCCAGATTAAAAGGCATGCACTCGCAAAATAGTATAGATTTCCAGATTGTAGGCTGGTTAGGGATGCCAATTAAATAATATTTTACGAAAACAACAGCTGTTTATGCAAAACAAAAGGAAAACGAGGGGGAACGTTGGGAGTTTCTGCTGCGACCGCAACTCTACATTTATACCCGATACATAGTCAGTATGGCTCTCCTCCGCCATACGTCGCTAACATTGAACGACACGACAAAGAGTGCGTGCGAGAGAGACAGAAAATCAGTCAAAACGTGTCGTCGGGCGCTGCGTAGCCACTGAAAATTGATTTTTTTCTTTTGGTTATAATAATGATCCGATCTGATCAAGATTCGGCAATTTGGTAGATATGGTCATTAACTATGATTGTGCGTTTTTAATTTTCTCGTATCTTTCAAATTGTGGATGCCACAGATTTTCGTTCTTTGTGGTGGCGGAAGGGGGCGGGGTGACGGACAGACAGACATGGCTCAATCGACTAGGCTATTGATGCTGATCAAGAATATATACACTTTATGGGGTCGGAAACGCTTCCTTCTGGACGTCACACACATCCATTCTCATTACAAATCTAACCCCTATACTCATTTTGATATCGGGTATAAAAAACGGATCGTAAAACAAAAACACGTCTGGTGACTACGAAAGGGAACGAACGAACTTCATAAAAATATAATAAAAAAAAAATAAAACGAAATATCAAAAAAAAAATGAGAATAATAATTATATGTGTTAGGTGCTATTAGGTATGAACGTATACACCTACGATATATATGTATCTACTTACAAACTGGTGTCTGGTCTGATAAGCTGGTGAGGTGGCCCAAAGGGGGCCTAGCTGAGGCCACCGCACGGGTCGCAGGTTGCGGATAGCGAACGACCTACCTACATAGTTAGCTCAGCTGTGAATAAGCGGGCATCCCTAGGTAGAGTACCGAAAATAGGCACCCCCGGACAGCCAGGTATGCCACCTCGTATAAGTAGCTCACACACCTCTAACCCTACACATTACCTACCCACATCCCAATCACCACACTCAACTCACACCGGGCCGGACTAAGTGTGTTATTCGACCCGTGCCGAGAGTCAGCTTGGCTGGGGGCCCGGTATATAAAACTAGCCCAGTCGTTAACGGAGAGCTCAGGGACTTGGCAGCCCTATGTTCTAAGTATGCCTTATCCGGGCAACGTGGATCTCTGCCCAGAAGAATGTAAACATATAAAAAACAAAAATGAGTCTGCCAACAGGGAACAATCCCAAACAGGGAAATGCAGCGGCCCAAAGGACTGGCCCAACCCATAACACAGCAGAGACGCTAGGGACGCTAGGGAGAACCCAAAGGGGTCCCATCCCGGATCCGGGGTGGGTGGTAAATCGACTCCCAAGACCGATACCTTGGCAGAGTGGCTATGCAATCCTGCGGCTGCTCTGCCTGCTGGTAAAGTGGCGGGGAACGAGTTACCATCTACTAGTGTCCAAGCCAAAACATAAACATATGCTGAAAGACGGAGTGCTGGGAACATACTCCGTCGGCAGAACGCAAGTTAGATGTAAAGCCCAATGGACAAGTGGCTAAAGAAGGTTGAGGGGGCCTCGAAGGTGCTGCCGAACTTTGGCAAGGAAGCACCGAAGAATGGAGTCCCTCAGCCAAAGAGGCAGCGCTCGCAGGGACTCCTGGACCAGTACCGAAGCTCTCCAGAGTACTGCCAAACACCTTGTTTGCGCAGATCGCCAGAGAGAGAACGCTGATTGGCGTCCTGGACAAAGGCAGCGCGGACTCATGAATCCCTAGGAACCAGTGGAAGTGGGTCGAAGGGGCATTGGCCGACCACTGCTTCGAGCTGTTGGAAAAACAGCTCGGTCCCCGCCCAGTCTGCAAAGACATGGGTTGGTACCAGGGCTGCATCAAAATTATAGCCTGCGAAGACGAACGACCCGTACAGCTGTACAAAGCAGCGGGTTCAGCTCCGTGACCATAAAGGTCTACAAGTCGGATGCAGCGGCCGGGGCGTCAACAAACCAGTCGAGCAGGACGCTGCCTCGGAAATCGAAGCACCCGACGATGACACAGAGACAGACCTAGAAGGTTACTCCACCGACAACACGCTGAGATGTGACTTAGAGGCGATGTGTCGCGACGATAAAGTCGAAGACGTCCTAGACGCCGATATCACAGTAGTGGAGAACTCTAAGGATGTCCGTAAGGCTCCTTCAGATCAACCTCCACCACTGTAAAGCAGCATCCGCTGTTCATATACTCCGCCTCGAAGAGAGCGGAGCGGACGTAGCCTTAGTCCAGGAACCTTGGATAGTGAGAGACAAGGTGTGTGGACTAGGGTCGAAGGAGTATCAGATGATTGTAGCTCTAAATAAAGGTAAAACCCGCACCTGCATTCTTGCCAGAAAGCACCTAAATATCTTTCTGCTCCATAATTATTGCGATAGCGACAACACGGCAGCAAGCCTAGAGCTGAAAGGGAAATGGCCCATGATGAAAATTATCCTCCCAACGACCTTGTTCGCAAACTAGCCAGCGACAGCGAGAGGTCGGACATAGACCTACTAATAGGCTGCGATGCCAACGCTCACCACACCCAATGGAAGAGCTCGGACACAAATGTAAGGGGTGAGTCACTTTTCAGCTTCAACCTTAACTCAAATTTATTTATTTGTAATCGGGGCAACGACCCCACTTTTATAATTAAAAATCTGCAGGAGTGTCATACAAACTGTTAGACATAGTCAAGAGTTGGAAAGTCCTAGATGACCACTCCTTCTCTGACCACAGGTACATCGAGACGGTACTATCCCTGGAGAGTCAAAAACCTACTGACTATATTAACCCCAGGAAAGCCAACTGGGAAAAATATAGTGAAGCCCTGGAGGACTTACTGCCCTTTAAGACACCAACATGCACGGACACAAAGGGCGACCCAGATCGTCTAGTGAACAGGTTCACGGAAGCATGCAATAAGGCTTTTACGGCAGCGTGACCCTCTAATAAACCTAGGGGGAAAAAGAATCCCCCCTGGTGGTCAAATAGACATTTTACCTAAAAGCTGCAGGACTCTCTTCAACATATATCTATCGATATCTATCGTTGCTGATGGTCGCGTCTTTACTTCGCTCCGCCTAATAATTATTTTTTTTCCGTGATTTAAGGAGAGTAATTACATTATAAAACGTTTATTGTGTTTATAATTAATCGAGCATTCCGTTTGCTACATGTGCATAACCAGTACTCGTGTTTTCGTGTAGTTATTCCCAAATTTTTAATCCAATTTGTGCTTTCTTTCCTACCCCGTCATTCTTAGTCACCGGCAGCTGCATTGTTGTTGACATATGTATTGTCGATGCACTCTATCTGAGCCGCTCTCTCTTTTTATCTACATTTTAATCTTCTCTGCATAAATACTAACACAGTCGTATTGCGTTTGCCGCCTCCCTCTCCGCGTCGGACGCTTTGTGTTTTTCGTGTTCGTTTTGTGTTTGTGATTTTGCGACGGCCGTTTGTTCGTTGTTGTTTGCTGTATTGATCTGCGTTATTGTTTGTGCTACTTGATCATTATTAGTTTCGACTTAAAGTCATCGCTCAAGCATTTTCCTCGATTAATCTCACCTTTCTCATATTTATTTTTCTCATCTTTTCATAATGAGTATCTGTTTTGCTAAACGCTGCCGCTCAGCTGCCACACGGCAAACATTCACCTTCTGCTGGTTGTGTGATAACATGGCACACACTGTTTGCGCCGACTTTGGGCAAATTGGAGGACGCGTAGTCGACCTCATAAAGACTCGCTGCGGTCTCAACTGGACCTGTTGGGACTGCAGAGCTATTGAGAACGACATGCGGATTTTTATGAGACAGACTCATACTGAATTCGCTGCGCTCAACTCCGGATTCAAAATGCTACAGGATAAGTTTCTAGCGATGGAGTCTCATTTCAAAAATATAAAAATTTTGACTGAGTCGCCAAAGCGAAAGAAAGTTAACAATTATTTGCCAACCTCTAATCCGGTCGTTTCTCTTCCAGTCCCGGGATCACCTGCACCCCAATCTCGATCACCGTCACTAATAAATTTTGACGCCATGGACCTTTGTTCTAATGGTTCCATTGCACCGACTACGACGGTGGCCTCATCTGCAGTCTCTCCTGCAGTCGCACCTGCCGCCCCTCCCGCGCCCGTGTCTGACCAGGATGTCGGCCCGAAAGTCATCGAGGAAGCCGTCGCAAGCGCTTCCGTGGTCCTACTTGAAGTCGCTAACGCTGCCGTCCGGAGGGATGTTGAGGCTCCCTCAACCTCAACTCCCATAACTACTGCTTTCCCAACTAACACCTCTACGTCCAATGCTCCCGTCTCAACAAATAATTCTGTGACCCCTCTATCTGTTCTTACTGCGGTTGCTCCTTTAAAACATATTTTCGTCTCTCGACTCATGACATCGGCTATGGAGGTCATGGTCCGAAACTTCATATTGTCTAAACTCAACATAGATAGTTCTGCGGGTCTCGTAGTTACCAAATTTAACTTCAAGGTCAAGCGAAACATCTCCTCTTTTAAAATTCTCGTCCCTGATAAGCATGTTAATAGTTTGCTTGACCCTCTTTCTGGCCGGTGCATACGATTTGTCACCTCTTTACAAATCGTCCCACCAGCCCGGATCATCGAGTAGGTATTCTTCCAACTCCATCTGCTCCATCTGCAACTCCGTCTGCTACATCTTCTGTAGCAAAAAACTAGCTTCTCCTAGTACGTTAAAGATTGCCTATCAGAACGTTCGTGGCTTGGGCAGCAAGCTCAACAAGTTACATACTGATAGTGCAACTTTTGAGGCCGACATTATCGCTTTCTCCGAAACCTGGCTTCATCCCTTAATCTCTGATTCTGAAATCCTTATTGACAAATTAAACATTTATAGATCGGATCGTCCATCTCGTGGTGGTGGTGTCCTGATTGCTGTCCGTTCTGACATACCATCCCAACTTTTTCTGTCGAAGCTCATAACAATATTGAAATTATAGTAGTTAAGCTTCGACGCTCCTCGATAAATCTATTTATATCGTGCTCTTACATCCCACCGTCCTCTGAATTTTCAACCTACATGCTTCACGCAGCCCTTTTTCAAACTGTTTCGTCCCAACTTACTGAGTCCGATTTTCTCATCGTCCTCGGAGATTTCAATCTTCCAAATATTTCCTGGTCTCCATCCAAAGACTCCAACCAGATGTTCCCAATCATGCAGCACGATTTCGTTGATTCTCTGTCCGACTCATCATTGGGTCAGATAAACGGCATATGCAATAGCATAGGTAGGATTTTAGACCTTGTCTTTACTACCGACTCCACGAACACTTTAGTACACAGAGGTTCCCCTCTATCTTTTCCCGAAAGACCTTTACCATCCTACCCTGGAAATAGATGTCCAGCTGCCTTCTCCTGGTCCCACCAAATACTGCATAAAGCCTTCAGCTATATTTTGCTTCAAGAGGGCTGATTTTATTTCTTTGAATAGCGCACTTTCTCTGATAGATTGGTCATTCCTCGACGACTTTCGTGAGATCGAGCCCGCCACTAACGCTTTCTATAGCACTGTTTTTTCCGTCTTTCCTACCTTTGTTCCATTAGTTTCCCCTCTCAGAAATCTTTCTGGCCCTATTTGGTTCACTCCGCGGCTAGTAAACCTAAGGAATATAAAATCTCGTTTATATAAGAGGTTTAAACTGTCTGGCTCGCAGTCAGATTTCTCTAAGTATTCAATTGCAAAATCTAAATTTTCCATTTGAAATACCCTATGCTATAATAATTATTTGGCAAAATGTAAGCTCAACTTTAAACGAGATCCTAAACAATTCTTTAAGTTTGTTAACTCTAAACGTAATTCTTCTCAATATCCCTCTTCTTTACACTTTAATGGTACTTACGCAGATAACAATTCCGATATCGCTAACCTATTTGCTTCATTTTTTCAACTTTGCTACTCTGCTCCTTCTAATAACATACCCTCTATTCTCGCCTCACCCCACGACTATCCTGCCGCGCCCTCATATCATATCCCTTTTAATAGTTCAAGTTGTATCCACCCATTCTTTATTGATTATGATGGCCTTCTAACTAATTTAAAATCATGTAAATTTTCTTTCTCCACTGGTCCAGATTTGGTTCCCAGTGCCGTGCTCAAACTCTGTGCGGATTCTCTTTGCATGCCCCTCTTGAAACTGTTCAACCTCTCTCTCGAGCTTGGTGATTTTCCCACCGTCTGGAAAGAATCCTACATAATTCCTATTCATAAAAAGGGGTCTAAATCAGACGTCTCAAACTACCGTTGTATCTCCAATTTATCTGCCATTCCTAAACTCTTCGAAAAAATTATTACTTCTCAGCTCCAACACTTTTGTAGTTCCCTGTTATCAGAATCACAGCACGGATTTGTAAAACGTCGCTCAGTTTCGTCTAACCTCCTTGAATTTTCCTCCTTTGTAACTACTGGATTTGCAAAGCAATGTCAAACTGACGTAGTTTATACTGATTTTAGTAAAGCTTTCGATTCAGTTAATCACAATCTCCTCATCCACAAACTATCTCTACTAGGATTTCCGACTAAACTTCTTCACTGGACTAATGCGTACCTTTGCAACCGTTCTCAGCGTGTCTGCTTCCAATCTTCTCTTTCTAAACCAGTTTTTGTCTCTTCGGGTGTGCCGCAAGGTAGCCATCTCGGTCCCTTATTATTTAACCTCTTTATCAATGATCTTCCCCAAGTTTTAACTAACTCACGAGTCCTAATGTATGCTGACGATGTCAAGCTATGTTTTTCCTACAGCGATCCGGTGTCCCCGTTATTTCTTCAATCGGATCTCGACGCTCTCAACAATTGGTGTACTATTAACGCTCTTCCTCTTAACATTTCCAAATGTAACGTCATGACCTTCCATCGCAACTAGCCTTACCTTTTTGACTTCACAATTAATAACATTTCCTTGGAACGCCTGTACAAAGTTAATGACTTAGGCATTATCTTCGTTCCGAACTTATGTTTTAATTCTCATATATCCGCTATTTCGAATAAAGCCAAAGGAGTCCTTGGCTTTATCAAAAGGTGGTCGAAGGAATTTTCTGACCACTAAACTACTCTACGTTTCTCTTGTACGGCCTATCTTGGAATATGGTTCCTGTATCTGGTCTCCCCATTACCAAAAATATCAAGATATGATTGAGTCCGTTCAAAAGCAATTCCTTATCTTTGCCCTGCGCGGACTTAATTGGGACCCCTCTCGTCATCTTCCTTCATATGAGAGTCGGCTGCGCCTCATTAACTTGCACTCTCTTGAAAGCCGTAGAACTTGTCATGGAATTCTCTTTCTCCACAAACTTCTCCTAGGCGAGGTTGAATCTTCGGCCCTCATTAGCCTTATCAGAATTGCTGTCCCATCCCGCCCGACTAGGCATTACTTTCCTCTCCGTCTTCCTCTCTGTCCTTCAAAATACTCTGACCATGAATCTTTCCGTAGCCTTTGCCGCGATTACAATAAATTTTTCCATCTTTTTTCCTTTGATACTTGCGCTTCCAAAGTAAAATCTTCTTTAATGAATAATTTAAGTTAACTTTTTCGGCCTTGTATTGTGTTACCGTACTTTCCAGTAGCAGATAATTTTATGATTTGTACATTCCTATTTTTACACAGTTTAACTGTCCATAGTTGAACTCTAAACATTAAACATTAAACATTAAACAGAGCCAAATGCACGAACGTGGAGAAGCACTGAGCAGACTATAAAATCAGTCTGGCACTATATAAAAAGGAAACAAGAAAAGCAAAGAGGGCCTCTGGGCAAAAATTTTGCTGGGAAAGAGAGGAGACGTCAGAGGCCGCAAGGCTACGCAAGATCCTCTCGAAAGCTTCCCTCTCGGTAGGGTACTTTAAAAGGAATGATGGTACGTGGACCAACTCCAGTGAGGAGTCCCTACACATTCTACTCGACACGCATTTCCCCGGGTGTACAACCATCGAGCCGGCACACCTCCTAAGAGAGGGATCGGTAACCTCGATAGATCACATCCTCACAAAGCGGAACATAAGCTGGGCAGTAAACAGCATCAACCCGTTCAAATCGCCAGGCCCGGACCAGGTAATCCCGGCCCAACTTCAGAAGGCCTCAAAACCTTTGAGAGATTTAACGGGCTGCAACTGAGGACAACTATACACCCTCAGTTGCTGGGTCCATGGGTCCATGGATCCATGGAAACGGCACTTCATGAAATAATCTCAGCGGTAGAGAAATCTCTGCATATGAAAGAGTACTCACTAATATCCTTCCTCGATATTGAGGGAGCCTTCAACAACGTTGTACCGGGCGCCATTACAGAAGCCCTGGCTAACCTGGGGGAGTACCGTCACTTGGTGATGCACATTGATCAATTGCTCATATGCAGGACGGTGACATCATCGATGGGATTGTCCGCCCAGTCAAGGTATGGCAACAGAGGCACCCCGCAAGGTGGTGTCCTGTCTCCTCTTCTGTGGAACATAGCAGTCAACAAGATTCTATGCGACCTGGAAGGGGGTGCTGCAAAGTCGTGGCCTATGCAGACGACGTTGCAAATATCTTCTCGGTGAAATACCCCCAAACACTGTGCGACTTACTGACCGCAAAGCTAGCGCAACTGTGGGAATGGACAGAATTCCGCAGAATTCCGGGCAGAAACAGCAGCAATACGTCTAATAGACTCCAATCAATGGGAGCCACAGCGCATAAGTCACTCAGCCATATTAAAAAGCAGCAATATCGTCCCCGCTAAAACGGACTACCTAGTTCCAAGAGAGTACACAGATACTCCCTTCAACACAATCAACGCTTACAGAGACGAGGGGCTCGAGGGACTCCCAGGCGTCAGATGGGACCATAAACATCTTCACGGATGGATCTAAGCTGGACGACAAGGTCGAAGGAGGAATGTACTCTGAACAGCTAAGCATAAGGCACTCCTTTAGGCTCCCAGAACACTGTAGCGTCTTCCAGGTGGAAGTAATAGCAATCAAGGAAGCTCTGAACTGCCTTCAAGAAGTTACAGTTAACATCAATTCGGTTGAACATTTTTAGCGACAGCCAAGCTACGATTAAATCGCTAAATGCAATTTCCTCAAACTCGGCCACAATAGCAGACTGCCGCAAATCTCTCCACGAGGTGGCTCAGCAAGCTGTAGAGACGAGGAAGAGGAGAAGACAGTGGAACACCTGTTCTGCTCCTGTCCAGCTCTCAACAGAAGAAGGCTACAACACTTGGGCTCGGACTTTCTAAATGACATTTCGGAGATGTCTACACTATGTCCCAGGAAGATCGTTAACTATGTGAGAGGATTTGGATGGGATAACTGCTGAAATGAAGTGTCACAACGTAGGAAGGGAAAAATCCCAAGGCCCAAGTGCGGATAATCTTGTTGGGTCCTAAATACTGTAACGAACTGTACTTGGGTGAGGCTTGCACGTCGTATTGGTATTGCTGCAGTTCGAGCGCCCATCTTGCTACTCTACCGTAAGGGCTCTCGAGGGTATTCAGCCACTTTAGTGCGAGATGATCGGTTATGACATCGAATCGGTAGCCTTCGAGATAGCATCGCAGTTTTCGGATCGCCCAGATGACGGCGAGGCATTCCTTGTCGGTGGCCGAGTAGTTTCCTTCTGCCTTGTTGAGGCGTCGACTGACATATGCGATGACCCGCTCTTTCCCTTCGATCTCTTGGGTGAGGACCGCGCCCACTCCAAGGTTGCTTGCGTCCGTCTGCAGGGAAAATTTGACATTGAAGTCTGGGCAGGCGAGTACTGGTGCGGTGGTGAGCAGTGTTTTTAGCTCGTCGAAGGCGTCTTGTTGTTCTTGGCCCCATGTCCATGCTTTTCCTTTCTTCAGCAGCAGTGACATTGGTTGGACCACGGTGGCGAAGTTTGGGACAAATCTGCGGTACCAACCGACCATGCCTACGCATTGTCGTAGTTCCTTCAGGTTAGTCGGCGGCCTTAGATCCTTTACGGCTGCGATTTTGTCGGGGTCCGTGTGGATACCTTCTTCGCTGATAATGTGGCCCAAGTATTTTATCCGGCGTTGGAAGGAGGCACACTTGTCCGTGTTGATCCGTAGGTTTGCCTTGCATAGTCGTGCGAAAACTTCTTTCACGTTGTTCAGGTGCTCCATGAAGCTTTTCCCGACGATGACGATGTCGTCGAGATATGCGAACGCGAACGGTTCCATGTCCGCGCCGGTAACGGCGTCGAGGGTCCGTTGAAACGTGGCTCCCGCGGAATGTAAACCGAAAGGCATCACTTTCCATTGGTATAGTCCCCTGCCGGGTCAAAAGTTTTCCGTCGCCAAGCATCGCCAGATTACAACATTGCAAAAGCCGGAAACAGAAAGTCGCGAATATCAACGACCTGAGAGAGTTCCACGATCACGAGCTTTAAGAACCTACTGACCTACCAACGAGCGCTGACACCAGCCAGAGAAGCAACGTAACACTACCGGATTCACCGCCGCACACCCGATGAACGAGTCCTCGTAACTCTCGTCGGGGAAGAAAGGGGAAGGGTGTAACGAACCTAAAAGGGTTCGCTACAACGCCTCTCCCCACGTATAATAATGCATATATTACTCGCCACCCGAGCACCCCCCTCCACACGTAGCTGATCGTCGCACGCCAACTCCGACAACGCTGACCAGACACATCAGGTCACGCGGGGCTTCTCCCACTCCAGGCCAAGCAACAGAGCAGACGCCACCAACTGCAAAAAGATGACACCGCGGAAGCTTGCGACGAATCTGCCAAATCGCCAAAACACAAGAAGTAAACCAGGGCGAACCACGATCGCCGAATCGGCAAAAGCGAGCCCTACGCGGAAGCACCCGCAGCAACGGCAGGCGTATAAATAGACGCCAGCCAGAACCAGAAGACAACTTACGCAGAAACCCGGCCCCGAGTACAGACGTTGTACCGAACTATAACCAACTTACGTGGACACCCGGCCCAGAGTACAGACGTCGTATCAATCTAAGAGCTTAAGAAAGTGCTAAAAGTATTTATAATAAAGTATCCAATTATGCAAATAATATCAACCGCGTAAGTCATTTCAAAGAAGCCGAGGCACCGACACCACCCCGCTCCACGTCCACATACACCACTCGATACACAACGCTAGCAACGCCCGCCCAAGCCCCGATCCATCCCCTCTACGATAGGCCACCCCCGACGTCTCCCTTAAAGTTCCATCTATTTCTACAAATTTCTTGTGGATTGACCCCTGGACGTGACTGAGCTTACCTCAGCCTGAAATAGGTCCATCACAATACAGCGTCTGGGCAAAGGGTAAGTCTTCTTCCCCCTGGCTATTGTTGCTGCAAAAACCATCGCATACGTAACTGCGTCATTTTCTGCTGGTGCTGTTTTCGTATCAGTGCTGTGATCACAATGCAATGCTGGAACATTTCCGATTGCGGTTTACCTGTTTTGCTTATCAGAATTTTCTAGCCAGGCCCCCCACAAACGGCGCCAAGTTCTGCGCTGCGCCTCTGGGCCACTACGTGAAGGTCGTCTTCTTTTGATATCAAAAAAAGCTGCTTTCGCGGTCCACATCCCACACAGGGCGTCTCTCAAAAGGGGATCATCTGTAATGCTATCGAAAAGACGTTCGATCGTTTTGATTTTACATAAACCAAATATGCGCGATTGAAGGCCGCCCAATAAGACCACGTTTATGCATCGTTGTAATACCCTTGAATGGGTTATGGTAATTAATAGTAGAGGTTGGCAAAAGCCTTCCAAAAGCAAACCACCTTTCTTGTTTTTGGTTGGTCTTTGGACTGAACTTGAAATGTCTTAAAAAACAGCTTTAATTTTTACCATTGCCTATGCTCTGCTCGACGTCTGACGCAATAATTTTTTATTATTACATGTCTTGGTCGTCGGCGGCATAATTTTTTTTATATCTAATAGCCAGGCTATTATATTTGTGAGCTTACGGGTTAGTTAGGGAAAGCGATCTTATGCGGAAGTTGATGGCGGGAAATCTGCACTGAGAGAAAGTACTAGATTATCCACTCCTCAGGGGATTGTAAAAGATTTTCTTTGAGGCGAACATAATCTGAGAGTGCGAAAAAGACAGTTTCGACAGTCATCTGTGATCTGTGATATCGGCAGATGCTAATTGGCCTTGGCCTTTATTTGTTTCGTATTTTGCGGTTGAAATCTGTCTCTCCCTTTCTACGTTGTTATCTTTATATATTTTTTATATATTTTATGTTTATATGGATTCCAATGCTATTAACCTTTGAAAAGTACAGTGTCAATGTTTCCATTCTTTTATTGAATTTCTTTTGTATGCCAACATCCCACTGCTTCCTCTTTTGTGTGGCTCTTTCTAGGAGCCGGAGTACCAACCACGCAGCACTCAGCAAAATGTGCAGCAGCAGCTTCAGGAGGAGGAGGAGGACCAGGAGTGTGCGGCGTGCGACGCTTCCACTTGGCCACACGCCGCTGCGCTGCCAGCAGGCAGATTGTGCTGGAGCCCGTCATGAATATACCCGCGTACATTGACATCACCAATGGAAGCAGCGCCAGCAGTGGCGGCACCACAAAGATCCCTGGAACCGGCTCGAGTGCTGGCGGAGCGAGCACAACGAGCGGCGGAGATCCGACCGGCGGTGGCGACAAGTTTCTCTCTTGCCCGAAATGCGGCAGCGCCTACACTCAAGTGGAGACGTTCGTCAGCTCGACGCGATTCATCAAATGCGCCAAGTGCAACTACACCTAATTCTGTTTTTACACGGTAGATTGGTTCCTGAAAAAACCGTGTAAAAAAAACCGTGTAAAAAAAGACATTGATCGTATACGCAAAAAAACGAAAGAGAAACAAATATTTACACATTCTTTTAATGCTCTTTCTTGTTTTCGTTTGTTTTCTAGCTTTTTTTGAGCTGTGTGTGATTTTATATATTTGTGTTGTTATTTTGAACCGTGTTAAATGGAAAAAAACCGTGTAAAAAATTTAATATTAATGATTTTCAAACCGTGTTATTTCAAAACCGTGTAAAAAAGACCGTGTAAAAACAGAATTAGGTGTACTTCTTTGTGGTGCTCTCCGAGGTGGAGACCAAGCAGCGGGTGAAGGATGAGCCGAAGAACCAGCGAAAGCCCCCACCGCCGCCCCAGAAGATCATAGAGTACCTCGACAAGCATGTGGTGGGCCAGGACTTTGCCAAAAAAGTGCTCGCCGTGGCGGTCTACAATCACTACAAGCGCATCCACCACAATCTGCCACAGCTCCAGCAGCAGCAGAGAGGCGGACAGGGAGGCGCTGGCATGGACGGCATTTCCCGTCCCTATCTCCTGCACATCACGGGCATTGGTCACACCCTAAACAGCTCGCCGGCAACGAGCTGCCCCCCAAGCCCGCACAGATGGGCATGGGCGGAGGCATGGGCGCCGGCGGCGGTCTGGGGAGTAGCCTGGGCAATCATCCGGGACGCGGCGGCGGCGACAATCGCGCCGGCTCCGAGATACTCGACAACAACTCCACGGACGTGAAGCTGGAAAAAAGCAACATCATCATGCTCGGTCACACGGGATCGGGCAAGACGCTGATTGCCCAAACGATTGCCCGCTGCCTGGACGTCCCATTTGCCATCCGCGACTGCACGACCCTCACCCAAGCGGGCTACGTGGGCGAGGACATTGAGAGCGTCATCTCTAAGCTGCTGCATGATAAAAACTACAATGTCCTGCCCAGACGGGCATTGTGCCGTCCATGGGATCCATCAGCTACGCGATGTTGGCGGCGAGGGTGTCCAGCAGGGCATGCTCAAGATGCTGGAGGGCACGGTCGTCAATGTCCCAGAGCGTAACTCCCCGTGAAAGCTGCGCGGCGAAACTGTGCAGGTGGATACCACGAATAACCTTTTTGTGGCCTCGGGCGCCTACACGGGACTGGATAGGCTCATTGGTAGACGCCTCAACGAGAATCTAAAATTCGATGAGGATGCTGTGGAATCAATAGCCAAGTTGGCAATGAAAAGGCATACAGGTGCCCGAGGATTGCGCTCCATAATGGTACGAAAAGGATTTTAATTTATATATGTATTCCTAAATGATGTTTTTTTTGTAGGAGCAACTCTTACTAGATCCCATGTTCATAGTGCCAGGCTCGGATATTCGGGGCGTGCACATTACCGGCGAATGTGTGAGAGAACAGAGCACACCCGTATACAATCGCGACACGGATGCGACGGCGAGCAGCAACAGTGGTGGGTCCTCCTCCGACTCGGAGAGCACCAACGACAATGATAAGAGCTTTTGAGGATAGTGAAAAAGTATGCCTAAAACAGTAGAAACCAAACCTCGAAACCACAAAACAAACGAGGGGGAACGTTGTGAGTTGCTGCTGCGACCGCAACTCTACATTTATACCCGATACATAGTCAGTATGGGTTCATTTAACGACAAAGAGTGCGTGCGAGAGAGACAGAAAATCAGTCAGAACGTGTCGACGGGCGCTGCGTAGCCACTGCAAATTATTTGTTACTTTTAGCTATAATAATAATCCGATCTGATTCGGATTAGGCAAGATTCGGCAATCTGGTAGATATGGCTATTCTCTATGATTGTGCGTTTTTAATTTTCTCCTATCTTCAAAATTGTGGTTGCCACAGATTTTCGTTGTTTATGGCTGCGGAAGGGGGTGGGGCGAAATTTTGAAACACACTTGTAGCAGTGAGCTCTCTGAGCAAAAAGAAATACACTTGTAACAGTGAGTTCTGCAGTGAAAAATTACAAATAGTTTTGTAGCAGTGAGAGCTCGACAGTCAGGTCTAATAGTCTCTGAGATCTGTGGATGCCACAGATTTTCGTCCTTTGCGGGGGCGGAAGGGGGTGGGGCGAAATTTTGAAACAAATCTGTCAAGGTCCGATATCACAGGAGTGTGGATACCAAATTTGGTTGCTCTAGCTCTTATAGTCTCTGAGATCTTGGAACTCATATTTAGCAATAGGCAAAGCCGGCTATGATACGTGTGTGTTAGAGAGAGACAGGGCGAGAAAAAATGAAATTGTTTTCTTCATTCTGGCTATAATAATGATGCGATCCAATTCAGATTCTGCAGTCTAGAAGGTAAATTTATTCCCTACGATTCTGCGTTTTTAATTTTCTCGTATCTTTAAAATAGTGGATGCCACAGATTTTCGTCCTTTGTGGGGGCGGAAATGGGCGGGGCCAAGTTTTGAAATATAATTGTAACAGTGACATATCACAGAAGTCTGGATACAAAATGTCGTTGCTCTAGCTCTTATAGTCTTTGAGCACTAGGCGCTAATAGGGACGGACAGACGGACGGACGGACGGACGGACGGACGGACGGACGGACGGACGGACAGACAGACATGGCTCAATCGACTCGGCTATTGATGCTGATCAAGAATATATATACTTTATGGGGTCGGAAACGCTTCCTTCTGGGCGTTACACACATCCACTTTTACCACAAATCTAATATACCCCAATACTCATTTTGAGTATCGTTTATAAAAATAGAACAGAATAGAAAACAGAGCTAGAGCCACAAACGAATATTACTTTGAGTTTTCTATATACATATATATCTGCCTTTATGCCTATATGTATTTGCTGCTTATTCTACAACCAAACTACTTGCTTGCTTCGAACACAGAACACCCCAATGTTTAATACCCTTTATATATATATATTAATAATGTATATTTTGTAGTCTTTTGTGAATGATACATTGGCTGGCACGTCGTAGCTCTTCCCCTCTCTCTCTTCCTGTACAAAATATCCCACGAAAACGACGCATAATATATATCATATAATATTCAATCCCATTATATGCATCTGTGATTCATGAAACGACAAGCAGCAATTGTAAACAGAATATATATAACGAAAAGAAGAGCACCTAAAAAGCAGGAACAACGAATAAAAGAAACCTTTAAATCCTTTTTAAATATTACATAATTGTAATTTGTACCTCTCTGTAATCTGAATTGTGGTCGGTCGGTCCTGTTTGGCGATTCTGAGATCCTCTCTCTATGATTGTACCAATTATATATATACACGATATATTTAGGCGAATTGTTTGCATAGTCTAAAAGCGAGTTTAAACATGAGTTCTGGTAGAGTTCTGGTAACAACAACAAAATCAAGAACAAATTAAATAACAAACAAAAAATGAAAAAGTTCAAAGAAAAATGGTATATGATTTGTGGATGGAAACAAGAAGTAGAAGAGGCATTTTGTGGAGATCCATGGAAGATCATTCACAGACCAAGATGTTGCAGGAGTGGCGCGCTTGAGACAGAGGTCGCGGGCGGAGTTTCAGTTCTCTTTTAGGCTATCCTTCGGCCCGCAGCCTTCCTTCTAGGGTTCGGCTGCTCAGCTCGTTTACACATGCTTTGGCGACGCACAGCGTTAATCGAGACTCGAGATTTGAGATTGCAGAAACAAAAACATTGCTTGGGCATGACTAAGGATATTGATGTATAGTCTTTGGTTGAGGTAGTAAGAATAGGTTCAGATGCTTAATACCCATATCGAAGTAAAAACTGAAAGATTTTCATATGCGGTGGCGTGGAAAAGGAGGAAATATCACAAAGAGCATGAGAGTGTAAGACGTTCATCGCTGGCAAATGGCGGAAACAAGTGAGAAGGCAATGAAGTCCAATGGCTCTCCTTGAGCCGGCATATTTTCTATGTATTGGAACATTTGTTATAATTTTCAATTAATTTATTTTATTCGTCATTGAAATTTTTGTTTTGTTTTGTTTCCTTGTTTTTCATTCAGTTTTTTTTTAGTTTTTCATTTATGTAGTGTATAAATTTGTATAAAAATTTACATGTTAATAAATATGTGTGTATCTTTAAGCGATCCGATCCCATCCCTCTCAATTTCAATCGTTCTCCTCGGATATGAGGAGCTCGTATTCCTGTGCCGCAAACCGATCCCAATCTGAGGTCTATAAAGATAGAGAGGATATATAAAGTTTGAACCGATGGGCACCGCTGCATGACACTTACATATTCATCACGCTGCGAGGCAAATGGATCTCTTTGTTCATGATTCAAATACTTCTCCAAATTGAAGAAGGTATCGAAGAAGACGTGCGTCATTTTGCAGCGTTTCAGATCGCCCAACGTAATGCAGTCCCGATTCGCAGGCTTAATCATATCCAGCATCTAAAGAAGAAAGAATTTAAGAGTCTTCAAAAGATGGAAAAGAGCATTCCGTACCTGACACAGATAATCCTCGAATGGCAGACACTCGATGCTAATGCCCTCCATGCGCTGCTGTTGCTCCTCGTAGAAATACTCCAGCTCCTACATGGATAGGGCACCATCGCCATCGATATCCATGCAGCGGAACCAATACTCAATGCCCGTCGGTGTGCGTTTGTCCTCCTCGGAGAGTATGAACCAAACAAAGTCTGTGTACGACATTTTGGCCTCTTCCTCAGGTGCCTTTTTGCTAGCCGGAAAAGATGCGCTCCACGATCCGAGTGGACAGTGCATGATCGCTATGCTTGGCCAGATCCTCCTGATTGATTAGCAGATCGTGATCCTTGTCCAGTTCCCAGAACTTGCAGTAGATCACATAAAAGTGCTCATAGCTAAAGAAGGCCATGATCTGATTGATGTCCTCCTCCTCCTCCAAAAGACTAATCATCTGAGCGATAAAAGAGATCTTTAAGCAGGGAATCCTTTTGCTATCTTGAAGGAAAATACGTACCTCTAAAAGATCAGATCTCTTGAGTTCTGCAATTGTGATCCTGCCGCTCCAACTGCTGGTATTGCAAATTAATTCGCCATCTTTTTCCAATCAACTACTCGTCTCATATATACAACGCATCCACTCCGTATCAAGGACCGTAACCGTTTTAACCGTTTTAAAATAAAAATGGCAGTCTAAAAATTGTTTCCCAATTTTTATTAAAAAAATCAAAAAGCCACTTATATCTAATTTTTGTAATAAATATGAGAAAACACACTTAATAATTTTTATTATTTCAATAAAAATAAGAAATAAAACTTATATTTGATTTTAATTTTGAAAGCTTAAAATAAGAGCTATTCCGTAACTTTTATTTTAAAAATTATAAATAAAAGTTAAATTTAATCCTCTTTTGAACCAAGTGGTGTATTACCATACAGATACAAATATTCTTCATCTATGATTCAATACTTTTCATATGATACATCGCATGTCCTTCAAGGAAGAATATTAAGGATCCTACGCGACTTGGTGCATTCAATTTAACTTCTATTTTTGATTTTTTTTTTTAAAAAGAAACAATTCTTATCTGTAGCTTTTAAAATAAAAATCAAATATAATTTTTATTATTCATTTTTATTGATATAATAAAAAATAAGTGTTATTCATAATTTTTATTAAAAACGCGAGGGGGAACGTTGTGAGTCGCAGCTATGGCCGCGACTCTACATTTATACCCGATACACAGACAGTATGGCTCCTCTCCGCCAGAGCGCGCATTGTATTAGTAAGCAGAATGAGTAAGCGCGTGGGTTTGCATAGATGCTGCAAATTGATTTTGTTCCTGTTTGCTATAATAATAATCCGATCTGACTCACAACGGAAAGCGTTGTTCTGAATGCTTTGTCATCTATAGACGTCTCATTCTCTGTGGGTCCAGATAAAGTGCCAAGTTGTATATTAAAATGCTGTGCCCAGTCCCTATGCCAACCCTTGACCTATCTCTTCAACCTATCTTTGGAACAGTCTTGTCTCCCAGTGATTTCGAATGAATCCTACATCTTTCCGCTCCACAAAAAAGCTTCAAGATCTAACATTGAAAACTATCGAGATATCTCCAACACGTTTTCAAACATCGATTAACATCGACTAACCTTCTTGAGTTCTCTAACTTAATTCACATCGGCTTTCAAAGTTGTTTGCAGACGGATGTAGTTTTTACGTATTTTATCAAGGCATTTGATTCTGTGAACCATCCTCTGCTAATTCACAAGCTGTCTTTATTAGGTTTCCCAAAAATCTTCTAAATTGGATTTTGTCCTATCTCTCTAACCGCACACAACGTGTTTTGTTCACAAACGTGCTGTGAAATATCATTAATGTTACGTCTGGAGTGCCACATGGCATTCACATTTTATTTGTGAATAACCTTCCTCAAGTGATAACATACTCTACTACACCAATGTATGATGATGAAGTTAAAATCTGTCTGCCCTACTCTGATTGGTACTTGCACACACGCCTTCAACTGGACCTAAATGAACTACTATTGTGGTGTTCAACTAATCTTTTTCTGAACATTTCTAAATGCAAACTTATAATATTTTACCGTCGCGTTTTACATTTTGTCTTATACCTTCTAGGAAATCATGTTTTAACAGCCATATAGCCGTAACAGCCGTTAATAGAGCTAAGGGTGTTTTAGCGTTCATTGAGCGTTGGTCCAAGGAGTTTAGCGACCCGTATATGACCAAACAAATGTACATCTCGCTAGTGCGTCCGATATTGGATTATTTTTGTTGTGTGTGGAGCCCGCAATACAAAGAGCTGTTATCGAATCAGTGCAAAAGCAATTTTTAATTGTTGCCCTTCATAATTTAAACTGGTACTCTAGTAGAATCTTGCCACCTTAACGATCTATGCTAAATCTTATAGACCTGCCTTCACTGCACCACTGCAGAATATTTTATGGGGTATTTTATGGGTACGTGCACAAACTCCTTCTCGGGTTTTTTGACTCTCAAACTCTTTTGGGTCAAATTGACTTTGCGGTTACATCTAGACCTACCCGTACTTTTCGGCCTATGTAGGTAAAATTATGCCCAGGATGAACATTTTAGATTATATCCCATAATTATAACTCCCTTTGTCATACATTATCCTCTGAACTCCCCTTAAGATTATAGCACTTAATATTAACAATCACCTAAACTTAGCAAATTTTTCAATTCTGTTCTTTCACACTCTGCTGTCTTTATAGTTAGTTCTTTTAGTATCTTAAACCATTATTAGCAGATAAATTAATTTAAATAAGTAAATTAAAAAAATTAAAAAAATCGGCTACTAAATAAGATTGTTTTTTCAATAATAAAGCAAAAATTACACAGCCCCACAAAAAAAAAGTCGTGCGCGGCTGACCAGAGTATCATATCCCTATGTATTTTGGGGCCCTGAACACGAATCCAAGGTCAGATTTGCTCCATCACTTCAGGTTTTTTTTCTAACCTCAAAAAACCAATATGATCGAAACATGGGGGAAATTAATTTGAAAAATTCATCGGATTTGCTTGAAATTCGTCACTCGATGGCTTTTGGGGTCGCTAATTACGAATTTAATATCAGTTTTCTTGTTTCGAGATGTATTGAGTTCTTTTCTCTTCAAAAGATCTATTTAAAGGGGGAAGATGTAGATGTAGATGTAGATGTAACAAGGCCGGGGAGTTATTCGTTTTAAGTGAATCGGGCCTTACTGGATCCGCCATTTGGAATTTTTAAAAACTGACTTCAAATTCGTAATTATTGACCCCGAAAGCCCCCGTGTGACGAGTTTCAAGCAAATCCGATGAATTTTTCAAATGAATTTCCACCATGTTTCGATCATATTGGTTTTTTGAGGTTAGAAAAAAAACCTGACGTGATGGAGCAAATCTGACCTTGGATTCGTGTTCAGGGCACCAAAATACATAGGGATATGATACTCTGGTCAGCCGCGCACGACACTTTTTTTTTTGTGGGGCTGTGTTGTTAGTGATGACGGTCTAGTAGGTATCTTAGCCGCACGTCTGGCAGGGAAGGTCGAATAGCCAAAAGGGGTGCTGAGGTTCTCTGGGTTAGCGTTAGCCAAGAACGATAGCTTGAGGCACTGAGGTCTGGTCAGCAAATTTTTTGCCACTCGTGGTACTATAACCTAGGCGCACAATTTATTTAATATATGTACATATGTAGATCACTTTTATCTTATTCATACCTAGAAAAAACCCTTTTTAAAATTAAAAAAAACAAAACCATACCATTACAAAAAAAACCGCAGAACTTTCTAAAGCATAGCATATGAGTTAAAAGCTTGAACTTTTTCTAAGCTGCGCTCTCACGTGCATGGTTCGCCGTACTTCCGAGAGATTGCAGTTCTCAAACCAACTTGGACAGATGGCTCCGAGCTATGGGAAAACGTATGCATTAGTAATATGGAAATGATCCAGAGAGCTGAATCGAAGATACTGAGAACTATCACTTTAGCACCATGGTACATAAGGAATGAAAATATTTATGAACACCTAAATGTAGGATCTGTTAAAGATGAAATCGGTGAAAGCAAAGTATCAAGTCAAACTTCTGGCCCATCCTAATAGACTAGCGCAGTCTTTAACTTGGCACACTTGCCATACACGACTCCGGCGAAGAGACCCAGCAAATAATAATAAATATTTATTTTTAATAATTAAATCGTTGCCTTGTCGTTAATCTTTAAAAGAGAAGGTTCGACAAATAAAATACCGTATAAAAATAAAAGTTGGAGGAGCCATCCCAGTTGTTGGCTCGGGGAAACTTTCCAATTCGGAAATGGTGCTCCAACGTTCCTGCCGTGCTTGACGGAGTTTTTGACAAAGGTAAGGATATGCTTCTGAGATTCAACGATGCCACCGATTTTACAAAGGCCCTTGGATTGGTTTGGGAGCCTGCATCCGATGAATTTCTCTTTTCGGTAGTTGTCGTCAAAGCCGACAAAGCGTCGTCTCAAGCACCAATATTGTAGTGTACGTACAACTTTTGTATGTAAGATCTCGTGACGCCCCTCTTAAGGTGTTGACGATGCCCAAGCTAGAGTTATGTGGCGCTGTTTTACTTTCTCTATTGATCAGTGAGATACACCAACTTAAATTATTGACTGGAAGCTTCTATTGCTGGTCCGATTCCAAAACTGCCTTGTCTTGGGTTCGCAATGACCCGTCAAGCTTTAACATTTTTGTTGCAAGTCGGGTCGCAGCCATTCAGGTGCTCAGATGGAGTGGCGCTACGTTCCAACAGCTCAGAGCCCTGCGGATATCCTGTCCAGAGGCGCCCTGCCGTCAGAACTCCTGGAATCGCATCATTGGTCCCACGGATCACTCTTTCGTCGAGATGAACAATCTCTGTGGCCACCTGCATCTATACAATCCTTAAGGATCCGACTCTGGAGCTTCGCAAGAGAGTCCTGATTACAGTTTGTCTCTTCGTAGACCTATCTGATGGCCGAAAATGTAACAATTCCTTCAGAAAGCTTCAACGCACGTTTGGATACGGCTACAAGTTTCTACAACACACAAGTTGTGGACTGACTACAGGGCCCTGCGGGACGGATAGCTCTGGTACATTGATTCCTTGCCGTGTCCTGCTCGATTCTGGATCGCAGGTGCATCTCTTCACTTGTCGTCTAGCTCTACAGTTGCGAATACAAAAAAAAGTATTGGAAGTTTCAGTTTCTGGTTAGGCGATTCGTGTGCCATATCCGAAGGATGCTACATGGATATCCAACTGGAATCACAGGCGTTAAGCTATACCAAGACCATTTTGCCTTTAGTTGCTCCCACCACAAGCAATCAACCCAACTGTACTGTAGAAATAAATGGAACACGCCCTCCAACATTCATTTGGCGGATCCAAAGTTATTTCAGTCCCAACCAGTTGACATTATAATTGGAGCGGCTCTGTTCTTCTCTGCTTAGGCCAATCATGGCGTTGGGAGCCGAGCTACCACGTCTTCAGGAAACCAGGCTAGGATAGATAGTTGCAGGAGAGGTGTCTCAGTCTCGCAAGTCAACTCCAGTTTCTGCTTCTTCATTTACAGTTAACCCATCTGAAGTGGCACCTCGAGTAACAACTATAACATTTGACCACATTTAGATGTTGTAAAATACTTAAGTTATTTAAAAAAAGAATCGCTACCTTAAAAAAAAACCATTAAAATAAATACCTTTTGTTTTCAACCTTGCAAAAAAATTCAATAATAATCAATAACAAAAAATTAAAGCCCCGAATCTATCAGAGAAAGGCGTTCATGGCGTAAAATGCATAGTGTAATCACTTACTTGTGGGGTCTGAAACACGTCATTCTGGCTATTACATACTTCTGACCCCTAAACGATACGCAGCCCTTCAAAGTTCGATCTGCTACAAGCTGGTGTTTAAAAGGCGGGAAACTTATTCTTGTTTGTTAGCTTGTAAACGTTGTAAATTTAAAGAAAAAGTCAATGTAAAAAATGGATCAGAAAGGCCGAAGTATGTCTATATAAAAAAGATTATATTCATATTTCTTAGCTTGTTTTTTGTCCGTATTGATTTGGGCCTTCCAGAATTGTAAAAACTTAATAAACTTGCCTGTCTATTGTGGTCCACAACTTTTTTCGTTCCATCTTGTGCCACTGACTAACTATGTTACATTAATGTTAAAACTCGCTTTTGCTGTTTGTCAACACACCTCCTCAAAACTTACATTAATGAATTTAAATTTAAATACAAAATATCTTATCTGACGAGTGTACGTATACTGCGGAATACAAAGATCATGGTCCAGCATTTGCTGCGAGGAATTAGGGAAAACTCAGAAAAACCTAATTCGACCAATCAAAGTAATAAAATTTATTAATATAGTTATTACATCGAAATAACAATTCTAAATTCACTAATTAATAATTTTTTACTTCTTTAAAAAAAATTAATTTTAAGTTAATTTGTTTAAATAATTTAAATTTAGCAAATTAAATTAATTGTTAATTAAGTTGTTAGGAGGTGTTTTTATTCTGTGAGTCCCAATTTGCGTCTTAAAATGAGAAATCTTGCTGCTGTGGAAATATACTTGACAGAAATTAGTTTCTTTTCAATTTGTTCTCGAGTGAAGTGATATTTATTATTTAATATCTATGTGCTTAGTTCTCTTGTGGCAGGTTGGAATATTCGCTATACTATACTTATGCAACCCTGGTTGTCTTCAAATATAGTGATTGGTTCATTTAACTCAAGCTTTGTTTCTTTATTTAGTGATTTTAACTATAAGGCTTCTCTAGCACTTTCGAATAAAGCCATGTATTGAGCTGCAGTAGATGAAGCAGCAACTGATTTTTGCTTCATGGTACTCCAGCAAATAAAACATTTTTCAAACATTTTAAATCCTGTTGTACTTCGTCTGTCTGTTTCATTTCCCGCCCAATCAGAGTCAGCATAACTAATAATAATATTTTCAGAATTCACATTCTTTGTGAAAATTAATTTTAAATTAACTGTGCCTTTTAGATATCTTAGTACTCTTTTTAAACATTGCCATTATTCCTTATATAAAATGTACATATGTACATCAAGCATCCAATTAAGTTTCGACACGGCGCATCATGCGTTACTTCTGATTCTAAGGCTTCATAGTTCACTTTGCTTGGTAGTGGTGTACTAACTGGATTAAAATTTTCCATATTAAATTTTCTTAAAACATTATTTATATAAACTGACTGACTGAGATAAAGTTAATCCCCATGCCTATCTATTTTTATGCCAATAATCAGTCGGATGTCTTTTAAGTAACTCATTTTAAATTTGTCCATCAAATAAAAATTAAGCTTTGACATTTTTTCAATCTCTTTCGTGACTATCACAACATCATCCACATACAATAATACATATATGTATGTTTAAAGAAATATCTCCTTTATCTATAATTTAAATGCATCGATCAACTTCTAGATTAACAAAACCGATTTCTTTCATAAAATAAATAGCTTTATTTAGCTTACAGGCTTTAATCCTCATCATGTGTCAATCCTTGAGGAATATTCATATAAATTTCCTCTTTAAGGTTACCATTAAGGAATGCTGTCTTAACATCCATATGATGAATTTTCAAATCATATTGATTTGCTAACGCCAGAATAAATCGAAAACTAGAAATACGTGCAACTGGTGCAAATGTTTCTTCATAATCCGTCAGATATTCTTGCGTAAAGCCACGCGCTACAAGTCTTGCTTTATATCGAACTAAGTTGCCAAATTCATCTTGTTTAATAGTAAAAACCCATTTACAACCAATTATATTTTTGTTTTGAGGCCTTTCTACCAAAGACCATGTTTTGTTTTGAGAATGGGAATCTTTTTCATCTTGAATTGCCTTTTCTCAATTAATCCTATCATCCAGATTTTGAAATTCTTCAAGACAATTTGGAATATTATTTAAGTAAGTATAAGAATTCAATAGACATTAATCTAATAATCTATAAGGAATTTTAGGTTTGTCTTTTAATCTTTCACTGCGTCTGATTTCTTCAGTCTCACCAGTGACTACGACCGGATCGGTATTCTCCAGATTTGTGGAATTTTCACATTTCCTTGATTCCACACTCCACAGTTTTAAACCGTTTGGTTCATATCCAACGAGTATACATTTAATCGATTTTTCATCGAACTTTCGTTTTCTTACTTAACGTATACCGTTGAGCCAAATATCTTAAGATATTAAACAGGCTTTTTATTATGACACATTTCAAATGGTGTTTTCTTAACATCTTTTAAAGCTCTAGTTGGGCCTCTATTTATTATTTATTATTATTTATTTATTAAATATGTTGCAGTCAAAACTACTTCGCCTTAAAAACTTGTTTTCGGTTTAGCTTCATTAACCATGGAACGAGCTTTTTCTGTTATTGTTCTGATCATTTGTTCAGAAAAACCAGCCTTCTGCTGGTGTCACATGGGCCACTTGATGGTGCAGTAACTGCATCGCCTCTTGAAAGATGCAGTCATTGAATGTCAACGTCCAAGAAAAAAAAAATATCTTCAAACATCTCGTTACGTTTTATTTCCATAAATTTGCCAACACTTATGTGGCCCAATCTTTCATGCCACAAGCGACTTTCCCCACTCTGTTATTTATCTCAAATTTGACAAATGGAACATTATACTCACATACTCCAGTGCATATTAGTGTTGGGTAAACATTGCTCATTTTGATGAACATGTTAACTTGTTCTTTTTTAGTAAGTGAGTCAACTCACTCATATTGCTCACTTGCTCACTTAGATTGCTCACTTGCTCAGTTGCTGACTTGCTCACTGAGTTGCTCCCTTGTTCAATGTTCATGCACAGATCCATAATCACCACAGACTTGCAACTCAGAGATTTGCAACTCAAAACAGATTTGCAATACTTGCATTTGGCTGCTTGGGGTCCAACTTCCTCGAAATGGGTTCAAATTTCAATATACTTTCGAATTAACGACATACTAAATTTTTAAAAGAGTAAACAGCTTTGCCGCTGTTAATATGCCCACTAATAATCTGCAGTCCTTCCGTGGTAGGTGGTAGGTTCCGTGGTAGGTCTCGGTTCTCGTATTCGCCAGCCCAACGCCTTCCTTAGCTAGTACGTCCGCCGTCTCGTTTCCTTCGATACCCTGGTGGCTGGGAACCCAGTAGATCCGCACTGACTTTGTCGTGCTTAGGGTGTCTAGTGCCTTCCTGCTCGCCAAGACACTTCTGGAACTGACCGCGGACGACTGCATGGATCTTATCGCCGCTTGGCTGTCGACGAATAGGTTGACCGTATCGTGTGCTCGTTCTGTGAGAAGAGCGACCTCTGCTGCTTTCCTGATGGCAAAAACCTCTGCCTGGAATATGCTGCATTGGGGCGGTAGTTTATATGACAGCCTTATCTCAGGGTCTGTGCAGTATAGACCCGCTCTTACTCTTCCGACCATCTTGGAGCCGTCTGTGTATATATTGAGGTGCTCAGTTTGGTCTCTTCCGATTTTTCAGTCTTCAGGTCGCAAAGATGCGGTTGTTTTTACGTCGAGGCAAGTTTGAGGGGTCATGTAATCAGTTGATCTGGTCATTTCCCATCCAATTGAACTATGCCCGTATCCTTGTGGCGACAGATTTCCTGAAGCGATGAGGCGTTGTGCTGCCTTTCCTGCAGTCAGACGAGCGTGGATATCTAGGGGTTCGATTCCAAGTAGAGTTTCGAGTGCTTTTGTTGGGGTTGACCTCAGCGCCCCTGTAATACACTGTCGCTGAGTCCTTTCCATAAGCTTATGATACGTTTTCTTTCCTGTAGCTTGCCACCACACTAAGACTCCATACAGCAGAGTTGGTCGCACCACCGAGATGTAAGTCCAATGCATCAGAGCCGGAGACAGGCCCCATGTGCTGCTGAGCATCTTCTTGGATGCGTAAAGCGCAATGGTGGCCTTCTTCACCCTTTCCAATACATTGGGCTTCCATGCCAGCTTACTATCCACTACTGTGCCCAGGTATTTGACTTGTGTTTTTGGGGTTAGCCTAGTTTGATTGATCATCGGGGGGGTATTGGTAAAGAGGATGAGGTCCGTCTTGTCCGCGTTGATCCATTTTTTTATTGCCATTCATTGCTTTTAGGGTTGCATTTGAAAACCATCGGCTAACTATCGCATAGAAACGCGCGGTTTAGGAACATCCAAAATGGATGGTGGACTAACTGGGAAATTTTCAGAACGGCAAAACCTTACGGACCATCCCCGAAATGGATGGTGGATGGTGGATGGTCGTCAGTGTGAATAGCCTATAATGCAAAAAGTGTGAAGTAAACGCAAATATGAGCAACAACTGCCAGAACGCAAAATGCCGTTTGAGGAGCAAAATTGCGTAAAAAGTGAGTAGAGAACAAGTGAGCAGAAATGAACTAGTGAACAAAAAAGAACAAGTGAGCAAAAATGAACTAGTGAACAAAAATGAACTAGTGAACAAAAAAGAACAAGTGAACAAAAAAGAACAAGTGAGCAAAAAATAACAGTTTTGAAGGAACATGTTCAGTTGCTCACTTAAGTGAAAAACTCTTTTTTGTTCACTCACTCATGAGCAACACAACACTAGTGAATATTAATTGACCATTCTTGGTGACCTTAAATTAAATTCGATAGTCATTCCAGCATTTTGCGCACAGATAAAAGATTATGCGGGACATCTTTGCAAAACAGCACATCCTCCAGCGTTATCTTATTACCTTGAGTTTTTAGTTGAACAATTCCTTTAGCTGTTGCATGAATTCTTTCTCCGCATTTGGCAATTGCGATTACAGTAGGCTTTTCCAAATTGACATAATCGGTAAACAAATTTTTTTCTTTTATTAAATGATCCGAAGCTCCCGAATCTAAGATAAACACAACCTCGCTTCCGTTCAAAGAATCATTCCCCTGCCTCATCATAAAAACAAATCCACGATCTACCTGAGCAGTTTTTCCTTTCCATTATTATTCGAATTCTGATTGCTGCTTAATCTTTTAAAAATGAAACAATCCTTCTTCAAATGACAAGGCTTTCCACAGTGTAATTCATTTTTATTTTGTTTTTCTTTTGTTCTTTAAAATTTACGGCTTGTAAAACGTTAGGTTAGGTTAGGTTGACCCGGACGGCCCTCAGCACGGCCCCACATAGGCCAATATGGCCCTTAGTTGTCCGGATAGGAAGGGTATGAACCGTCTCGGCAGTGTTTAGGGGATTTTAAAGTCCTCGAGAATCGAGGTGTTTTTCGCATAGGCCAGTAGTTGCTGTGGCGTCCTCTTGGAGGCATCTTCCAGTGATGCCAGCACTGGTGCGCCCAGGTATTTCCTCCTTGCCCTTAAGAAAGCCGGGTTCCAGGGTTTCGGTTGCCCCAGGTTCATCGCATTTCCTACAACTGTCTCTGTTGGTCATTGCATGTGCCGCAGCTAGACAATAACCTGTTAATATTCGCACTAACAATCTGCAGTCCTTCCGTGGTAGGTGCAGTAGGTAGTGGCTGAGTTTCTCACTGCGTTCTATGCACATGATTTTCGAGGTTCGGCAGGTGGTGGTACTCCTCCACCTACTTTCGGCTTGTGATCTGGCCTGCTTCTCTAGATCGCTTTGCAGCGTTCTAAGGGAGACAGGCACGTTCTCGGTTCTCGTATTCGCCAGCCCGACGCCTTCCTTAGCTAGTACGTCCGCCGTCTCGTTTCCTTCGATACCCTGGTGGCTGGGAACCCAGTAGATCCGCACTGACTTTGTCGTGCTTAGGGTGTCTAGTGCCTCCCTGCTCGCCAAGACACTTCTGGAACTGACCGCGGACGACTGCATGGATCTTATCGCCGCTTGGCTGTCGACGAATAGGTTGACCGCATCGTGTGCTCGTTCTGTGAGAAGAGCGACCTCTGCTGCTTTCCTGATGGCAAAAACCTCTGCCTGGAATATGCTGCATTGGGGCGGTAGTTTATATGACAGCCTTATCTCAGGGTCTGTGCAGTATAGACCCGCTCTTACTCTTCCGACCATCTTGGAGCCGTCTGTGTATATGTTGAGGTGCACGGTTTGGTCCCTTCCATTTTTCCAGTCTTCAGGTTCCAAAGATGTAGTTGTTTTGACGTCGAGGCAAGTTTGGGGGGTCATGTAATCAGTGGATCTGGTCATGTTCTTGCCACTTGAACTATGCCCGTTTCCTTGTGGCGACATCCTGATGCGATGAGGCGCTGTGCTGCCTTTCCTGCAGTCAGACGAGCGTGGATGTCTAGGGGTTCGACTTCAAGTAGAGTTTCGAGTGCTTTTGTTGGGGTTGACCTCGGCGCCCCTGTAATTCAGAGCAAAGCCTGTCGCTGAGTCTTTTCCATAAGCTTCTGACACGTCTTCTTTTCGGTAGCTTGCCACCACACTAAGACTCCATACAGCATAGTTGGTCGCACCACCGAGATGTAAATCCAGTGCATCAGAGCCGGAGACAGGCCCCATGTGCTGCTGAGCATCACCCTTTCCAATACATTGGGCTTCCATGCCAGCTTACTATCCACTACTGTGCCCAGGTATTTGACTTGTGTTTTTGGGGTTAGCCTAGTTTGATTGATCATCGGGGGGGTATTGGTAAAGAGGATGAGGTCCGTCTTGTCCGCGTTGATCCATTTTTTTATTGCCATTCATTGCTTTTAGGGTTGCATTTGAAAACCATCGGCTAACTATCGCATAGAAACGCGCGGTTTAGGAACATCCAAAATGGATGGTGGACTAACTGGGAAATTTTCAGAACGGCAAAACCTTACGGACCATCCCCGAAATGGATGGTGGATGGTGGATGGTCGTCAGTGTGAATAGCCTATAATGCAAAAGTGTGAAGTAAACGCAAATATGAGCAACAACTGCCAGAACGCAAAATGCCGTTTGAGGAGCAAAATTGCGTAAAAAGTGAGTAGAGAACAAGTGAGCAGAAATGAACTAGTGAACAAAAAAGAACAAGTGAGCAAAAATGAACTAGTGAACAAAAATGAACTAGTGAACAAAAAAGAACAAGTGAACAAAAAAGAACAAGTGAGCAAAAAATAACAGTTTTGAAGGAACATGTTCAGTTGCTCACTTAAGTGAAAAACTCTTTTTTTGTTCACTCACTCATGAGCAACACAACACTAGTGAATATTAATTGACCATTCTTGGTGACCTTAAATTAAATTCGATAGTCATTCCAGCATTTTGCGCACAGATAAAAGATTATGCGGGACATCTTTGCAAAACAGCACATCCTCCAGCGTTATCTTATTACCTTGAGTTTTTAGTTGAACAATTCCTTTAGCTGTTGCATGAATTCTTTCTCCGCATTTGGCAATTGCGATTACAGTAGGCTTTTCCAAATTGACATAATCGGTAAACAAATTTTTTTCTTTTATTAAATGATCCGAAGCTCCCGAATCTAAGATAAACACAACCTCGCTTCCGTTCAAAGAATCATTCCCCTGCCTCATCATAAAAACAAATCCACGATCTACCTGAGCAGTTTTTCCTTTCCATTATTATTCGAATTCTGATTGCTGCTTAATCTTTTAAAAATGAAACAATCCTTCTTCAAATGACAAGGCTTTCCACAGTGTAATTCATTTTTATTTTGTTTTTTCTTTTGTTCTTTAAAATTTACGGCTTGTAAAACGTTAGGTTAGGTTAGGTTGACCCGGACGGCCCTCAGCACGGCCCCACATAGGCCAATATGGCCCTTAGTTGTCCGGATAGGAAGGGTATGAACCGTCTCGGCAGTGTTTAGGGGATTTTAAAGTCCTCGAGAATCGAGGTGTTTTTTTCATAGGCCAGTAGTTGCTGTGGCGTCCTCTTGGAGGCATCTTCCAGTGATGCCAGCACTGGTGCGCCCAGGTATTTCCTCCTTGCCCTTAAGAAAGCCGGGTTCCAGGGTTTCGGCTGCCCCAGGTTCATCGCATTTCCTACAACTGTCTCTGTTGGTCATTGCATGTGCCGCAGCTAGACAATAACCTGTTAATATTCGCACTAACAATCTGCAGTCCTTCCGTGGTAGGTGCAGTAGGTAGTGGCTGAGTTTCTCACTGCGTTCTATGCACATGATTTTCGAGGTTCGGCAGGTGGTGGTACTCCTCCACCTACTTTCGGTTTGTGATCTGGCCTGCTTCTCTAGATCGCTTTGCAGCGTTCTAAGGGAGACAGGCACGTTCTCGGTTCTCGTATTCGCCAGCCCGACGCCTTCCTTAGCTAGTACGTCCGCCGTCTCGTTTCCTTCGATACCCTGGTGGCTGGGAACCCAGTAGATCCGCACTGACTTTGTCGTGCTTAGGGTGTCTAGTGCCTCCCTGCTCGCCAAGACACTTCTGGAACTGACCGCGGACGACTGCATGGATCTTATCGCCGCTTGGCTGTCGACGAATAGGTTGACCGCATCGTGTGCTCGTTCTGTGAGAAGAGCGACCTCTGCTGCTTTCCTGATGGCAAAAACCTCTGCCTGGAATATGCTGCATTGGGGCGGTAGTTTATATGACAGCCTTATCTCAGGGTCTGTGCAGTATAGACCCGCTCTTACTCTTCCGACCATCTTGGAGCCGTCTGTGTATATGTTGAGGTGCACGGTTTGGTCCCTTCCATTTTTCCAGTCTTCAGGTTCCAAAGATGAGGTTGTTTTGACGTCGAGGCAAGTTTGGGGGGTCATGTAATCAGTGGATCTGGTCATGTTCTTGCCACTTGAACTATGCCCGTTTCCTTGTGGCGACATGTTTCCTGATGCGATGAGGCGCTGTGCTGCCTTTCCTGCAGTCAGACGAGCGTGGATGTCTAGGGGTTCGACTTCAAGTAGAGTTTCGAGTGCTTTTGTTGGGGTTGACCTCGGCGCCCCTGTAATTCAGAGCAAAGCCTGTCGCTGAGTCTTTTCCATAAGCTTCTGACACGTCTTCTTTTCGGCAGCTTGCCACCACACTAAGACTCCATACAGCATAGTTGGTCGCACCACCGAGATGTAAATCCAGTGCATCAGAGCCGGAGACAGGCCCCATGTGCTGCTGAGCATCACCCTTTCCAATACATTGGGTTTCCATGCCAGTTTGCTATCCAGTACTGTACCCAGGTATTTGACATGTGTTTTTCCGGTTAGCCTAGTTTGATTGATCTTCGGGGGGTCCATATCGGTACCTTGTACCTCTTGGTAAAGAGGATGAGGTCCGTCTTGTCCGCGTTGATCCAGAGTCCTACTTCTTCCGCCCACTCACGTATCTCCCTAAGTGTACGTTCCATTAAGGAGCTGAGGGTCGATGGACATAAACCTGTAATAGGTATGCTTATGTCATCTGCATAAGCTGTTATTATCGGGGCCTTCCTTTCATATCTCTTGATGAGGTCGTCGACCACCAGATTCCACAGGAGGGCCGACTGGACTCCACCCTGGGGTGTGCCCCTGTGTGCCTCTTTTGCCATGGAAGCGGTGCCCCACTCTGATTGCACCTGTCTACAAACAAGGAGGTTCCTTATCCACAGGTTGATTGCTGGGTGTGTATTTGTCGCTTACCAGGAGGTAAGGCTTATCGGTCTGTAATCCTTGGGACTCACGTAGCTGCACTTTCCTGCCTTTGGGAGGAAGACAACTCTCGAGATTCCCCATTGGATGAGCATGCTGAGTACATTGCGGAAAGCCATGGGGTAATCACCTCTTTGGTCACCTGCATCATGGGAATACCCCATCCAGTCCTGGTGTTTTTGTGCCCGCAAAGGAGTCTATTGCCCAGTGGATTCGCTTGGTGGTTAACAGATCTGTTGGCGGGTGTTGTTCCTCGGTTGCTAGGTCCTGGTGCTCTTTGGCATCAGCGACCTCGGTGCAACCAGGGGAATGCTCCTCCATTAACGCTGTTAGGGCTTCATCACTGCCCTCTGTCCACTGTCCGTCATCTAGCTTTAATTGGCTTTGTATGGTAGGCAGCTTAGAGAGCAGTTTCCGAAGCCGTGTGGTTTCAGGTACTTTCTCGATGTTGGATTAGAAGGTCCTCCACGAGTTCCGTTGTGCCTTGAGTATTTCCTTTTTGTAGCTTCTAAGTAGGAGTTTGCATTCCTCATTAACAATCTCTTCGTTCGCTTTTTTGGCGATCTTGAAGAATTCCTTGAGGTTGTTCCTTTGGAGAGACTGATCCCGATTCCACCAGAGAAGCTTGGACCTCTTCTTTGTTCTCGAGGGCTTGCACGATGCGTGGTAGGCGTCCATTAACTCGTTGGATAGGGTTTCTAGGGACTTCGCAAGCTTCAAAGTAACTTGTAACAGTTCAACGATATATTTCTATACGTCAGTAGGGGATGGATTGGAGGGGATGTCGAGGTCACGGCCGGTGGGGATTCTTTGGTTCCGTGCTCATTCGGTAACTTGGGGAGGTTCGTTTGACCGCGTCTCGACTCCTACTACATAAACTTTAAAATTTTAGAATCTCGTGACTCTACAGGGAGCTAACTCCGAAAACAACAATATGCCTATTCCGAGCATAACCGAAATTAAATGGCACAATCATACATAGGGCGTACCCGAAAGTACTAGGGGCTTTCGTCGGTGTGTTCCAAACTATCGCGGGCGTGAGGTCTTGAGATGGAAGTCGACCCACACGATTCTGTACCCACCCTTCCATGATTTCCAGTTGTGCGAAGGTTCTGGAAATCCCGATAATTCTCACCCTACCCCATTACGTCACCATGTCACTAGGAAATTATAAGTCTGCTCTATATTCATGGCTGACAAAATTCAATATATTTCTCTGTACTTAATACTAGACAGGTTGCTACATAATCAAGAGCTAGCAAACACAAGTTTCACTTCCGAAAATAACACAAGTCTTTAATTACAACCAGTAGGCAAATCAAGTAAAAAAAAAATTAATGGAATGGAAAAAAATATGAGGCTTAATCAATAAAGGAGAAAGAGAAAAATTATAGATATATGTATATATAAACGGTAGAGTATGAATAGATAGTATATGAATATAATATATAATATTAGAAATAAGGAAATTAAATATGTATAAAGAAAAAAAAGAAAATTCAAAAAAAATTATCAAAAGCAGCGGGGGTCAGACCAGCGATCAGCAATGGTGAGCCAAAACGAAATTTAATTAAAAATTATAATTTTTTTATTTTTTTTTATTTTTTTTTTTTTTGTTAGTGTATTTGTCGGCTACGTTTCAATGCATTAGCGAAATGCATGGAATGCGAGCAATGCAAGCTTAAAGCAGAATTGGCAACGACGAGAACGAAAAGCTTCGAGCGTGTGGAACGCAAGCGTTGCGCTCTCGTATCAGCGGCGGCTGGCCGCTGCGCATGCTTTTTAGATTTTTACGAAGACAGGTGCAAAGGAGAAAAGGGAAATTGGGTCACTTACAGCTTCAATACAGTGGTCCCTCGCTGAAAGGCGCCTTTCGTTGTGGAGCTGTGGAAACAATGTTAATGTGTGCCCAGGTCGGAGGGGGATTGGTAAATAGGAAAGGGGGAATATTTAAAAGATTTTTGTTTTTTTTTGTTTTTTTTTTTTTTGTAGTTTGTTACTCTATGATTAGGTTTTTCTTTCTCCAACCAGCAAAATAAATTCCGTTTTGGGAACTTTCACTTTCACGGCTATCGAGGTAGGACTGTGACGCAGAGTTAATGAAAGTTACATAGCCATATAAGAAGGAACCAAAAAAAAAGACAATTAAAGCTACACTATGCTACAAAATCTGGGTCCAGCTTCTTCTAGGCCGTCGCAGACAGCGAGTTAGCGGCGCATACGGGGAGGGGGGTGATCTCTATGCCCTCTATGCGCGGAAGTTAGGGATGGCGCAAGGGTTATGGCCGGTGGAGGTTATGTAGCCGGGCAGGTGGACGCTCCAACGAATCCAAAGGGGAAAAAAAATCTCGCCCCCACACCAAGGTCGACTCCCGAAGAGTACTCCCGTCAAGGGTGGGAGTTTGGTGTTGGGGGGCAGAACTTTGGGAGAGCTGGGTGGGCTACCGCTCGTGGCCAGGGCCCGTTTTTTCCGACTTTTCCACGGAGACACGAGTGTTGTGTGCTCCTGGCAGAGCTGTGGGACGCACGGGTTTGCAAAAAAAAACACTTGGTGGCGAGGCGAGGCAAATATGCACTTTACGCCAGGGGAGTTGTCTTTCCAGTTTTCTCGGCACACGGTTATTAATTTTCGCCCGATTTTTGCGACGCGCACACCGCGTGGGATTTTCCCGGTTCCATTTTATTCGTTTTCGGTTTGTCTTTGTGGGAAATTATTTGGGTTTTTTTTTTCTTCTCTTTTTGGGGGTGCTTACACGTGGTCGATTTAGGTATATATTTGCTACCGACGCGGAGATAATAACCGGCTGCACAGATTCAAATTTCCAAAAGAGAACACTCTGGTGCTTTTGCACTGCTTAAATAAGAGCTTACCGATCTTAATGCTCGGCTTCGAAAGCTCCGTTGCGATGCGCTGCACAGCACTTACGGAAGCTTAGCTCAGCTGTTCCCTACCTCAAGCTTGCCTGCACCCACCCCAACTATGCTATGCCATGCAGCGATAATTGGCCCAAGGTTATTGCATGCGATATACCCGAGCACCATAGCGATAACCTTCCTGAATCGGTACTGTCCAACCGCAACTGTTAAAAACTGTCTTTTTAAACTTTTCCCAGTTTGTATTCCGGGGGTTTCTATAGACTGCTATCTTCGAAGAGTGTTTGAATTCACACTTAAACTGAATGTACTTATGATCTGAGAAGGATAGGATCATTATAACTTTCCCGTTATAAGTGTTAGTTGTCTAGCACGTTGGATGAGGTGGGACCTACGAAGGTGTGCTCCTCCCCAACGTTTGCTATATCTAAATTAATTGATAATATAAAGTCTAATAGTGACTCACCGCTGTAATTGATGTCAGGGCTTCTCCACACGTTGTGGTGGGCATTGGCGTCCGTACCAATGATGAGTTGGTGGCTTTTGGTGCCGGCTTCTGTCACCAGCCTCCTAAGTTCGTCGGGTGGTGCGGGTCTGTCGGATCCTATAGCAGGAAGCTACCAGAAGTCGCTTTTCCTCACTTTCCAGCATCACTACCGGCAGGTCATCCGTGCTGTAATGAGACATAAGGTAAGCATGGATTTCCTTTCGTACGAGTATGACGGTTCTCTTCCTGCTTACCGATGTTGAATAAAACAAATTGTGATTTGAGGACTTTAGTCCAGCCACTGAGTTGCCTGACGCGATCCAGGGCTCCTGGACTAGAGCTATGTCAGCGAGCCCTTGCTCCATGGCAAGGAGGAGCTTCGCCGACGCTACCTTGCTTTTATGCAAGTTGAGCTGCAGCACACTCAGCATCATGGGTGGCTGGCTCAGTTGCACCTGACGGGTTGACTACCAGCGTCAGGTCACCGTCCTCCTCTATTTCCTCTGCGTCTTCGAGCGCAAGACCCTGGGCGGCCTCCACGATGGACTCCAGACCTAGATCCTTCTCCACCTCGCCTGCTTGTAGGGTGTGCACGTCCTTATCTTTGGGGTGGCGCTTTTTGAGGCGCAGGTAGACGCTACCCATGCCCCACGCCATCTTCCCGAATTTGGGGTACAGCAGATCTTCTGCTTCTTTGTTTATTTGGAGGATCACAGGTTGGCCCCCCCTCGTTGGGTAGTGGGCTACCAATGTCTAGGATCCTCCAATCCGCCGTTGGCACGTCCGCGTTTTGCCGCTGAAGGAGCTTCAGCGCTCGGTCCCCCTGGATTGTGATGGGGAAGAGTACCTTCGCCTTAAGTTTGGACGGGATAAGCTCCCGGTCCACGACCTCCAGCTTGGCCCCCTCCCACATCGCCTCCAGTTGGCAGACCGTGCTCGTCAGCCACCTTAGGGTTGCGTCGTCATTGCACTTTAGGACTTTAACCCCATTGAGCCACGCAGCACCATCGAAAGTAGGCATTGGGGCCGCGGGGTCTTCCTCCATGTGCGCAAACAGTGCGTCGACAAGACGCGCATGCATCAGTTTCCACAGTGCCGCTGTCATCTTGCCGTTCTCCTCGCTGCGGTCGATGAGTGCCACGATCAAATGTCGTTTGGTCACGTCACTGACCTTCGCTTTAGGCTTTGTTGGCTTCTTGGCCGCTTTCGGTGGAGGGACTGCACTCTTGGGCCCGCGTTGCCGCTTGCTCGCAGGAGTGTCTTTGATGGCACTCTCAGTTACCTCTTGGTGGCGATCATCTCCTCCACCTTATTGGCAAATTCGCCGTTCGACGCCCTCACCTGTGGCATTTGGGCGTAGTGTAGCCGGCCCTCCTCTACTCGCTGCTCGGCCCAGGCTAGCTTGATTTTCTCCTCCTAGGAGATGTCTGCCTTTCCTTGCAGCCGGCTTTTGATTTTGAGGGCCGCTTTGTATTGCGCTTTGGCCTTCACCATCTCCTTGGAACGCAGGGAGCTGGTGCCTGGTTCCGGCGAGTGGAGAAGGCTCTCTTCCTCCGTCCTGCTTAGTGAGAGCACGCTCTGCAGATCCGTGTCTGTGTCGACTACGGCCTGGCCTGCTCCCGCCAAGTCCGAGGTGTGACCGCTGGCGACACGCAGAGAGGACTGCTCCTCCCCGTGCCCGCCGGTGGTAGCAGTCACGCTTTCCACCGACGTTTGAGTTGACATCCCAACCCGTGTTTGATCATTTCTCGCCTCCATAATTGGCCCAAGGGTCCATACCGGTTAATATTTTTCGGGGGGACCACCCGCTAGCGTTTTAGGCCTTACCGCCAGGCACCTCTAGCCATGGCCCTGGTTCGGTTCCCCCGACTTTAGATCGGGAAGACGCCGGACCATTGCCTTAGCTAGACACTGCATTACCCCGGACAGAGCAAGCGACAGTGCATTACCCTTGCCCGGGGTAATGCAGTGTCCATTGCCCAGCCGGAACCCTCGTGGAGGGTTCAGCTAGAGGATTTTCGCCAGCCTTGTAAAACGTTAGCGCTTGTATCTTTACTGCTGGTTTTTATTTTTATTTCGTGATCTAGTAGACGAGTTTTAACAAAGGTTAACGTTACGTTACTTTCAGCCAAAGTCTCAATTGCCGTAATGAATCCATCGTAATTTGAACGAAGAGTTAAAAGAAGATGCGAGATTTTGTCCATTTCATAAATTTTGGCTCCGGAAGAAATAAGCTCAGTAATCAATCAAATCATCAAATGTATGAAAATAATTTACGAGCGAAGAAAATATACTTTTTTCAGCATTTGCAAAAACAAGAAAAGAATCACTCAATTATTCAATAATAATATTGGTCGGGTCAAGCAGCTTAAATATTGTAAATTATTGCCAGTGGTGCGGCCCAAAGGAAATGCATTTTGTTGTTGTCATTTCCAATGCCCCCACTGTAAAGATCATTTGCTACCGCATATGCACATACAGCGGAATTCTTTCGTCCCCTTATATCGCAATCTCTCGTACTCGGCTTAACAGCGGCCCCGAGCAGCTCTAACGCTCTCGGGCTATCCTACTCTCTCGCTCGCGTCTAAGCTTGCTGCATAGGGCCCGGCAATTTGGCCCGTCAGCCCTTGCATTGTTAGTCTTGAGCTAATCGTCGCAGCTATTAGATTAAAATCCTCGCATCAATCGTTCGCCCAATCATCCCCATATGTACATACGCGATAAGTTGGTTTACATATGCAAATAAATTGTGAATTATATACAACCTCTCGACTTTCATTAACTTCAAAATTGCAACAGTTATTAAAAACGCTTAATAGCTTAACATTTGGTGACCCCGACGTGATTGTGCAATAAATAATACATCAGTGCAATCACAAACTAATATAGCATTCAAAGATCTAAACTAATTGCCATCTCAACCAATGTCATCGACCACATAAGTTATCCATACATATATACACCGGCCTCCCTTGCATATTCGGTAGTGCACGTAGCTGTTGGCTTGCGCTTCTCTTTTCGGTCATCTTCCCGCAAGAAACGTTTCTTACACCGGCCGCCTTTGTATATACGGTTTGTACATAGCTGTTCGCTTGCTGTGCTCGGTTATTGTCGTCTATTGCTCGTGTTACTCTTTGCGATCATCTTCCCGCTAGAGACGTTGGTCTTTCTGCTAACGCTGCCGCTACCATGGAAATTAATGCTGCTAACGAAATTGCAATGACCAGTGAGCAAAACAGGGTGTCTTTTTTGAAGCTTAAGTCAACGGAATTATGCGAGAAAATGAAAAGGTTAGCTACCGCTTGGCAGAATGAGTCGGCAGACTGTGACTACTACATGCTCGTGGTAAAGCAAGAGCAAGTCGAGAAGTTGATGGGCAAATTTGAGATGTTTCACGGCGAGCTTGAGGAATTGGATCGAAGCGAAATTCACAGTGGTTTGTGTGACATTTTTGAGTCACTTGCCAGCTCGCTGAAGGCGGCGATTATGAGGGAAATGGCTAAGAGTAGCGGCCGCATGCCGTTTCATTCTACCTTGGCTGGAGGAAACACTACGGTTGAGTTTGCCGGCTCGCAATTTCTACCTCACCGTAGACAAGTACCATCCCTGCCTCCTATACAATTGCCGACGTTTAGCGGCGGGTATGCGAACTGGACGGACTTCTATTCAATGTTTGCCACCATCATCGACAGCCATCCGGACTTAACAAACATAGAAAAGCTCCAGCATTTGCGTTCCTGTCTGCGGGATTCGGCATTGGAGACTGTTCGGTCGCTGGAAATCTCAGATGGCAATTATGCTGTGGCATTAGATTTGTTGGAAAACAGATTCAATAATCGGCGATTGGTCTTTCAGGCACACATCAATGAGATCTTGGCGCTCCAGGCTGTGGAACCTGGGTCAGTGGTCATGCTTCGGGAGCTTTCAGACAAGTTCAATTCCCATATGCGCGCGCTCGAGGGTTTGGGCACCACTGAGCAGATCGCAGGATGCATTGTCGAGCAGGAGCTTCTCCGAAAACTGGATCCAGCGAGCCAAGAGAAGGGGGAGGAACGATTCAACGACCCCGCATTCGCAAACTTAATTCCGAGCAGCGATGCAGATCATTGGAGACGATGGACTTTTCTATGGCAAGCTATGCGTTGAACAGTCAGGTGGGCAGAAGTAGAAAGCATAATAATTCTAGGTCCACATTGGTTACAACGAACCAAACTGTAGCACGCTGCGCGCTGTGCAACGATGGTGCTCACGAGGTCCAGCACTGTCAGAAGTTTAAAGCGCTGTCCCCCACAAATCGCCATAAAGAAGCCAAGCGGCTTTCGTTGTGTATAAATTGTCTCAGAACAGGGCATCGATTACTTCAGTGCACCTCGAGCAACTGTCGTACCTGCGAGGTAGACACCATACCCTCCTTCATTTTGGTAGCCCTGAAGATACCGCAGTCCAAGGGAAATCAGTGCCGTATACTCCATCTCAGTCTGCGCTGTCTGAGTCTACGCCGTCTGAACATACCACTGAGCCCTCTACTTCAGCGTCTACCTCGTCTGCCCTTATTGCCCAAAATCTCAGGAATGGTGTTGTTCTACTTGCCACGGCCACGGTCTTAGTCAAAAATCGTTCCGGAGTTTTAGTTCCCTGCCGAGCGTTGCTGGATTCCGGCTCCCAGTTGCATCTGATAACTTCTCGTTTCGTGAATCAGCTTCAGCTTCGAAAAATGAAATCATCGACTGCAGTCTCGGGAATAGGCGACTCTAGCTTCGTCACGGATGGATTTTCGGTCAACGTTAGCAACGTTAGGTAGAAAATTGCATCGAACCAATAGTAAAGTCTACCAAAGAAGAGCTAGATTGTGAAGCACACTTTGTGCAGCATTTCCGTCGACTACATAAAGGCGATTATTGTGTTCGGCTGCCAGCAAAATATAATTTGGATCTCCTTGGAGAATCTTACAATCAAGCGCTTCGTAGATTCCTGACCCTTGAGAGAAAGTTAGATCGTCGCCCTGATGTTAAATCTCAGTATGCAGCATTTATAAAGGAGTACCTTGATTTAGGCCATATGTCTCAGGTTCCTGCCCAGTCAATCAGCAACTGCCGATCTTTTTTGCCTCACCATTGCGTCATGAAGGAAGATAGTTCTACGACCAAGCTTCGCGTCGTTTTTGATGGATCCGCTTCAACCTCATCTGGATATTCCCTGAACGACGTTTTAATGGCTGGTCCCGTAATCCAACCCAAACTGTTTCATATTCTTGCTCGATTTCGGTCATACGCCGTTGCGATTACGGGAGATATCTGTAAGATGTATCGATGTGTAAGAGTCTCGACCGAGGATAGGAAAGAGGACTTGCGTGTGTTTCAATTGGACACCGTTACTTATGGGACGAAGCCAGCCTCCTATTTATCTGTGCGAGCGATGCATCAGTTGGCAATGGACGAGCAGATGGCGTTTCCAGTTGGAGCTGAAATCCTTCGCCGTGACTTCTACCTGGATGACTTGATATCTGGAGCCAGCTCTCAGGAAGAGGCTATCCGAATTCGGGAGCAAACTACTGGAATTTTGTCTAGAGGTCAGTTCAGATTGAGGAAATGGTGTTCGAACGTCCCTGCTGTGCTGGATGGAGTTCCGGAAGAGGACAAGGAAACATTTTTGAAGTTCGACGATGGCAGCCATGTGACTAAAACTTTAGGACTTGCTTGGGATCCGGTTTCTGATCTACTATTATTTTCGTTCTCGGCCCTTCAATCTTCTTTGAATTCCTGCAGGCGCTCTGTCTTGTCATCCATAGCGCGATTCTACGATCCTCTCGGACTAGCTGGTCCCGTAATTACTAAATCCAAAATCTTTCTCCAGCGTTTGTGCCAAGAGAAGTTGTCCTGGGATGAAAGCCTTCCAGTCGCACTGAACACCAAGTGGCAGGAAATATGCACCAGTTTTGGTCAGATTCGTCGACTTGAATTTCTTCGGCTTGTACTCCTTCCAGACTCTACGCTGGAAATTCACGGATTTTGCGATGCCAGCATCGAGGCTTATGGTGCATGCATTTATGTCGTGTCCAAGGGTCAGCACTCCAGCAGTCACTTACTTTGTGCCAAATCTCGTGTGGCTCCTTTGAAGACACTTACAGTACCAAAGTTGGAGCTTTGTGGATCGGAGTTGCTGGCTAGGCTCATATCTGAGATAGCTGGAATGAATGTCTTCAAGGGAAGGTGTTACTGTTGGTGTGATTCTGCCGTTGCGCTCTCTTGGATTCGGGACGAGCCGTAAAGATTTAATATATTTGTTGCAAATAGAGTGTCAACGATTCAGGAAATGACCGAAAATATGGAATGGCGCTATGTTCCTACAGCTTTAAACCCAGCCGACATTCTGTCTCGAGAGGCTCATCCGACTGAGCTGAATGAGTCACCTCTTTGGGCTCATGGTCCTCCATTTCTTTGCGGCTCCTCAGATGACTGGCCACCCACTGTGCTACCTGATAAGCCAGCCCTTGAACTTCGTCGGAAGGCTATTCTGGTTGAATCGCCCTACATGGACGTTGTTGCTAATTCCAAGTATGCGAATTCATTTGCCTCTTTGCAACGCGTTTTCGGATACATTCACAAGTTTTGCAACCGAATTCGGCACCCCGGACTCACTGTCTCAGACATTGAACCCAGGTATTGCTACGACTAGTCCAGCGTACTCAGCTATGGGAGGACATGAAGTCACTGCGGGCAAGGGGAGCAGTCTCCTCATCGAGCTCAATTGCATCGTTGTCGCCATTCATGGATCAGTTTGGACTTCTCAGGGTAGATGGTCGACTGAAAAACTCTTCGTTGGATTTTGATGGCTGTCATCCAATCATCTTGCCCCGCAGCCATCCACTGACTCTTGCCATAATCTCCCATTTTCATGAGCGGAATCTGCACGCTGGTCCTCGAGCGTTGCTTGGACTAATTCGATCCCAATATTGGCCTATTGGGGGGAGGAAGACGGTAAACAAGGCTGTAAACAAGTGCGTAAGATGCTTTCGACTGAAGCCCAGGGTATTGGAGCATATTATGGCGGATCTTCCAAAGGAGCGGCTCGATGGTTCTCATGCCTTTGAGATCACAGGCGTGGACTTTTTGTGGGCCGTTTTTCTACAAACCGGAGGCACGCAACAAGGCTCAATCAAGTGCTACGTCTGCGTCTTCATTTGTTTCGCTACCAAGGCTGTTCATCTGGAGCTTATAAAGGACTTATCCACAGTTGCTTTTCTTCATGGACTAAAGCGCTTCATATGTACCAGACGAAAGCCGCGGCAAATTTGGTCGAACAACGCAACCAATTTTGTCGGCGCTAAGAATGAGCTGATGGAGTTAAAGCGCCTGGTCCTCAGCGATGACCATCAGAAGGCGCTGCTGGATTTTTGCTTGGTCGAGGCTATGGACTGGCATTTCATTCCTCCGCGCTCCCCTCATTTTGGTGGTATATGGGAGGCTGCAGTGAAGACGGCCAAGTACCACTTCTACCGTGCGATAGGCAACTCGGTTCTTGGATTTGACGAGCTGCGGACGCTGTTGTGCCACATCACGGCAGTGATTAATTCAAGACCTTTAGTTTCAATTTCAGAGAGCCCTGCCGATCTAGATGTTCTAACTCCAGCGCATTTCTTGAATGGTGGCCCTCCTGCTTCGTTCGCTGAGCCTGACGTCACTCAGCTAAACTTCGATCGCCTGGACGGCTGGCAGCGCGTTTCATACCTGCAGCAGCTCTTTTGGTCCCGGTGGAAGGAGGAGTACATCACGTCACTGCAGCAGCGCTCAAAGTGGCGCACTGCGAAGCCCAGTTTAGCAGTCGCAGATCTGGTTCTTGTCAAGGATGAGAATCTTCCTCCCATGAAGTGGCCACTGGCGAGAGTGGTCGAGCTTTTGCCTGGACGAGATGGCGTTTCCCGAGTTGCTGTGCTGAAGACGTCATCTGGAATCACCAAGCGCGCCGTCAACAAGCGGTGCCTGCTGCCCCTTAAAGATGCTGTTGAAAGTCAGGCTTCCAACGGGGGGAGTATGTCGGGTCAAGCAGCTTAAATATTGTAAATTATTGCCAGTGGTGCGGCCCAAAGGAAATGCATTTTGTTGTTGTCATTTCCAATGCCCCCACTGTAAAGATCATTTGCTACCGCATATGCACATGCAGCGGAATTCTTTCGTCTCCTTATATCGCAATCTCTCGTACTCGGCTTAACAGCGGCCCCGAGCAGCTCTAACGCTCTCGGGCTATCCTACTCTCTCGCTCGCGTCTAAGCTTGCTGCATAGGGCCCGGCAATTTGGCCCGTCAGCCCTTGCATGGGCAGTCTTGAGCTAATCGTCGCAGCTATTAGACTAACATCCTCGCATCAATCGTTCGCCCAATTATCCCCATATGTACATACGCGATAAGTTGGTTTACATATGCAATAAATTGTGAATTATATACAACCTCTCGACTTTCATTAACTTCAAAATTGCAACAGTTATTAAAAACGCTTAATAGCTTAACAATATTTTTAGCACATCTATCTGCCTTACTAAATCCATCTGTCTTTTCTCCAGGTTTTTTTGTCAATAACATGTAATAACTCATTTTCCTCTCAAAGCGCTCTAATACGAAATTTCCAAAATGAATATTTTTTACCGTCGAAAGGTTTAATTTTTTCTTTTTCCTTTTTCCGCTGTTTCTTGCAATTTTTACTCAATTTGCTAACTATTCTCGACTTGCCAACTACTTTCAATTGACCAACTACACTCAAATTTGCAACATTTCTGCTTTCACTAAAATTTTTTTTTTGTGCACCTCCTCGTTCGTGTCTTCTGGTCTATTTTTTTGTTAGCGACTAAAGAAAAATGGCGAGATGCTCATGTGCCTGTCGCACAATTGTGAAAATGAGGTTATGTTTTGCTGAGACTCCGCTGGCGATATGAAATTAGAAATCATTAATTGTAGATATTTTTTGTATTTTATGTATGCTGGTATATATTGGATATACAATCAACGTGTGCAATAAATCGAATGTATTGCGTGTAAAGAAAAGCCTGCAATACTTAACACTTATGCATTTATATTGTTACGTTTTTACAGTTCGTATCCCGGATTGACAACGGAGACAGAGATTTAGTGTCTACTTAAAAAGGGAGACTTTATATTCTAAAGGATTTATGTGTTGCTCCAAACAACCGAAGTTGTCAAGTCTGACTATTTCCCATATATCCGGCACTACAACAATAGTCAGCCTACTTAAAATCCATTCGTTACACTGAGTTCCAAGTCTCCTCCATGGTAAAGTGCCAGTCTCTCGAGATGTATCACTGTTAGTTTTGCTCTTCGGTTGTCTTTTTCTTTTGAATGCGATATACCACATCATTAATTCAAAATTTGTTTGTAGCTTCGGGGATAATCCTTCCTTCCTTGTGGATTATCAAATAGCAAAAAGTAGCCATTGTAAAAACCTTTCAGTGTCCGCCTCATCTTGAACAGCTCGAATATGTGATTCGTTTCGCTCTTTTGTGCCTGGAGCACCTCCAGCCCCGTGTACAGTACTGTATTAGTTTCGGATATAGTGGCGTTGGTGGCATACAGGTCGTTGATCTTTTGTAAATCTTCTAGGGCCATTTTTTCTTTGTGCTGGAGATCCGTGTTGGCATTTCTAGGCATTCCTTCAGGTCCTTGATGGTCTCCTGGGTGCCGCTACTCAACTGCTGTTGGTCCGCCTGGATCTTGAACAGTTCATCCTTCAGATGCTGGTGCAGATCCTGCTTCTCGCGCTGCATCTGCAGCATCTCCTGGACCCAGGTATCGGCTTTGCTGGTCAGCTCTTTCTGGCTGCTGATCATTTGTTCGCTAAATTTGGTCATCTTGATGTGAAGGTTGCTCGACGAGGATCGTTCTGCCTGCAGCTCGGATTTGAGCTGCTCTGAAATTTGCTGGAGACGTTCCTCCAACTGGGAGGACTCTGCTCGAGATTCTGCATAATCCTTGTTGATCTTCTGCAGTGCCGTATTTGTTGTTTCCAGCTGTCTGTTCTTCGACTCCACTTCCGCCTGGCTGGAGACGAGAGCTGCTGCAGCTTTTCTTGTCTGGACATGCAGCTCAGCGATCTTCTCCTCCAGCTTGGCAAACTGTATGCTGCCTAGTTCCCTTTGGCAGCCCTCGAGTTCGGACAGACTTTGTTCTTGCTTATGCTTCTCCAGATGCGCTGCTGTAGCTGAACGTCTCTAAGCTCTAGTACCAACGTTTTGATATACCCTTGTTCCTGTGATGATTTCGCTCTATGGACCAGGATGGCGGTCTTTTTTGTCTATTTCGACATCGTCTCGCCATATTACCCGTTTGGTTGCAAATTAAGCATCTTTCCTTGAATATTCCTTGTCATTGGGTTCCTGTCGGTCGATTACCATTATTCACTTCAGCTTGTACAGTATGCACTTTTGGTGATGGACGGCATATCAATAGTGATGTTTTACAGATCAATGCTTGACTGACCTCATACGTTTTTCTCTGCAAGGCATGCTTAATAGCCTCGTAATTCAATTTATCTGCGTCGATTGTAGTCGGGAATCGATTGTAGCACCTCAGCAGAAGGACCATTCAAAGAAAGCAACAAAGCGGCAGCGCGGTCAGCTTCCGTCCCATTATTCCTCGACGCTAACATTTCGAATTGTGTCATGAAAACGTCAAATGTTGTTGTGCCATCAAAACTAGGTGTAGAGAATTTCGGTTTGGCTGCTGTCATGTTGTTGACGGAACACCCAATTCCAATTGACGGAATCGGTCCTCGAGCCGATCTTCGAGACGATTTTCTACTTGCCGAATACCTTCATCAAGACGTGTGATCTCTTCATCCAGACGCTGAACTGCTTCTAAATTTTCCTAGAGTTTTGTCATAGCTTCTAATTTCTGTGATTGAGCTTCACCTTGATCCTTCACTTCCATTATCATCTGTTGCTGTTGGTCACCTTGACTCTTCATCTGCAGCATCATCTGTTGTTGCTGGTCACCTTGACCCTTCATCTGCAGCATCATCTGTTGTTGTTGGTCACCTTGACCATTCATCTGCAGCATCATCGCCATCGATTGGCCATTTTCCGCTGCCGGCTGCTTCTCCTCCATTGTTGACCTGGAGACTTGCTTATCCAAGAACTCATAATCCTCAACATTGAGGCCTGCTCTCACCATTGCAGCTTTCAACCGCAGCTGCAGTTCGGCTTTCAAGCCACTCGTCGGTAAGCCACACTCAGCCAATTCTTTCTTCAACTGTTCAACTTTTAGCTCTCCGTATATAACCATTCTCAAAATTTACACTTCTGACACCAGTTGTTACGTTTTTACAGTTCCTTTTTTTTCACTTAATAGTTTTCACAAACCAAGCATTAAATTTTTTGATTATGCCTGTGCCCATAACTTATTAGATTATTGCAGTTGGCAAACTAAAGTTCCAAATAATAAGGCTTTGCTATTTTATATATTTCTATACTTGTTTATTTTATGTTTTCAGCTGCACACACTCGTCGCTTAGAAAAAGTAAACTCGACTGAGGAGAGAGAAGTAAAGAGCGCAAAAATGAGTACATGATGCCATTAATATATTCGGCTTTTTCCGTTCTCTCTTTTGTACTGCTTCTTCGCATATTTTTCGAGTCTTCTTTATAGTCGCTTTTGCTGTTTCTCAACAAATAGAAATGTTTAATGTTTAATGTTTAGAGTTCAACTATGGACAGTTAAACCAGCTGGCCAACGACCAAATTTGACTTGGCCTTCCTCGAGTGGAAGTAAAACGCTTTAGTGCGCCTAGAAACGATGCGGTGGTCAAATCCTTTACGAGCTCCATGTGTATAGCCTTAGAAGTGAAGCAGATGAATACGCTAATGTAGCACTTGATCGGAGGCCTCGTGCGGGTTTCTGATCGGTAGAAAAAAGGTCCACAGTAATCTACTCCAGTGACTTCAAAAGCTGGAGATCCTTCCAAACGTTCCTTAGGTAGGTCTCTGATGTGTTCAACCATGCGCGGCCTAGTCCTGAAGCATCTCACACACTTGCTGACGACCCTTGACACTGCTTTAATACCTCCAATGGGCCAATATTCCAGCCGAATTTTGGATAGCAAGGCGCGAGGTCCGTCATGGAGGTTTCTTTCGTGATAATATCTTATCAGCGCAAAGGTAATGGAATGTCCCTTTGGCAGAATGAGCGGGTGCTGAGCGTCAAATCCCAGCGATGAGTTGCCAAGACGACCTCCAACTCTAAGTAGTCCAGAATGATCGATGAACGGGTTGAGCGAAGTAATAGAACTGGATTTCATGACTTGACCATTGCGCCGAATCTCCTTTATGTCCATCCACAAATTTGCCAGCTGAATGTGTCGAATTAGAAGATGCGTTCCTTGCCGAATATCAGAAACGGTGAGTCCTGGATGCCTAAGACGATGTATAAATTTATTCATGTAGGCGAATGTGCGCTGCATGCGAAAGAATGAATTCGCAAATTTGCATCCGGACGTGAGATCGGCATGTGGAGACGTGATTAGAATCTCTCTTGCGAAGCAAAGTTGCTATGTTGTTAGCAGGAGATACAGGCCACTTATCCTTGGAGCCTAGCAAAAGGATGGGCCGTGAAACCATAGCTCTGACTGGATAAGATGGCTGGGAAGCGAGCCTCTCGAGAGAATATCAGCAGGACTTAAAGATGTGGGAACATAGCGCCATTCCATGGCTGCCGTCAACTCCTGAATTGATGCCACTCGATTTGCTACGAAAACTTGAAATTTCGCTGGATCGTCCCTAATCCAAGATAATGCTGTTGACGAATCCGACCAGCAATAGAACCGACCTGTAAAGATTCCCATGTCCTTTACATTCTGCATGATTTTCGCAAGCAAATGGGCTCCACTTAATTCCAGCTTAGGAATCGATATAGTCTTTAGCGGCGCCACTCGCGACTTTGAGCACAAAACGTGGCTCGAAGACTGGTCTTCCCTGGACACGACATACACGCAAGCGCCATATGCTTCTAAGCTGGCATCACAGAATCCGTGAACTTCTGTAGCCACACTAGAACGAAGAACCAAGCGAGGAAATGAGATCCGAGAAATGCTTGCCAAACTATTTCTCAAGTCCATCCAAGTTGAATGCAACGCTGAGGGTAGGCTTTCATCCCAATCCAAATTTTCTCTCAAAGCTGCTGAAGGAAGATTTTGCACCTGACAATGACTGGATTTATCAATCCAAGAGGGTCGTAGAACCGCGCAATCATAGATAAAACCGACCGCTTTGATGGCTTTAAGTTTGTGTCCAGTGCGGACAAGGCAAAAAGCAGCTGATCCGAAGCAGGGTCCCACGCTAAGCCGAGAGTTTTGGCAATGTCGCTTCCATCATTAAACTTTAGGAACTTCTCTATGTCATCTTCAGGGGTTCCCTCAAGTACTTCCTGGTGACTGGAGCACCATTTCCTAAGTCTAAAATTACCATGGGACAGTAAAGCTGATGTTTGGTGCATCTTGTCCATGACCTGTGCGACCGAATTACCGCCCGAAATAAGGTCATCCACGTAAAACTCCTGCCGCAGAGCAGCTGAGCCAAGAGGGTAGGACTCACCCTCGTCGATGGCCAGCTGGTGCATTGCGCGGACCGCTAAAATGATGCAGCCCTCGTCCCGTATGTGACGGTGTCTAATGCGTAGACTTGAACCTCGGACTCGATGGAATCTCGCCATAGGATGCACTGATACAAATTGTCGGGTGGAGACACTCGTATGCAGCGGTACATTTTACAAATGTCCCCCGTGAGAGCGACTGGATAAGTTCGAAAGCGAATCAATATGTTAAACAATGCAGGCTGAATAACAGGGCCTGTCATCATCACATCATTTAGAGAATATCCAGTTGATGTAGCTGCGGATCCATCGAAAACGACACGGAGTTTTGTCGTCGTACTGTCCTCCTTTAGGACACAGTGATGAGGCAAGAAATATTTGCAGAGGCTACGGGAATCAGGGTTGACTTGGTGCATATGATGCAAATCAATGTACTCCCTCATAAAGGCGGAATACCGCTCCTTGAGTGTAAGATCCAGACTGATGAACCGTCGATAAGCCTGAGCATAAGATTCTCCTAAACGATCAGTATTGTTATTTAGTGGCAGACGAACTGCATACTCCCCGGATGGCAACCGTGAAAGGTGGCTTACGAAATGTGCTTCACAATCGTTTTCTTCTTTGGTATTCAACCCAGCCTCCACACAATTCTCGACTTCCCAAAACATACGAAGAGTTTTTTCCAACCTTGCTTCCATCTCAGCTTTCGAATCTGAACAATTGTGCGTGGCCAAAAGCGCCGAGCTTGATACCTTCTGTCCACCGCCAGATACGATCCACCCAAGCCGGGTCTTCTGCAGAAGAGGCAGGCCATCGGCGAGTTTGATTTGCCCTACGCAGAGGAGATCATAAAAAACGCTCGCACCAATGAGGAGATCAACCCGTTGAGGATTGAAAAATGCAGGATCAGCGAGCTGAATGTTAGATGGAATACTCCAATCGGATACATTTACTGTCATACTTGGTTGAGAATCGGTAATCGTGGGAGCGATGAGAGCAGTAAGCGTAGTTGTGTAAGCAGAGGTGCGAGAATGCATACAAATGCTTATGGTGGATCCCTCAGTAGAAACGCTGGTATCGCCCAGCCCAGACACAAGTGCAGACGATTGAGTTCTCCTAAGCTGTAGCTGCTGGGTGAACCTGGATGTGACGAGATGCAGCTGCGATCCTGAATCTAAGATGGCACGACAAGGAACTAAAACGCCAGACCGATTCTTCACGAGAACCACGGCTGTAGCCAGAAGCACGACATCAGAGTGAAGACCTTGGGCAGCAAGAGAGGTAGACGAAGGTAGAGGCGAGCTGCTAGCAGAATTTTGAGCAACGGAAAGAGTGTCCGGTTGAACGGCCAGATCGGGAGGAGTAATACCTGGGCAGCTTTGTGTTGTGGGCTGTATACTATCGAAGTGCAACAAACTATGATGCCTACCGCCGCATACTCGACATTTTCCACTATTGCATGCGCGGGTCCGGTGCCCCGGTTTTAGGCAATTGAAGCATAGGGAAAGCTTCTTCACTTCTTTGTGGCGCAGCAACGGTGAGAGATTTCCGAATATCTTGCACGAGTATATTCCATGGCCCGCTGAGTGGCAAAAGACGCAAACAGACGGGTCGGCGGAAGAGTTGGAAGCTACAAACGTTTTCTTAACCTGCGTATAGGAATGGTTTTTTCCCACCTGATCGCTACTAGCGGTTGTCGCTGTAGCATATTCCAATCGCTCCATTTTCTGGCAGCGTTGCTGCAAGAATTCGAAGAATTCCTCTGCGGTAGGTATAGCATCCGACGATTTGTGCTCCTCCCATTTGGTTTGCGTCTTCGAATCCAACTTCTGCAGCAGCATGTTGATGACCATGAATCCTGAAATCTCCTCAGCAGTTCCCAATGTCTGCAACGCTCTCATGTGTAAATTGACTGCATCCGAAAACTCCCGAAGCCTTTTAGCAGAAGGCGAGTCTACCCTCTTTAGCCCAAGAATCTTCTTGATGTGTGCCTGGAAAACAAGTCTTTTGTTATTAAAGCGTTTATTAAGTATATCCAGAGCCGCACGATAATTGGCACTGGAGAGCTCCAACGATCGAACCGATTCCAAAGCCGCATCAGCGAGGCAAGAGCGAAGGTGCTGGAATTTCTCGATGTCACTGAGATCCGCATCCGCTTCAATCACCGATTTGAACATTGCCATAAAATCCGAAAACTCGACGTATCCACCAGAAAACTTAGGCACCTTCAGCTCAGGAAGTCGCTGCTTGTGAGCCATGATGATGGTACTATGTCCGGAATGGTTTGGCAGAGTCGTAGAATGGGCAGCGGCGTGTGACTGGCTTTCTTCAACAGCAGCCAGCAACTCAGCTTTCAACGATATGAAAAGAGTATCGAAGTTTTCGCGCAGCTCATTCCCAATCTCGTTTTGATCGAGAGCCTCCAATTCATTATGGGCCTTATTGAATTCCTCTCGAATTTCTGCCAACATATCAAGGCGCACCTCGACTTCCGCGGCGGTCAACTTATCGATTTTATTCCCCGCGAAGGATTCGCCAAGCCTGTGCAATCGATCATATAATGACTGACTTTTACGCTTATACAGACTCAGTCTGGAATCAGCCACCACAATATTTCCGCCCGCGCCTGTATTCGGATCGTTGTCCATGTTAACCGTTGTGCAATTCGACACAACAACGGAAAATGAAATACCGCTTCAGCGACGATGTATAGACGCGAGAGCGAGAATGCAAGACACGAAAAGTCAAGAACCGCGGCTGCAGCTGCGCAGAGAATGAGAGATTCGACGCTTAAAGTACCGGAATTTGTATATAACTATTCCAGCCGCACTTTCACTGAATTTGCACTATAAACTGTTTTTCAACGTGCACCCAAATGTATTTGTTGGTAGTTAAACTACCCAACAACAAAATATTGTATAGTTAATAAGTGTTTTTAACGGAACGCGATTAAACAATTGTTTTATATCACGTCGGGGTCACCAATGTTTGAGATGCCAAGCTTTTTTGGCACCTATTTGTTTCAAAATGAAAAGAGAGTTTGGGTTAAACTTTATAATTCGAATTTAACTTTGGCGGCTTAGCGGAAACCGATTGCTTGCTATGACCAGATAAAATTTATGCGAGATCGATATGCAACCAATGCGCAGAGGGGTTAGCATAGAACTAAAAATAGACGACGGCGTTAGATCAAAATGATTGCCGAAGTGGCGGCAGCAGATCAAAGTAATTGCCGAAGTGGTGGCGGCAGAGAGCCCCTTTAGCGGGAGAGCGCAGCAGCTCTGCAGAAAGTCAACGTTTTACAACATAGGCGGCTCTCTCTGCTCATACAATAATAATGCTTAAAGTTACGGTTATTCTTCGGCGGCTGGCCCGAACAAATAGGAATGTACAAATCATAAAATTATCTGCTACTGGAAAGTACGGTTACACAATACAAGGCCGAAAAAAGTTAACTTAAATTATTCATTAAAGAAGATTTTTACTTTGGAAGCGCAAGTATCAAAGGAAAAAGATGGAAAAATTTATTGTAATCGCGGCAAAGGCTACGGAAAGATTCATGGTCAGAGTAGTTTGAAGGACAGAGAGGAAGACGGAGAGGAAAGTAATGCCTAGTCGGGCGGGATGGGACAGCAATTCTGATAAGGCTAATGAGGGCCGAAGATTCAACCTCGCCCAGGAGAAGTTTGTGGAGAAAGAGAATTCCATGACAAGTTCTACGGCTTTCAAGAGAGTGCAAGTTAATGAGGCGCAGCCGACTCTCATAAGAAGGAAGATGACGAGAGGGGTCCCAATTAAGTCCGCGCAGGGCAAAGATAAGGAATTGTTTTTGAACGGACTCAAGCATATCTTGATATTTTTGGTAATGGGGAGACCAGATACAGGAACCATATTCCAAGATAGGCCGTAGAAGAGAAACGTAGAGTAGTTTAGTGGTATAGGGGTCAGAAAATTCCTTCGACCATCTTTTGATAAAGCCAAGGACTCCTTTGGCTTTATTCGAAATAGCAGATATATGAGAATTAAAACATAAGTTCGGAACGAAGATAATGCCTAAGTCATTAACTTTGTACAGGCGTTCCAAGGAAATGTTATTAATTGTGAAGTCAAAAAGGTAAGGCTTGTTGCGATGGAAGGTCATGACGTTACATTTGGAAATGTTAAGAGGAAGAGCGTTAATAGTACACCAATTGTTGAGAGCGTCGAGATCCGATTGAAGAAATAACGGGGACACCGGATCGCTGTAGGAAAAACATAGCTTGACATCGTCAGCATACATTAGGACTCGTGAATTAATTAAAACTTGGGGAAGATCATTGATAAAGAGGTTAAATAATAAGGGCCCGAGATGGCTACCTTGCGGCACACCCGAAGAGACAAAAACTGGTTTAGAAAGAGAAGATTGGAAGCAGACACGCTGAGAACGATTGCAAAGGTACGCATTAGTCCAGTGAAGAAGTTTAGTCGGAAATCCTAGTAGAGATAGTTTGTGGATGAGGAGATTGTGATTAACTGAATCGAAAGCTTTACTAAAATCAGTATAAACTACGTCAGTTTGACATTGCTTTGCAAATCCGGTAGTTACAAAGGAGGAAAATTCAAGGAGGTTAGACGAAACTGAGCGACGTTTTACAAATCCGTGCTGTGATTCTGATAACAGGGAACTACAAAAGTGTTGGAGCTGAGAAGTAATAATTTTTTCGAAGAGTTTAGGAATGGCAGATAAATTGGAGATACAACGGTAGTTTGAGACGTCTGATTTAGACCCCTTTTTATACCCGATACTCAAAATGAGTATTGGGATATATTAGATTTGTGGTGAAAATGGATGTGTGTAACGTCCAGAAGGAAGCGTTTCCGACCCCATAAAGTATATATATTCTTGATCAGCATCAATAGCCGAGTCGATTGAGCCATGTCTGTCTGTCCGTCCGTCCGTCCGTCCGTCCGTCCGTCCGTCTGTCCGTCCCTATTAGCGCCTAGTGCTCAAAGACTATAAGAGGTAGAGCAACGACATTTTGTATCCAGCCTTCTGTGATATGTCACTGTTACAATTATATTTCAAAACTTGGCCCCGCCCACTTCCGCCCCCACAAAGGACGAAAATCTGTGGCATCGACAATTTTAAAGATACGAGAAAATTAAAAACGCAGAATAAATTTATCTTCTAGACTGCAGAATCTGAATTGGATCGCATCATTATTATAGCCAGAATGAAGAAAACAATTTCATTTTTTTTTTCGCCCTGTCTCTCTCTAACACACACGTATCATAGCCGGCTTTGCCTATTGCTAAATATGAGTTCCTAGATCTCAGAGACTATAAGAGCTAGAGCAACCAAATTTGGTATCCACACTCCTGAAATATCGGACCTTGACGAGTTGTTATTAAAATTTCGCCTCGCCCCCTTCCGCCCCCGCAAAGGACGAAAATCTGGAGCATCCACAGATCTCAGAGACTATTAGACCTGACTGTAGAGCTCTCACTGCTACAAAACTATTTGTAATTTTTCACTGCAGAACTCACTGTTACAAGTGTATTTCTTTTTGCTCAGAGAGCTCACTGCTACAAGTGTGTTTCAAAATTTCGCCCCACCCCCTTTCGCAGCCTTAAGCAACGAAAATCTGTGGCAACCACAATTTTGAAGATAGGAGAAAATTAAAAACGCACAATCATAGAGAATAGCCATATCTACCAGATTGCCGAATCTTGCCTAATCCGAATAAGATCGGATTATTATTATAGCCAAAAGTAAAAAATCAATTTGCAGTGGCTACGCAGCGCCCGTCGACACGTTCTGACTGATATTCTATCTCTCTCGCACGCACTCTTTGTCGTTAAATGAACCCATACTGACTATGTATCGGGTATAAATGTAGAGTTGCGGTCGCAGCAGCAACTCACAACGTTCCCCCTCGTTATGAATAGGAATTATGTAGGATTCTTTCCAGACGGTGGGAAAATCACCAAGCTCGAGAGAGAGGTTGAACAGTTTCAAGAGGGGCACGCAAAGAGAATCCGCACAGAGTTTGAGCACGGCACTGGGAACCAAATCTGGACCAGTGGAGAAAGAAAATTTACATGATTTTAAATTAGTTAGAAGGCCATCATAATCAATAAAGGGGGGGTGGATACAACTTGAACTATTAAAAGGGATAGGATATGAGTGCGCGGCAGGGTAGTCGTGGGGGAGGCGAGAATAGAGGGCATGTTTAGCGATATCGGAATTTTTATCTGCGTACGTACCATTAAAGTGAAAAGAAGAGGGATATTGTGAAGAATTACGTTTAGAGTTAACAAACTTAAAGAATTGTTTAGGATCTCGTTTAAAGTTGAGCTTACATTTTGCCAAATAACTATTATAGCATAGGGTATTACAAATGGAAAATTTAGATTTTGCAATTGAATACTTAGAGAAATCTGACTGCGAGCCAGACAGTTTAAACCTCTTATATAAACGAGATTTTATATTCCTTAGGTTTACTAGACGCGGAGTGAACCAAATAGGGCCAGAAAGATTTCTGAGAGGGGAAACTAATGGAACAAAGGTAGGAAAGACGGAAAAAACAGTGCTATAGAAAGCGTTAGTGGCGGGCTCGATCTCACGACCAATCTATCAGAGAAAGTGCGCTATTCAAAGAGATAAAATCAGCCCTCTTAAAGAAAAATATAGCTGAAGGCTTTATGCAGGATTTGGTGGGACCAGGAGAAGGCAGCTGGACATCTATTTCCAGGGTAGGATGGTAAAGGTCTTCGGGAAAAGATAGAGGGGAACCTCTGTGTACTAAAGTGTTCGTGGAGTCGGTAGTAAAGACAAGGTCTAAAAATCCTACCTATGCTATTGCATATGCCGTTTATCTGACCCAATGATGAGTCGGACAGAGAATCAACGAAATCGTGCTGCATGATTGGGAACATCTGGTTGGAGTCTTTGGATGGAGACCAGGAAATATTTGGAAGATTGAAATCTCCGAGGACGATGAGAAAATCGGACTCAGTAAGTTGGGACGAAACAGTTTGAAAAAGGGCTGCGTGAAGCATGTAGGTTGAAAATTCAGAGGACGGTGGGATGTAAGAGCACGATATAAATAGATTTATCGAGGAGAGTCGAAGCTTAACTACTATAATTTCAATATTGTTATGAGCTTCGACAGAAAAAAGTTGGGATGGTATGTCAGAACGGACAGCAATCAGGACACCACCACCACGAGATGGACGATCCGATCTATAAATGTTTAATTTGTCAATAAGGATTTCAGAATCAGAGATTAAGGGATGAAGCCAGGTTTCGGAGAAAGCGATAATGTCGGCCTCAAAAGTTGCACTATCAGTATGTAACTTGTTGAGCTTGCTGCCCAAACCACGAACGTTCTGATAGGCAATCTTTAACGTACTAGGAGAAGCTAGTTTTTTGCTACAGAAGATGTAGCAGACGGAGTTGCAGATGGAGCAGATGGAGTTGGAAGAATACCTACTCGATGATCCGGGCTGGTGGGACGATTTGTAAAGAGGTGACAAATCGTATGCACCGGCCAGAAAGAGGGGTCAAGCAAACTATTAACATGCTTATCAGGGACGAGAATTTTAAAAGAGGAGATGTTTCGCTTGACCTTGAAGTTAAATTTGGTAACTACGAGACCCGCAGAACTATCTATGTTGAGTTTAGACAATATGAAGTTTCGGACCATGACCTCCATAGCCGATGTCATGAGTCGAGAGACGAAAATAGGTTTTAAAGGAGCAACCGCAGTAAGAACAGATAGAGGGGTCACAGAATTATTTGTTGAGACGGGAGCATTGGACGTAGAGGTGTTAGTTGGGAAAGCAGTAGTTATGGGAGTTGAGGTTGAGGGAGCCTCAACATCCCTCCGGACGGCAGCGTTAGCGACTTCAAGTAGGACCACGGAAGCGCTTGCGACGGCTTCCTCGATGACTTTCGGGCCGACATCCTGGTCAGACACGGGCGCGGGAGGGGCGGCAGGTGCGACTGCAGGAGAGACTGCAGATGAGGCCACCGTCGTAGTCGGTGCAATGGAACCATTAGAACAAAGGTCCATGGCGTCAAAATTTATTAGTGACGGTGATCGAGATTGGGGTGCAGGTGATCCCGGGACTGGAAGAGAAACGACCGGATTAGAGGTTGGCAAATAATTGTTAACTTTCTTTCGCTTTGGCGACTCAGTCAAAATTTTTAGATTTTTGAAATGAGACTCCATCGCTAGAAACTTATCCTGTAGCATTTTGAATCCGGAGTTGAGCGCAGCGAATTCAGTATGAGTCTGTCTCATAAAAATCCGCATGTCGTTCTCAATAGCTCTGCAGTCCCAACAGGTCCAGTTGAGACCGCAGCGAGTCTTTATGAGGTCGACTACGCGTCCTCCAATTTGCCCAAAGTCGGCGCAAACAGTGTGTGCCATGTTATCACACAACCAGCAGAAGGTGAATGTTTGCCGTGTGGCAGCTGAGCGGCAGCGTTTAGCAAAACAAATACTCATTATGAAAAGATGAGGAAAATAAATATGAGAAAGGTGAGATTAATCGAGGAAAATGCTTGAGCGATGACTTTAAGTCGAAACTAATAATGATCAAGTAGCACAAACAATAACGCAGATCAATACAGCAAACAACAACGAACAAACGGCCGTCGCAAAATCACAAACACAAAACGAACACGAAAAACACAAAGCGTCCGACGCGGAGAGGGAGGCGGCAAACGCAATACGACTGTGTTAGTATTTATGCAGAGAAGATTAAAATGTAGATAAAAAGAGAGAGCGGCTCAGATAGAGTGCATCGACAATACATATGTCAACAACAATGCAGCTGCCGGTGACTAAGAATGACGGGGTAGGAAAGAAAGCACAAATTGGATTAAAAATTTGGGAATAACTACACGAAAACACGAGTACTGGTTATGCACATGTAGCAAACGGAATGCTCGATTAATTATAAACACAATAAACGTTTTATAATGTAATTACTCTCCTTAAATCACGGAAAAAAAATAATTATTAGGCGGAGCGAAGTAAAGACGCGACCATCAGCAACGATAGATATCGATAGTTGTCGTCCACTGTTGTGAGCTTAATATTTGAGAAACTGCTGGTGCATTCGAAGAATATCGATAGGCAAAACACCATAGAAGCGTGGAGGGGGGAAATAGTTTTGGGCAGACTGGCAAGGCTGTAATGAAGTTCTCGGGCCGAGGTACAGCTTCTTAGTCTGTCCAGGGCCCGGTCCTTCCCCACAGCCAAATTTGTTGTGTAAGGACCTAAGGGGAGAGCCGTTCGTGGCGAAAGCGCGCCCGTGGGGTGGATCGTTGGACGGTCGGGCCTGGCCCGACCACGAGGCGTGGGTGAACCCATGCTTGGGAGGTGCAGAGACGTACGTTGGGAGTCATGCGTGGCGGGAGAAGAGGTTCGGGTGAGGGATCGGAGGGGTGTGGGAGAGGGGAGCCCAGCTTAGCAGATGCCGCATGATCCACGACTCACATCCGCGTCGCCGGGTCCCCAGGGCGAGGGTGTAGAAGAGGGAACCCAGCTTTGCGGATGCCGCGTGAATCCTATACCCACATCCAGCATCGCCGGGTCCCCAGGGCGAGGGTACCCAGCTTTGCGGATGCCGCGTGAATCCACGACTCACATCCACTTCGCCTGGCCCCCAGGGAAAAGGGAAGAGAGGGGTAGGGGGTGAGTGATTCCTACGGGAGAAAGTTCTGAAACAGGTGGGTTGAGGTTGGTGTCTTTATTGCTTTCGGATCGTCATTTCCCTACTTAAAACCCCGCGCCTGCAGCGGGGGAATAAACGACAAAAAAAATAATAGACAATATGTGGATATATATATGCATGTAACAAAACTGTGGGAAAATTCTGCTCCTGAGCTTATACCCTGCCTACTGCACCGATCTATCCCCCCCAGAGCTCACATACGTGAGGTGGCTCACCCTTGTTTCCCTTCGTTGGGTCCAGGTATCCTGCGGCGGGTCCTCGTCACTTCGGTCACTGCTTATTTTGTACACCGCGTGGATGCGGTCACAGCTGGACGCTGCTTATTTTGTGCACTTATTTCGGCTTCCGCCGCACGACCGTTCCGATTCAGCCCTCGGAGATCACTCCCGAGTCTGGCCCCCGCTGGACCGTGCCAGGCCTCGGTTTTCTTTTTCGGCAGCTTCTCTGCCGCTTCGTTGCTTCGCAGCTTCCGGCTGCCGGCCTCTCGCGGCTGCCGGCCGCTCGGGGTTGAATAGGTGTATCGCCGTCGGCTCTCTTGCTTGGCTGCGTGGGCGTAAGAGCGATCTCTCGCTCTCTCGATCGGGCGGCTCTCTCCGTTTCCCTCTCTTCCGTGCTGGTTCTCTTTCGCTGCGTATGGCCGTTGACTCTCTTACTTTGGCTGCGTAGGCGTAAGAGCGGTCGGCAGTTCTCTTTCATGCTGATTCTCTTTGCCCTATTAGCAAGTAAAAGACCTCACCTTTTTGGGGTTTTCTTAGTCTATTTCTTATTCTTATTCGGGGGGGAAAATAAGATTCATAGTTGTGTCAAAGTAATATGAACTAGAATAAAATAATAATAAGCCCTCGGGGGATGGTGCTGTTGCCGTGTTTGTGAAGGTTTGTGCCTTCACACTCCCTTCCTACTTCAAGATGGGGCGCGGCGAAATGCGAACCAAGTTTCCGCTGATCGACACGCGGAAGCGTTTGGTTAGAACCTGACCTGAGCCACTGATGCCTACCCCTGGGTTTCCCTGATCGGTGCGTTCGATTGCTTTATGGCTAGTTCTTACTATAATCCCTTAAGGCGGGTTAAGGCTATCTTACTGCGTGTGTACGCGGTTGCCCCTTGCGGGGCGAGGACGTTATGGCAGCGCACTACCATAAGTGGCCCTTATAAACTCGCGGTTTTCCTGGTGCTGGGGTCGTCGTCGTTGTTGTCTTCGTCGTCTTCGCTGGTGAGGGTGTTCTCGTTGCCGTGGTAGGCCTTGAGGTCGGCTAGTCCGGCCGTTCGTCGTTGTCTTCCAGGATACTTCTGGAGTCGTGCTATGGTGGGAGAAATTAGTTTAACTACTGAAAAATTAGAAGAGTTTTTCTAATGAATTAACCGAAAACTTTGGGTGGCTGTAATTTAATTATTTATTCGGCGGGGCGAAAATGGATACGCTCGATCTATTTCAATGTTAGCGAACAACTATTCAAAATCTCTTACTCTAGCTAACCTACGGTGGCAAAGCGGGGCGAATTCGCCAAGAGCGAGAGAGCGAGCTTTTATTGCGCTCCCGCTTTGCCCTAGCCTAACTTACACTAGACTTCATAATTAAGATCAATAACTAATAATCGCCGCCATGGATGGAAGGTCACGCAACACCGGCCCCGTTGAACGCCTGCATTGGCTTCAACACATTGGGAGCGGCGCCAATTTGTGTATGGCCCGCCGAAAACCCGCTCCAGTGCTAGTCCTTATTTCGACGACCCTGACCATGCCGTCCTCTCCTTCGTGCGTGGCGATGACCCTCCCCACGAGCCACTCCTGAGGCGGCAGATTGTCCTCGGCCACGATGACGAGGTCTCCTTCCTCGACGTTCGGTTGCCGCTGGTGCCATTTGCCCCGAATTTGCAGCCCCAGGACATATTCGCGGGACCATCGCTGCCAAAACGCTTGCCTGACTGACGAGACAAGTCGCCATCGCCGCAAGCAACTGAGACTCTCCTGGTCCGGAGTCCGCAGTGCTAGGGGGGCGTTGAGCGACCCGCCTGTCAGCAGGTGCCCGGGTGTTAGGGCCTCGCCGTCGCTTGGATCTTGGCTGATGGCTCCCAGCGGCCTCGAGTTCATTATGGCCTCGATGCCGACGGGGACTGTGGCGAGCTCTTCGGCGGTTAGGAGCGCGCTGCCTACCGCCCGTAGGAGTAGGCTCTTGTCAGTTTTTACACCTGCCTCCCATAGCCCTCCCATGTGAGGAGCTCGCGGCGGTATGAACGCAAATTCGCATCCGTTTTTTGATGCGAAATCGCGAATTGCGTCTCCCTGCTCCTTGAGCCTGATCCGCAGAGCGCTGAGATGGCGGCTCGCTCCGACGAAGTTCGTCCCGTTGGCGCAATGGACGACTTGGGGATATCCTCGGCGCCCGACGAACCTTTGGAAAGCCAACAAAAAACAGTCAGTGGTTAGATCGGAAACTATTTCCAGGTGAACCGCCTTGGACGCAAAACAAACAAAAAGCGCAATGTATGACTTGTATGGGGGCCTTCCGCGAATTTTCAATGTCGTGTGCACTGGTCCACAAAAATCAACGCCGAAAATTGAAAATGGGCGGAGAGCACGGAGTCGATCTGCGGGTAAATTCCCCATGAGTTGCGTCAGCAATCGAGGCTTGCATTTAAAACAGCGCATACACGATCGAACTGTCTGACGGCAGACCTCCTGAGCGTTCACTATCCAAACGCTCTGTCGAAGGATGCTCACAAGTGCTCGTGGGCCGACATGAAAATTCGAATGGTGCAGATGACGAATATAGCTTCGCACGAATTGCGAGCGCTTAGTCAAAAGCAGAGGAATCTTGGCATCGTATGATATAGGAGCTTTGGCTAGTCGCTCCCCACTCGCAACAACGAAAATTTGCACCAAGTCCCTGTGTCTTCATGGATGAATGGGTTCAACCGCTGAAGACTAGGACCAATTGTAGATCCTTTCCTAACCTTTTCGATTTCTCCTTGATACTCGTGATGCTGGACGATTTCGACAATTTTATAAAAGGCTTCATTGTATTCGGTCGGTGAGATAGTTTTTTTCGAAATTTAGGCTTGGGTCTTTACATTTTCTTATAAAGCGGAACACATACACGAACACTCTAAGCAGTTTGAGGTGTGACGAGAATCCCTCGATGACATCTAACAGCTCCGAACTCCGCACAGCCGCGGTCAGCCCGACCGCAGTCTTCCTCTTTTCCAGCTGAAGATCATCGGAGTGTTCCAAATGAGCGTTCTTGGGCCAGTTTTCTTCTTCCTCTTTCAGAAATGATGGTCCTTCGAACCAAATTGACTGAACGATTTCGTCGACGTCACAACCTCTTGAGACAATATCTGCTGGGTTCTGTTTCGTGGGTACATGCCGCCACGTAGCATCATTTGACCACTCTTGAATCTCAGCCACTCTATTTGAAACGAAAGTCGACAACGACGATGGATGAGACCGGATCCAATGAAGAGTTACCTCTGAATCCGACCAATAAACGACTCGTTCAATGGGCACGTTTAATAGGGGCTTGATTCTGTGACAGAGATCTGCGAGAAGGTGAGCGGCACATAACTCAAGCCTTGGGAGCGTTTTGGTCTTGAGCGGCGCTACTTTGGATTTCGAAGTCAACAATGATATTTTTAAACCTTCTGCAGTTCCGCTACGTATATAGACGCACGCTCCATAGGCTCTCATGGAGGCGTCAGCAAAGGCATGTATTTGAACCGGTGACATCGGATCGGAATACACAAACCGAGATATGGATATGTCTTCCAATTGAGATAGTGTATTTTTCAACTTATTCCACGCTGTTTCCAAATGCAGCGGGATCGACTCATCCCAATCTAGTTTGTTAAGCCAAAGCTCCTGCAATAGGATCTTGCCTTTTATAACGATAGGACTTAATAAACCAAGGGGTCAAACAACTTTGATGTCACCGATAGTATGTTCCGTTTTGTCGCTCGGAGACCCATAACTGAATTGTCAATTTTGAACTTAAAGGCATCGTCAGTAGGTAACCATGAGATTCCTAACGCCTTTGTCGACTCTGAATCCGAGATTGTTATGGGTTTGGCTGTGCTCTCAGATGCGGTGATCTCGGGTGAGTTTGAAAACCACTTAGTCAACTCAAACCCTGCGGTCTGAAGAACCTGAGACACTTCGGACTTAATTGCCCTTAGCTCCTCTACGCATGCAGCACCAGTCAACAAGTCATCGACGTAAAAGTCGGACCCAATAACATTAGCAGCTCTAGGGAATGAGAGCTTCGCAGACTCACTCAACCTTTTCAAACACCGGATAGCTAAGAATGGGGCTGGTCCAGTCCCATAGGTTACAGTGTTGAGCTTGTATAATCTCAAGGATTCAGAAGGGTCTCTTCTCCACACTATGAGCTGAAACTGCCGATCCGCTTCGTTCACCATCACTTGGCGATACATCTTTTTAACATCAGCAGTCAGGGCAAACCTGTGCAGACGGAAACGGAGCAGTGTCGAGTATAATTCCTCTTGAATGGTAGGTCCCACCATCAGAATATCATTTAAGGCCACCTGTGAGGACGTCTTGGACGAAGCATCGAACACGACTCGGAGCTTGGTAGACGTACTTTGGGGCCTCAGAACACACTGATGAGGGATTTCGTTGTGTGGAGTAGAAGGAATCGTATTGTCAGTAGGAGACATATGACCTAAGGAGAGGTACTCTTCCATGAATTCCAAGTACATTTTCAACATTTTTCAACTCAGGGTCACGATGCAATCGTCTTTCAAGCGACAAAAACCGCCGTTTCGCAACCTCAAAGGAGTTGCCTAAACAATTTGGATCCGATTTAAACGGGAGCCTTACTTCGAACCGACCTGATGATAGTACCTGAGTCGTCTTACGATAGTGTTCTTCACATAGCTTGTGCTCAGGTGTGGCAATTTTCTTGGTAGATGGCATTTCTTCCAGTGACCAAAACTTTTTCAAGGTCCTATCGATGGATACTAGCAACTCTTCACTGCAACTCAAACTGTTTGTAATTTGAGGAGCAGAACTCCTGGAAACATATTTTCCCGACACAACCCAACCAAGAAGGGTTTTCTGAAGAGTTGGAAAGTCAGGACCTTGTTTAATTTGACCAACAGCTAATAATTCAAAGAACGATTCTGCTCCAATTAGCATATCTATTCTTTGTGGCTTGTAGAAATAAGGGTCTGCCAGTGGTAGGTTCTCTGGGATTCGCCAGTCAGTCACATTCACTGACTGGTCAGGGTGATAGGTTAGGTTAGATTAACCCGGACGGCCCTCAGCGGGGCCACGCATAAGCCAATATGGCCCTTAGTTATCCGGATAGGGGGGTGTATGAACCGTCGCGGGAGTGTTTATGTGGTTTTAAAGTCCCCGAGAATCGAGGTGTTTTTAGCATAGGCCAGCAGTTCCTGTGGCGTCCTTTTGGAGGCATCTTCCAGTGAAGCCAGCACTGGGGCGCCCAGGTATCTCGTCCTTGCCCTTGAAAGAGCCGGACAGTTGCAGATGAGATGTTCCAGGGTTTCGATAGCCCCAGGTTCATCACATTTCCTACAACTGTCGCTGTTGGTGATGCCTAGCTTTGCTGCATGTGCAGCAGCCAGACAGTGACCTGTAAGTATTCCCACTAGCAATCTACAGTCCTTTCGTGGTAGGTGCAGTAGGTAGTGGCTAAGTTTCTCGTTGCGCTCCTTGCACATTATCTTCGAGGTTCTGCAGGTGGTGGTACTCCTCCACCTGCTATCAGTCTGTGTTCTAGCCTGCTTCTCTAGATCACCTTGCAGCGTTCTGAGGGAGACAGGCACGTTCTCGGTTCTCCTATTCTCCAGCCCGACGCCTTCCTTAGCTAGTACGTCCGCCGCTTCGTTTCCTTCGATGCCCTGGTGGCTGGGAACCCAATAGATCCGCACTGTCTTTGTCGTGCTTAGGATGTCTAATGCCTCCCTGCTCGCCAAGACACTTCTGGAACTGACCGCGGACGACTGCATGGATCTTATCGCCGCTTGGCTGTCGACGAATAGGTTGACCGCATCGTGTGCTCGTTCTGTGAGGAGAGCGACCTCCGCTGCTTTCCCGATGGCAAAACTTCTGCCTGGAATATGCTGCATTGGTCCGGTAACTTATACGACAGCCTTATCTCAGGGTCTGTACAGTATAGGCCCGCTCCTACTCCTCCGTCCATCTTGGAGCCGTCTGTGTATATATTGAGGTGCTCAGTTTGGTCCCTTCCAATTTTCCAGTCTTCGGGTCCCAAAGATGTGGTTGTTTTGACGTCAAGGCAAGTTTGGGGGGTCATGTAATCAGTTGATCTGGTCATTTCCTGCCGATTGAACTATGCCCGTATCCTTGTGGCGATAGATTTCCTGATGCTATGAGGCGTTGTGCTGCCTTTCCCGCAATCAGGCGAGCGTGAATGTCCAGGGGGTCGATTCCAAGTACAGTTTCGAGTGCTTTTGTTGGGGTTGACCTCAGCGCCCCTGTAATACAGAGCAGAGCCTGTCGCTGAGTCTTTTCCATAAGCTTATGGTATGTCTTCTTTTCAGTAGCCTGCCACCACACTAAGGCTCCATACAGCAGAGTTGGTCGCACCACCGAGATGTAGATCCAGTGCATTAGAGCAGGTGACAGGCCCCATGTGCTGCTGAGCATCTTCTTGGATGCATAAAGCGCAATGGTAGCCTTCTTCACCCTTTCCACTACATTGGGCCTCCATGCCAGCTTGCTGTCCAGTACTGTGCCTAGGTATTTCACCTGTGATTTTGGAGTCAGCCTAGTTTGGTCAATTTTCGGGGGGGGGTCCATATCGGTACCTTGTACCTCTTGGTAAAGAGGATGAGGTCCGTCTTGTCCGCGTTGATACTGAGTCCTACCTCTTCCGCCCACTCACATATCTCCCTGAGTGTACGTTCCATTAAGGAGCTGAGGGTCGATGGACATACACCCGTAATAAGTATGCTTATGTCGTCTGCATAAGCTGTTATCTTTGGGGCCTTCCTTTCAAATCTCTTGATGAGGTCGTCGACCACCAAATTCCACAGTAGTGGCGACAGGACTCCACCCTGAGGTGTGCCTCTGTGTGCCCCCTTTACCATGGAAGCAGTGCCCCACTCCGATTGCACCCGTCTACAACTTAGGAGGTTTTTGATCCAGACGTTGATTGCAGGGTGTATGTTATTCGCTTCTAGGCGACTTGTTATTGCGGTTGTGGCCACGTTGTTGAATGCTCCTGAGATGTCCACAAATGCTCCCAAAGCATACTTTTTGTTGTGAAGGGCGCTCTCGATGGTGGCTACTAGCGAGTGTAGTGCCGTCTCCACTGATTTCCCTTTGGTGTAGGCGTGTTGGTTTGTTGACATCAGTCCCCCTACCTCATTCCTAATGTGCAAATCCAACAGCTTTTCTAGTGTTTTTAGTATAAAGGAGGTAAGGCTTATCGGTCTGTAATCCTTGGGACTCACGTGGCTACACTTTTCTTCCTTAGGGAGGAAGACAACTCTCGAGGTTCTCCATTGGATGGGGATATAGCCCGTACTTAGGCATGCTGAGTATATTGCGAAGAGCCATGGGGTAACAACCTCTTTGGTCAACTGCATCATGGCTGGGAATATCCCGTCCAGTCCTGGTGCTTTTATGCCCGCGAAGGAGTCTATGGCCCAGTGGATTCTCTTAGTGGTTAACAGACCTATTGGGGGGTGCTGTTCCTCGGTTGCTAGGTCCTGATGCTCCTTGGCGTCAGTGACCTCGGTGCATCCAGGGAAGTGCGCCTCCATTAGTGCTGTTAGGGCTTCTTTACTGCCCTCTGTCCACTGTCCGTTGTCTAGTTTTAGTTGGCTCTGTACTGTGGGCTGCTTTGAAAGCAGCTTCCGGAGCCTAGCGGTTTCCGGCACTTTCTCGATGTTGGAGCAGAAGTTTCTCCACGAGTTCCTTTGCGCCTTACGTATTTCCTTCTTGTAGCTCCTAAGTAGGATTTTATATTCCTCATTGACAATCTCTTCGTTCGCTTGTTTGGCGATCTTGAAGAATTCCTTGAGGTTGTTCCTTTGGAGAGAGAGATCTCGGTTCCACCAGAGTGGCTTGGACCTCCTCTTCGTTCTCGAGGGTTTGCACGATGCATGGTAGGCGTTCAGTAACTCGTTGGATAGGGTCTTTAGGGACTTCTCTATATCCTCCGCGGATTTCACTGAGCCCGGATTCGCGAGCTTCGAAGTAACTGTCTTTTTAAACTTTGCCCAGTTTGTGTTCCGGGGGTTTCTATAGACTGTTATCTTCGAAGAGTGTTTGAATTCGCACTTGAACTGAATGTACTTATGGTCAGGGTGATAACCTGAAATTGATTTCAGGATCCAAAAATCAAAGGAGAACTCACTACCATTTATTCGCGACTTCACCACTGTGTGTATTTTATCCTTTACTTGAGAATTAGATTCACCAATTCCAAGCAAGTTAATACAGGACTCCTCTCTACGGATCTGTAAGCGATTAGCGAGGTCCTCGGTAATGAAATTTGTTTGTGATCCAGAGTCGAGCAGAGCTCTGGCCAGAATGTGTTCACCGCTCTTAGTTCGGACGCTTACGATCGACGTAGCCAGAATTACCCTGTCCAACGCTGTCGCATGCAAAACATGTGACGTGGAAGGTTGATTCTGATTTGATGGAGGAGAAGGACTCTCTTGGCAGACAATTAATGCATAGGGATGCCGACTTAGCAAACTCAAACCTTTGCATCACCGAGAGACGCGAAAATGGAGGGCAATTTGACACTACATGGTCTCCTGAATTGCAGTAGCTACAAGTTTGCTGAGTTCTACTGTTGGTGGAAGTGGAAGAACAAGCAAATGAACTGCGATTATGTTGCTTGCTTGGCATGACTTTGTCTTGCCTTGGCTTGGTCGATTCTTCAGCAGACAGATGCTGGTATCGACGATTCAAGACTTTCTCAAAGTCGGACCAAAGCGGCAACTTCTCATAAGTAAGCTGTTCATCCCACTTTTGTTTCGTCACTGGGTCGACTCTGTTTAAAACGAGATGAATGAGCATTGCATTCGAAATTTTTGTATCATCTCCGATCGACAGTAACGATCCGTAAATCGACGAAACAGTATCGATTAGAGTTCTTAGAGATGATGCAGATTGATGCGATATTCTCGGCAGATTGAACAATGTGGAAATATTATTCGTGAAAATCAAATAATCGTTGTCATATACTCGTTTTAGGCCAGCCATGGCCTTTTCATAATTTGCCTCAGTGACTTGGAACGCCTTTATTGTTCCTAATGCTTCATCAGAGAGGCACGAAATCAAATGATTAAATTTTTCGATCACCGGTATGCTGTTGTCGCTATGGACTAGTCTCTCAAAAAGGCTAATGAAATTTTTGAACTCCGAGTGTTTACCACTAAATTTGGGTAATGCCAATTTCGGAAGTCTAGCATGAGTTGGGGCTGAAGAAGACACTGGCTTCGTATCGCTTGCTGCATCAAAGGCGGCGATAAGCGACATTATCTTTCCCTTGGTGACAATCGTCAGCTCTTCCAACTCGGCTGCATATGCATCATCACCTGTTATGTCCTCGATTTGCTCCTGCAAATGGTTAGCCTTTTCAATTGAAGCATTCAAACAATCTAATCTACATTGTAATTCCGGTAATTGCAAAGGAATCGACCCTTGATCTAATCGATCCTCTAAGCGGCGAATGCTTTTTACTCGACTTTTGAGCTTCATCTTTAAGTCTTCAAGAGTAGATTTACTGTTTTCTGCCATAATATTTGTGTATGTAGATTTTACGCAACAAACCACTATTATTTCTATTTATTTATTTATTATTATTATTATTTTTTTTTTTTAATTTTTTTGAACGAGAACTACAATCGAAAACGAATTTTAATTGAATGTCGCGAGGCACGAGGTATCAAGGGAAAGAGTAGTTGCAAGTGACGTTCGAAAACAATATACCCTTAGAATGTAGGGTATCGCGTCACTTGGCAAGTAACAGCCGAAAACAATATACCCCTTAGATACAGGGTAGCGCGTCACTTGGCAAGTAACAGCCGAAAAGAATATACCCGTTAGATACAGGGTAGCGCGTCACTTGGCGCACCGTTAAGCTCAAGAGCGGCAACGAAAATTTTCCCAACAAATACAACGCAAGCAGCAGTGGAGAAGCGAAAACGAAATAATGCACCGGTGCTGCTGCTTGTATGTATGTGTGGATACTTTCTATACGCCGTGGCTTGGGTGAACGAACGAACAAACATTCTTGTGAGGTTCTAACGACGAGAAAGGTAGAACAAAATAAAGGGGGGGGGAGGGCGACAGTGATTGCAGTAAACGATAGATGTATGTACATATAACTGTTGCGTCCAAATAGCGGTTCACATATGTCTGTATGTGTCGATATGTATGTATTTATGTGTGTTGAGTTATATTTATGCAATTACTAATAAAATGCATGCAATCAAGCTCTACTATATGTATATCATACGTCTGTGCCTAGAATTGAAGGCGATGTGCAATGTTTTCAGCACAAGACACCTCAAAGAGAGATCTGAATGTCTTTTGCTCAGCCTTCAATTTTCTGCACAAATACCTCTGATTCCTCTTTTGGATCTTTGAATCCAACTGCTACTTTCCTGGCTTTATCGCAGGGCATCCCTCGGCGGTAGCAGAAATTTGCACAAAAATTATTCTTGGCGCGACCGACGCGATGATATTATGCAAATTGATTGCTGATTGACACACACACCACGACGCGGGCAACGAATATGTTTGCATATACTGCAATTTCTTGTGTCACTGTCACTTATTGTTGTTGCCTATAATTAACTTTACAGTCCACCCGGGGGCGCCATGAAAAATTAGAAGAGTTTTTCTAATGAAATCAACCGAAAACTTTGGGTGGCTGTAATTTAATTATTTATTCGGCGGGGCGAAAAATTGATACGCTCGATCTATTTCAATGTTAGCGAACAACTATATTTCCTTCCCAATTCAAAATCTCTTACTCTAGCTAACCTACGGTGGCAAAGCGGGGCGAATTCGCCAAGAGCGAGAGAGCGAGCTTTATTGCGCTCCCGCTTTGCCCTAGCCTAACTTACACTAGACTTCATAATTAAGATCAATAACTAATAATCGCCGCCATGGATGGAAGGTCACGCAACAACTACTTTATAAGGTCCCTCATATCTGGGAGCCAGTTTCGTGGCAAGTTGTCCGCCGCTTTGGACAGGAGATGTTGGCGTAGCATCACGAGTGTCTTGATCGAGGGTCTCCATTCGCGTCGTCGTAGGTTGTAGGTCCTGCTCTGCATCTGTGATGTCTGCTGGGTATTTTCCTGTACGATGGCGAAGATCTCCTTGAGTCGCTTGGCCTCGTCGGCTGGAGTCTCTGTCACTTCGCCTAGTCCTGGGTTCGCCTCCTCGTACAAGCCTCCAGGCAAACGGAGTTACCGGCCGAGTGTCCGATGTGCTGCTGTTGATTGCCAGGCTGAGTTCGGGTGGGCTGTGCGAGCCACGTTCCCGAGCTGTCTCGGCGTCGGCTATTGGCTCCAGTTGGTAGTCCATCCTCGAAGTCTCTCTGGTCTCGTCCTGTGGTGTCGGGGTTCGTGGCTGTGTCGTGATGTCTGTCCCGCTGGGTTACTACGTGGGGACTCCCGGTTCGATGAGCTGGCCTTGGATTGGTCCAGCGGAGCCGCAGATATCTTTGCCGGAGTCTTCTGGTGACTCCTGGGTCTTGCTGCTGACTCCCGGTTCGATGCGCTGGCCCTGGATTTGTCCAGCGGAGCCGCAGCTATCTCTGCCGAAGTCTTTTGGTTCCTGCGGTGTCCTGTTGGTGACTCCTGGTTCGACGAGCTGGCCTTGGATTGATCCAGTGGGCCCGTTGGAAAGTCCTTTGATTCCTGCGGTGTCCAGTTGGGCCTGGTTCGACGCTGGCCCTGGATTGATCCAAAGTGTCCTCCGTTCGACGAGCTGGCCTTTTGATCCTAGCGGTGTTCCTGCTGGTGATGCGGTCCCTGGTTCGACGAGCTGGCCCTGGATTGATCCAGTGGAGCCGCAGCTGTCTCTGCCAAAGTCCTTTGCTTCCTGCGGTGTCCAAAGTCCTTTGCTGGCCCCTCCAGTGCCGGTGTGCCAAAGTCCTTTGCTTCCTGCGGTGTCCTGTTGGTGACTCCTGGTTCGACGAGCTGGCCCTGGATTGATCCAGTGGAGCCGCAGCTGTCTCTTTGCCCTGCGGTGTCCTGTTGGTGAGTCCTGGTTCGACTTCCTGCCAAAGTCCTTTGCTTCCTGCGGTGTCCTGTTGAAACCTCCTGGTTCGACGAGCTGGCCCTGGATTGATCCAGTGGAGCCGACAGAGCTGGCCCTGGATTGCTGGAGCTCTGTCTCTGCCAAAGTCCTTTGCTTCCTGCGGTGTCCTGTTGGTGACCCTGGTTCGGTGGCCCTCCCGTAGCTGTCTCTGCCAAAGTCCTTTGCTTCCTGCGGTGTCCTGTTGAAACCTCCTGGTTCGACGAGCTGGCCCTGGATTGATCCAGTGGAGCCCTTCCTTTGCTTCCTGCGGTGTCCTGTTGGTGACGGTTCGACGAGCTGGCCCTGGATTGATCCAGTGGAGCCGTAGCTGTCTGCTGTCCAAAGTCCTTTCGCTTCCTGCGGTGTCCTGTTGGTGACTCTTGGACTCCTGGTTCGACGAGCTGGCCCTGGAGATCCAGTGGTTCGACGGTTCGAGCTGGCCCTGGATTGATCCAGTGGAGCCGCAGCTGTCTCTGCCAAAGTCCTTTTGCTTCCTGCGGTGTCCTGTTGACGAGCTGGCCCTGGATTGATCCAGTGGACCTCCTGGTTCGACGAGCTGGCCCTGGATTGATCCAGTGGATGTCTCTGAAAGTCCAGACAGCTGGCCCTGGAGCCGTGGAGCCGCAGCTGTCTCCTCCTGCCAAAGTCCAGTGCTTGTCCTGCGGTGACTCCTGGTTGGACGAGCTGGCCCTGGATTGATCCAGTGGAGCCGCAGCTGTCTCTGCCAAAGTCCTTTGCTTCCTGCGGTGTCCTGTTGGTGACTCCTGGTTCGACGAGCTGGCCCTGGATTGATCCAGTGGAGCCGCAGCTGTCTCTGCCAAAGTCCTTTGCTTCCTGCGGTGTCCTGTTGGGTTCGACGACCTGGAGCCGTAGGTTCTGAAAGTCCTTTGCTTCCTGCGGTGTCCTGTTGGTGACTCCTGGTTCGACGAGCTGGCTGGTTGATCCAGTGGAGCCGTAGCTGTCTCTGCCAAAGTCCTTTGCTTCCTGCGGTGTCCTGTTGAAACCTCCTGGTTCGACGAGCTGGCCCTGGATTGATCCAGTGGAGCCGCAGCTGTCTCTGCCAAAGTCCTTTGCTTCCTGCGGTGTCCTGTTGTGGAGGTTCGACGAGCGGTGTCCTGTTGAAACCTCCTGGTTCGACGAGCTGGCCCTGGATTGATCCAGTGGAGCCGTAGCTGTCTCTGCCAAAGTCCTTTGCTTCCTGCGGTGTCCTGTTGGTGACTCCTGGTTCGACGAGCTGGCCCTGGATTGATCCAGTGGAGCCGCAGTGTCTCTGCCAAAGTCCTTTGCTTCCTGCGGTGTCCTGTTGGTGACTCCTGGTTCGACGAGCTGGCCCTGGATTGATCCAGTGGAGCCGCAGCTGTCTCTGCCAAAGTCCTTTGCTTCCTGCGGTGTCCTGTTGGTGGTTCGACTCCCTGGTTCGACGAGCTGGCCCTGGATTGATCCAGTGGAGCCGCAGCTGTCTCTGCCAAAGTCCTTTGCTTCCTGCGGTGTCCTGTTGGTGACTCCTGGTTCGACGAGCTGGCCCTGGATTGATCCAGTGGAGCCGCAGCTGTCTCTGCCAAAGTCCTTTGCTTCCTGCGGTGTCCTGTTGGTGACTCCTGGTTCGACGAATCCAGTGGAGTCCTTTGCTTCCTGCGGTGCGGTGTCCTGTTGAAACCTCCTTTCGACGAGCTGGCCCTGCTTCCCTGCGGTGTCCTGTTGGTGACTCCTGGTTCGACGAGCTGGCCCTGGATTGATCCCGCAGCTGTCTCTGCCAAAGTCCTTTGCTTCCTGCGGTGTCCTGTTGAAACCTGATGGCCCTGGATTGATCCAGTGGAGCCGCAGCTGTCTCTGGAGGTTCGACAGCTGGCCCTCTCCGCAGCTGTCTCAAAGTCCTTTGCTTCCTGCGGTGTCCTGTTGAAACCTCCTGGTTCGACGAGCTGGCCCTGGATTGATCCAGTGGAGCCGCAGCTGTCTCTGCCAAAGTCCTTTGCTTCCTGCGGTGTCCTGTTGGTGACTCCTGGTTCGACGAGCTGGCCCTGGATTGATCCAGTGGAGCCGCAGCTGTCTCTGCCAAAGTCCTTTGCTTCCTGCGGTGTCCTGTTGAAACCTCCTGGTTCGACGAGCTGGCCCTGGATTGATCCAGTGGAGCCGCAGCTGTCTCTGCCAAAGTCCTTTGCTTCCTGCGGTGTCCTGTTGAAACCTCCTGGTTCGACGAGCTGGCCCTGGATTGATCCAGTGGAGCCGCAGCTGTCTCTGCCAAAGTCCTTTGCTTCCTGCTTCCTGCCTCCTGGTGTCCTGTTGCGGTGTCCTGTTGAAACCTCCTGGTTCGACGATTGAACCAGTGGAGCCCTGTCTCTGCCAAAGTCCTTTGATCCGACGTGGCCCTGGATTGCCGTGGAGCCGTAGCTGTCTCTGCCAAAGTCCTTTGCTTCCTGCGGTGTCCTGTTGGTGACTCCTGGTTCGACGAGCTGGCCCTGGATTGATCCAGTGGAGCCGTAGCTGTCTCTGCCAAAGTCCTTTGCTTCCTGCGGTGTCCTGTTGGTGACTCCTGGTTCGACGAGCTGTCCCTGGATTGATCCAGTGGAGCCGCAGCTGTCTCTGCCAAAGTCCTTTGCTTCCTGCGGTGTCCTGTTGAAACCTCCTGGTTCGACGAGCTGGCCCTGGATTGATCCAGTGGAGCCGCAGCTGTCTCTGCCAAAGTCCTTTGCTTCCTGCGGTGTCCTGTTGGTGACTCCTGGTTCGACGAGCTGGCCCTGGATTGATCCAGTGGAGCCGTAGCTGTCTCTGCCAAAGTCCTTTGCTTCCTGCGGTGTACTGTTGGTGACTCCTGGTGCGACGAGCTGGCCCTGGATTGATCCAGTGGAGCCGCAGCTGTCTCTGCCAAAGCCCTTTGCTTCCTGCGGTGTCCTGTTGAAACCTCCTGGTTCGACGAGCTGGCCCCGGATTGATCCAGTGGAGCCGCAGCTGTCTCTGCCAAAGTCCTTTGCTTTCTGCGGTGTCCTGTTGGTGACTCCTGGTTCGACGAGCTGGCCCTGGATTGATCCAGTGGTGCCGCAGCTGTCTCTGCCAAAGTCCTTTGCTTCCTGCGGTGTCCTGTTGGTGACTCCTGGTTCGACGAGCTGGCCCTGGCTTGATCCAGCGGGCCCGTGCTGTCTCTGCCAAAGTCTTCGCTGCTCTGGTGTGTCCTGTGGGCGTCGGGCTACGGGCTTGGAAACTGACCATGGTTGGGCCCATCGGTTTCGCAGTTCTTTCCGTCGTAGCTCTCTTCGTGTCCTGTTGCGGTGGTGATTGCGTAGTCCTGGAGTTGTTGCTTGGTCTGGTTCTGTGGGGACTTGTTGTCGGCGCGGTTGGATGAGCCGTGATTGGTTGCGGAGTGTCGCTATCTAGGTTCCTGGGTTGAGCTTGGTCCTGTTGTGGCAGGGCTACTATCTATCGTGATAGCTTTGTACTGGCAGAGCTACCGATTCTACCGATGCTACCGATGGCGGGCGCAATGCGGAGTCTGTCGCTGTTCAATGGAGGCGACGGCGGTGTCCAGGGGTCTTTGTCGGCCCGCACGGACTCTACGAAGGTGGCGCTGTCCATCGCTCATCGCTGTCCAGCAGTGACTTGGTCCGTGATCGGACATGTCGCCTGCCCTACCGGTCTCTTCGAAGGTGGCGACGTATGTAGCTCTCCAGCGGTAATGTCGCCCGTGGTCGGCCACGTTGCATGCCCTGCACGGTGTCTACGAAGTTGGCGGGGTCAATGCGAGGTATGTAGCTCTCCAGCGGTAATGTCGCCCATGGTCGGCCACGTTGCATGCCCTGCACGGTGTCTACGAAGTTGGCGGGGTCAATGCGAAGTATGTAAACGCCCAAGAGTCGCGGAGTTAGTGTCTTGGAAGGGTGGCCTGCTCGCACGGTCTCTACGAGGGTGGCGAGAGGTTCAACACCAAGCACCTGTTCCATTCGGTGGCTTACATGCGTTTGTCTTTTCAATGATTACCATGACAACCATCCGTTCTTCGTCCAGACGATAGGGCTGGGTTACTACTGCAAGCCCTGCGCGGGTGTCTCCTTTCGTTTCCTGATCTTACGACGACACTGATCGCTTACTGCCCCTGGCTTTCGGCAGCAGGAAATGGAGCGGATGCCACGACGGCCACATTCCCAACAGAAGAGCTTCTGTTGGTTGGAGCACGCACCCCTAAAGTGTCCGTTTTCTCCGCAGTTCCGGCAGGCTCGTCGCACGTCGATAGGTCCGTTCTTCTCCTGAACGACCACCCGGTTGGCGATCTCTGGTTTCCCAGGTGCCTCTTGTGTGGTGCCGCGCGGCGTGGTTGCTCCATTGCTTGTGTTCGATGTCCGGTTGTTCGATGTGGGTCCTTGGCTGCAGGGCGCGTCGCGGTCGCTAGCCGTGTCGTATGCCGAGATGAGCCGTGTCAGCTCCGTAAGTGAGTGGAAGTCCTGTCTGCGAGTGTACAACTGGTATTCAGGGCGGAGACTCTCGTAGATCCTGTCGAGCTCCTGCTCCCGGGTGAACTCGGCTCGTTGCATCATCATCCGTAGCTCGATCATGTAGTCTCGAAAGGATTCCCTGGGTTTTTGTGCCCGGCCTAGGATGGTGTCTTCTAACAGTTGGAAGCACCTGGGGGGCAGGAAAAACTCCAGAAATTCATTTCGGAAATCTGTCCAGTTCTGGTCCAGCATTTGGGAGGTCCTGAACCATCCGTCGGCCTTTTCCGTCCTTCTCCCGCCGTATGATTCCACTCGCTCCTCTAGCCGTTCGATGAACGCTAGTGGACCCGCGTGGCCGTCGATAGTAAGTCCCCATTTCCGGAGTTTGTCCCTTCGAATCGTGAGACCCGATGTCCCTGGGGAAAATGTGGTTGTTCTCCTTCCGTGATTGGTTGGTTACTTGGCGTGGCCAGGGGTCCTGTGGTATTGAGTCCTGGTTCTTGGTCCTTGCTAGTCGACTCCGGTCTGGTTCCTTGGGGTGGTCGTTGGGCAGCTCGTTGTGGTTGGTCGTCCTGGGCGGCCGGTGTCTCGGTTGCTGATTCGCGGTATCCGTGGGTGGATCCTTGGCTCGTGCTGGGCAGCTCGGGTATAATTAATCGCAGTTTTGGTCCCTCCTTGCTGTCTTCCTTCTTCGTCCGGCTCTCTGGCCCGGGTGACGTGGCTGGGCTGCGGTGGTCCCTGGGGCTCGGTATGTTCCCAAAGTGCGTGGCCATTTCGTCCAGCCTTGCCTGCACGACTTCGGGGTGTCCAGGGCGTGCGATGAATGCGGTGATCCGGCTCCGTAGGTCCTCTACAGTCCCAGTTTCTCCTAGTCCAAACTCCTTAGCTAGGCTCTGCAGCTCGTCCTTCCTGCGGGACGCTATCCAGCGGATGTTCATCCTGATCCTGGTACACTTATCGCGGCACCGATGCGAGTCCTTATCAGCACGGTACTGGGTCTGGGGCTCCTGTCCTAGGATACACGGTACTGGGGTTGGGGATCCTGTCGAAGGATACGTGGCAAGGTACTAGATCGGTGATCCTATACTAGGATACACGACACTGGGGTGGGGAGTCCTGTTCGAAGGACACGCGGCACGGTACTAGATCGGTGATCCTGTACTAGGATACACGGCACTGGGTTGGATGATCCTGTCGAAGGATACGTGGCACGGTACAGGGAAAGGTTCCTGTGGAAGCTCGATTGTAACTCTCTGACTGCTCGGTAGTAACTCTCTGACCGCTCGGTAGTAACTCCCTGACTGGTGTTCCTGCTCCGCCTTACATTGGCCGTGGCCATGGCTTTGGGGCCGCGGGCTCCTCTGCCGTGTAGCTGCTCCCCTGCGTGCGCCGGCTGTCCCCTGCTGCTCCACCGCTGCTTCGCTGCTTGGCTGCTCTGTCACTGCTGCTCTGTCACTGCCTCGCTGCTCTGTCACTGCTTGGCTGCTCTGTCACTGTCTCGCTGCTCTGTCACTGCGCCTTCTCCGCTCTGCCGCTGCCTCGCTGCCCTGTAGCTGCGCCGCCGCTGCTTCTTTGCTGCTCTGTCGCTGCGCCGCTCCTGCTACTTTGCTGCTCTTCTCCGCTCTGCCGCTGCCTCGCTGCTCTGTCGCTGCGCCGCCGCTGCTGCTTTGCTGCTCTGTCGCTGGTGCCGCTTTGTCGCCGTCGCTTTGTCGCCGCTTCTCTGCTCTGCCGTAGTCGCGTGCCAAAGTTTTAGGCGCCGTCCGCGGTCATTTTCTCCCGGCCCGCGGTGCTGTGTCTTCGGCGTCTCTCCCCGTCTCTTTCTGCCGCGTAGGTGGCTGGTCGCGTGGTTTGCCGGCGCGTCTGGGACAAGTGCCGGCGGCTGTCGCTTGGGGGGTATTAGATAAACCAGCCTCAGCTGTACATAAGTCGAGGGATCAAAGATTGGTGCTGGCTATTCGCCGGGGCTCTGATTTTGGGCTGCTAATCACTGATTTGAAGTTTTCCTTTCTTTTCTTCTGCTGCTGTTTTTGTTTCGTGGCTCCTAAGCAGCTTCTCAGTCTGTCCAGGGCCCGGTCCTTCCCCACAGCAAAATTTGTTGTGTAAGGACCTAAGGGGAGAGCCGTTCGTGGCGAAAGCGCGCCCGTGGGGTGGATCGTTGGACGGTCGGGCCTGGCCCGACCACGAGGCGTGGGTGAACCCATGCTTGGGAGGTGCAGAGACGTACGTTGGGAGTCATGCGTGGCGGGAGAAGAGGTTCGGGTGAGGGATCGGAGGGGTGTGGGAGAGGGGAGCCCAGCTTAGCAGATGCCGCATGATCCACGACTCACATCCGCGTCGCCGGGTCCCCAGGGCGAGGGTGTAGAAGAGGGAACCCAGCTTTGCGGATGCCGCGTGAATCCTATACCCACATCCAGCATCGCCGGGTCCCCAGGGCGAGGGTGTAGGAGAGGGAACCCAGCTTTGCGGATGCCGCGTGAATCCACGACTCACATCCACTTCGCCTGGCCCCCAGGGAAAAGGGAAGAGAGGGGTAGGGGGTGAGTGATTCCTACGGGAGAAAGTTCTGAAACAGGTGGGTTGAGGTTGGTGTCTTTATTGCTTTCGGATCGTCATTTCCCTACTTAAAACCCCGCGCCTGCAGCGGGGGAATAAGCGACAAAAAAAATAATAGACAATATGTGGATATATATATGCATGTAACAAAACTGTGGGAAAATTCTGCTCCTGAGCTTATACCCTGCCTACTGCACCGATCTATCCCCCAGAGCTCACATACGTGAGGTGGCTCACCCTTGTTTCCCTTCGTTGGGTCCAGGTATCCTGCGGCGGGTCCTCGTCACTTCGGTCACGGCTTATTTTGTACACCGCGTGGGGTCGGGACACTGCTTATTTTGTACGCCGCGTGGGGTCTGGACGCTGCTTATTTTGTGCACTTATTTCGGCTTCCGCCGCACGACCGTTCCGATTCAGCCCTCGGAGATCACTCCCGAGTCTGGCCCCCGCTGGACCGTGCCAGGCCTCGGTTTTCTTTTTCGGCAGCTTCTCTGCCGCTTCGCTGCTTCGCAGCTTTCGGCTGCCGGCCTCTGCTCGGGGTTGAATAGGTGTATCGCCGTCGGCTCTCTTGCTTGGCTGCGTGGGCGTAAGAGCGATCGGCGGCTCTCTCCGTTTCCCTCTCTTCCGTGCTGGTTCTCTTTCGCTGCGTATGGCCGTTGACTCTCTTACTTTGGCTGCGTAGGCGTAAGAGCGATCGGCGGCTCTCTTTCATGCTGATTCTCTTTGCCCTATTAGCAAGTAAAAGACCTCACCGTTTTGGGGTTTTCTTAGTCTATTTCTTATTCTAATTGGGGGGGAAAATAAGATTCATAGTTGTGTCAAAGTAATATAAACTAGAATGAAATAATAAGCCCTCGGGGCTGTCCCTTCAGGGAATGGTGCTGTTGCCGTGTTTGTGAAGGTTTGTGCCTTCACACGGCCAAAATTTAAGGGGAAGAGCGTAGCGAGGAGTGGCGCCACCTGGTCGGGGGATCCTGGAGTGCGAGAGATCCGCGCGCTCTTCGACTCCGTTATGAGAGAGGATTTTAGATCTCATCCCATATTGGATGCCCGGAGCCAACTCACCCACCCCCCTCAAAGAAAAGAGAGCCGCCAGCAGCCCGAATCAGGCCATGCCCTTGAACATAGTTCAAGGGCAATAGAAGAGAACGATGGGGATCAGCGAACCGGGAGAAATACATAGAGCAGCTAAGTCACGGATCAGATCAGTCCAAAAAAGGTCCGCAGCGGAGACTCACGCGAATGTGCAGCCAATTGGAGTTTCGTAACGTTTTATTTCTGTGAAAAAACATGAGTGGGATGAGGATGGAGCGGCCATCACTTTATCAAAAAAACAAATTCTGGTAAATCCATAGGGGAAATCCGCGGAACCATCCTGGCCACATATTCCAGTTCCCTCGCCTTGCTAGGGAGCGAGAGAATAGCAATAGTTAAACTGTTTACTCCAATTATTTCTCTTTGTTAGATGTCCCCTATATATATGTAAATGTTTATTCCCTTAATTTAAGTCTGTCCATATTTATTTATATATATTCTTCCTTATATGTAACTTATTTATATTTATTATATTAATTATTCTTATTTATTTATTTATGTAACCGCGCTAAATAATAAGATGAGGGGACATGAAAAGGCAGGCATAGTTTTGTGAAGTTACCATGTAAAAGTATGAAGTTAATGTGAAAATTATAAGGAAGACAATGAGCTGCTAATTGTTTCGAATGGGGGGAAGAGGAGCCACAAAAACGAGAGGGTAAGAAGACTGCTGCACATGGCAGGGAGATCCAGAGCGTCTTGATTCGGATCTCAGGTAGGGTAGGTACGTCAGAGGTAAAGACACCGGCACCTCAACCTGGTCCACGTCTATGTTGAGGGAAGTTCCTGTGATATTGTTTGTAGAGTAGAGTCCGTTTGCAGTTTTTTTTTGTCGGTTACTTTTGTTGTTTGAATTTGTCCGAGATGTCCGGTCAGTTGGTATGTTGTGCGACCTGAGGGCTTGGGAAGTACCCAGCCCTGGGATGACTGGCTAGCCGGCCTTGCCTAAACGAAAACAAAGGTTCGTAACACTGCAGACATACATTTAACTCTAGCACGGAGAAAAACGATGAGAGTTTGAGTTTGCCAAAATGCTGTAGAAATATGCAAAATTTAAGGAGATGCATTTTTAATGGCTATTGTCTTAAATAAGTATTAAATAAGTATAAGAATTGTATAAATACTGATCAAATAATTACGTCAATAATACTGTATTACCAAAGACTATACAATACCAAGATGTTGCATGAGCGACCAAAAAGCTGTTCTATGGCGGGTCCTAACATTAGGACCCAAAAGGCACGAGGGAGCGCGCGGGGTTTCAATTCCCTTTTCGGCAATGCCTTCACCAGCAACGAAATAATTCTGGACTCTCGAGCCTCAGCACCGTCGAAGCGGTGGTCGCGGATCGCCGATGTCTTTGGAGCGGCACAGTGGGACCTTTGGCCGTCTCAGCTTGCTAAATTAGTTAGTGAATATGAGTTCAATAAATATTTGCACACTGAAAAAATGTTAAACTTTGAGTGCTTATATCTCCTAAACTAAAACTATCTTGAAAATTCGATTGGAAAATTCTCTATTATCTAAAGCACTCATACAATTTTTTGACTATTTCGGCTGAGTCCCCACTGTGCCGCGCCAAAGACATCAGCGACCACGCTGCCCTACGGTTTCTCTCGAGACACACCGACTCGACGCTGACCGAGGCATTGACGAAGCCGAGTAGCATTTCGGAGGCGAAGGTAGCGTAAAAGAGAAATGAAGTACTAGCCCCGCGCGCCCGTACCATGAAGCGTCAAACGAAAATTGAAAAAGCATTTGTTCCTCATGCAACATCTTGGTATTGTATAGTCTTTGGTATTACTCAACAAAAACTACTAGTAACGAGTTGCTAGTATGAGTCGCTGCTACGGCCGAGACTCTACATTTATATCCGATACTCAGTCAGTATGGCTCCCTTCCGCCAGAGGGCGGACATAATGCACGACAAAGAGTGTGTGAGAGAGAGACAGAAAATTACAGAAAACGTCACGTAGCCACTGAAATTTCATTTGTTCCTTCTGGCTGTAATAATGATCTGATTCAGCAAATATGGTTATTCTCTACGATTTTGCGTTTTTGGTTTTCTCGTATCTTCAAAATTGTGGATTGTGCCGAAAGGGGCATTTCTAAATTTCGAAACAAACTTGATTCAGTGTGATATAACAGGAGTCTGGGTACAAAATTTCGTTGCTCTAGCTCTTATAGTCTCTGAGAACAGGCGTCAAACAAGACGGACGGGCGGACAGACAGACATGGCTCAATCGACTCGACTATTGATGCTGATCAATAATAAATATACGTTATGGGGTTGGAAAAGCTTCCCTCTGGACTTTACACACATCCATTTTCCGCACAAATCTAATAGACTTCTACACCCAGCGACAAAAAAAAAAGCCGCACTCTGATATTTTATGCATTTTTTACTTCTCCAGCGTGGGGTTTCCTTAAATGTTATCCGATTCGTCTAATTTTTCTTTTTTGTGTAGATAAATCAATTCCTAACAAAAGTACATACTAAATTGTTTGATGTCAATTCATATAATTAAAAACAAATATTTTTTCATATAATACTTTTTTCAACTGTCATTTAGTAATTAGATCAAACGAAGGAAACAAATTCAGGAAAATTATAAAAACGATTTCTTCAACAAAAACTAAACTTTTTCCAATGGGTTATTTTGTTTTCTATTAAATAATAATAAACAATATTACTGAATAATTTTTTTTGTCAAATTATGAATTAACTAATATTTTGTGGTACCCCGCTTGGCTTTTATTACACATTTGACGCTATTGGGCATCCAATCGTATAAAACCTTCAGATATTCATCCGTTATATCATCAAACCAAACTTCTTATATAAATTCCCCTAACTCAACCATAGTTTTTGGCTTCCGCTTTTTCATTTTGGCAGTCATAAGGGCCTAGACATTCTCTATCGGGTAGAGGTCGGTGCTGTTAGATGGCCAATCTAGGGACTTATTGTCCACTTTCGGCTTCAAAATGTTTATCTGTCGTTGAAAAATAGTCAAAACTAGTTGAATTTTAAAAATAACAAAGCGTCAAATAATCACTTACAGAGCGTGATCGATGACAAGGTTCAGGATCGTCCTGAAAGATGGGATCTACTTCTCTCTCAGTAACTGATTCCATACTAGACACAACTCCACTGCGAATAATTTCTTCATACTTTTTTGCATTTAGCAAACCCTTAATCATAATTAGCGATTCAGTTTTATATTTAGATTTGTATCCCCATATCATATAAGGCGAATGCTTTACGGTGGGAATGCAGCAATTTTCGGAAAAGCGTTCTCTTCTGCGGCGAACTGTGCGCGAACCATCGGGTACAATAAGATTAAATTTAGACTCATCTGAGAGTATGACTCGTGACCACTCAGATTCAGTCCAATTTGAATTTTCTTTAGACCAATTTAAGCGAGCTAAAGACACCTCCTTTGGCCGCCGTTGAATAGTTTGAGAAATAACATCTGCAAAACGCTGCTACAGTTCTGATGCTATCTTAACATAATTTTTAAACCGATCCTGAAGCTCGTTTAATAATAACACGATCTTTCCTTATCCCATTGCTAAGATTTGTACCACAAAATATTAATTAATTACTAATTAAAAAAAAAACGTTTAAATTATATTGAATTTGTTATAAGTTTACAAAAAACAAATTAACTTATTTGAAAAAATTTAGTTTTGATTGTAAAAAGTTGATTTTCTATTTTAATTTATTTTTTGCTTCCGTTGGGTAAAAATTACCGAAAAAGCGTTACAAACGTGTGGTTTTAAAAATAATTTGTTTCTAAGTATATGACTATGATGTAAAAACAAATTAGTATATACTTTTGTTTGAAATTGATAAGGCGACAACAACAAAATAAAAACGAGGGGGAACGTTGTGAGTTGCTGCTGCGACCGCAACTCTACATTTATACCCGATACATAGTCAGTATGGCTACATTAAACGACAAAGAGTGCGTGCGAGAGAGACAGAAAATCAGTCAGAACGTGTCGACGGGCGCTGCGTAGCCACTGCAAATTATTTGTTTCTTTTGGCTATAACAATAATCCGATCTGATTCGGATTAGGCAAGATTCGGCAATCTGGTAGATATGGCCATTCTCTATGATTGTGCGTTTTTAATTTTCTCCTATCTCCTATCTTTAAAATTGTGGTTGCCACAGATTTTCGTTGTTTATGGTTGCGGAACGGGGTGGGGCGAAATTTTGAAGCAGTGAGCTATCAACAGTGAGTTCTGCAGTGAAAAATTACAAATAGTTGTGTAGCAGTGAGAGCTCTACAGTCAAAATAGTCTCTGAGATCTGTGGATGCCACAGATTTTCGTCCTTTGCGGGGGCGGAAGGGGTGGGGCGAAATTTTGAAACAAATCTGTCAAGGTCCGATATCACAGGAGTGTGGATACCAAATTTGGTTGCTCTAGCTCTTATAGTCTCTGAGATCTTGGAACTCATATTTAGCAATAGGCAAAGCCGGCTATGATACGTGTGTGTTAGAGAGAGACAGGGCGAGAAAAAATGAAATTGTTTTCTTCATTCTGGCTATAATAATGATGCGATCCAATTCAGATTCTGCAGTCTAGAAGATAAATTTATTCTCTACGATTCTGCGTTCTTAATTTTCTCGTATCTTTAAAATTGTGGATGCCACAGATTTTCGTTCTTTGTGGGGGCGGAAGTGGGCGGGGCCAAGTTTTGAAATATAATTGTAACAGTGACATATCACAGAAGGCTGGATACAAAATGTCGTTGCTCTAGCTCTTATAGTCTTTGAGCACTAGGCGCTAATAGGGACGGACAGACGGACGGACGGACGGACGGACGGACGGACGGACGGACGGACGGACGGACGGACAGACAGACATGGCTCAATCGACTCGGCTATTGATGCTGATCAAGAATATATATACTTTATGGGGTCGGAAACGCTTCCTTCTGGACGTTACACACATCCACTTTTACCACAAATCTAATATACCCCAATACTCATTTTGAGTATCGGGTATAATTAAAGAAATCGGATAAAATTTAGGAAAATCTCATGCTGGAGAAGTCAAACATGCGTGATTTTTGTTATAGTTGTTTAATGTTTTGGTTTATAGATGAATTCAGTTCGATGTAATTATATTTTGGGAAGTAAAATATTATTGCTTTGTCATAGAAAATCAGCTGTTGTATTTCACATGAAAAAGAAGTCACGAGTACCCGTTAAATGGACCGTCTCTCAGCGGAACTAGTTTTAGTAGCTAATGTTTATTAATGTTTTTTTGTAATCCTTAATATTGAGAAACTGTAACTTAGACTTTTACTAAACTATTTTAATGTTTACTTTATTTAATTTAATTTACTGGATTATTATAAAAATACATTTAAATTAAATTTCCTTATACAGCATCAGCGGGGCTCTGAAACTCAGATAAAGCATGTATGGGGTTTTGAACTTTTTTCTGAGAGCCCTTTCGAACTTTAGCTCGAACCTCCTCGGGTTTCTCTGGTCTCACCAAGGGCTTTTTTTCTGGTGCTTTCATTTTCCATACGACAATAGGAGACTTGAATTTAAATAAATATGGAAAATTGTAAATGAACGTGCGTAAAATTTCAGAAATACTTATACTTACTGATACAGTTCCTTGCCTAGTATATTTAGTCGAAGCTACATATGAGTACTTAACAGTAAGAACTACTGCATTCATAAGATTTTTAGCAGCTTGAATCAGCGATGTTGCACTATCCAACTTTCAATTGAGAATGAAATCAAAATATTATTATTATAAAGTACAATTCAAATATCTATTGTTTTACTTACCCCAGAAACAATTAGCTCGCCGCTTATGTTTTGTACGTCTGCTTTGACTTTAGAAGTAATTTGGATTTGATGACAATAAAGAGCAATTCGTTGCAGATAAGCTAATAGGTCCTTCTTGGTGCTACTTTCTGGACACTGTTCCGCTATCTCTCGGGTTAGCTTGTCTAGTTTCGTACCTGCTTCAGAAATTTTCTTAGCGGCATTGATGACGTCCATAGTAGTCTTCAAGGGCCCACGACCTCTGAGAAAATGTAGTACAAATTTTAAATTTAACATATTGTCCTTTTCCATTTACCATGATCTTGTGATTTTTCTGTTTACTTTACAATTCTTGTGTAATTAAAAAAATTATCCTCATATTTTTAAATGACTGTTGAGGTTTTTTTAAATTTGTTTGCAATTCTGATATATGCAGCTATAAAACTTGCAGACCCAAAAACTTTGCAAAAATGAGTAAATTCTTGTAATTTTTTTTTTCATAGATTCTTTAATTTAGTGAGAAAGAAAATAAACAATAGTTTCAATTCAAAGAGATCGGTTTTCTTAAGAGCTTATTTAAAAAAAAAAAAAAAAAAAAAAAAAAAAAAGTCCTTTTATTCACTTTTGCACGTTTGGAATTTTTTACATCGATAATTTTTTTTAATATTTGGTCCAAAGGCATATTCACATTCTGAATAAGTTTTGGCATACTCTCGACTAAATTTAGTATGTGCTTGCAAGGTATCATGCGCCACTCAGACTGCACGCGCTCCCAAAAACTCATTCAATCCCTTTGGTGCAGACTCGTACTTTTCCAATGATTTTTAAGCAGAGCCCATCGATTTTCAATAAGATTTATATCTGGGCTATTGAGCCGGTCACTGGATTAAGTTAAAACTCTGGGACGATTTTTCACGATTTTAGCCGTGTGCTTCGGGTTACTGTCTTGCTAGAAAGTGATCTCGGATATGGGGTAGACACATTTGTCTATAAAATTTGACAAATTGGTTTCCAAAATATGAAGATAATATTCTTTCTTCTTTATTCCATGGCCTGACAGCGGAAGTTAACCAGAAACAACCTGCCCTGTCTGACAAAAAGATTTTATAGGCGTTTAAACTGAAAAGTGATGAACATATATCCATACGTGCTCGCCACTTTAGTTACTTTAATTGGGCGTCGTTTGAGGTATCGTTTGTAAAATCTATGGATAAAAGACTAAGGTGCAGCCGTTTGACAAAACCTTATAAAGCCGCATTTAACCGTTAAGTTCCAATCCTCGGAATTAAACCGTTTTTTTTTTTACAAAATAGGAAAATTTTGTTTTTGCAACAGCTTTCAACGGTAAAATGGAATTTGGAAAGGTAAGTGCTAGAATCGGCAGTATAAGAGACAAATAGGAGCGCCGACTCTGAAAGCTGGAACACCGAAATAGTGGTAGCTATGTGTAGAGTAAAACTGGAGAGCAATCGCTGAAAATGGTAAAGACCAGAACTCGCCAATGTCTATATAGATAAACTCATTTACGGACACATTGAGAAAAAAAACTAAAATCACCCGATCAAATCTATTTTTCCTTAATTCGTTCTTCGCTCAAGTAAAGACAGATTTTTACACTTATCTTGTATTGCTCTCACTTTGTCGCGAGCGAACGGCAAAAGTGTCTTTTCTGTATATATGTACGCGTGCTAAATATGCACACCCGTGCATCGACGATAGCCTGATATTTTCTTCAGGGTACCATTTTTGGCAGTCATTTCAACGAAAAGAAGAAAACATAATAGGCAATTTTATCAAACCTTGTAAAGTCGGTCATTTCCATCATAATCATACACATGTGCTTGGCTAGAAAAATTATGTCGTTGCCAGTATCATCCCATTTTGCGACCTCGGAATCGAAAGTCATTTTCTCTCTACGAAACAGTTCCACTTGTTGGGCAATTTTCTGTTTGTCTTCCTCGGTCATTTTCCGCATTGCTTCCTGATAAAAATATTTTGTGCCATAAATAGTACAGCGTTATATATCAATTAATATTTAAACTCACTCTAGCAGTACAAATACCACTAATATCTGGGTATTCGTCGACGGTCTGATCACCAGTATGGGCACTTGCTGAAAGATAAATCAAGCTTTAATACTGCAAGCATACAAAAATTAAAGTGGAAAACTCTTACATCGGCTTCGTGTTTCCAAGGTTAAGTCTTCTACAGGCTCAAATTCTGTATCTGTGTCTAGGTCTTCTGAACTCTAAAATTAAATTATAAATAAAATGAAATTTTTTAGACAAAATTTTAAAAATATACATATACAATACATATACAATATGTACAATATAAATATGGTACTTGTCCTTAATGCTTAATAAACTGAAGTCTGTAGATCTACCTATCAGAACCGCTCGAATCAGTTGACAGTATGTTTTGAATAATTTAAAATTATATTGAGCTGAATTTTGTATCGTTTGCTTGGAATACACAGCCCCTGAGTGACGAGCAAATCCGATGAATTTTTCAAATAAGTTTCCACCATGTCTCGACCATATTGGTTTATTGAGGTTAGAAAAAAAAACCTGACGTGATGGAACAAATCTATCCTTGGATTCGTGTTCAGGGCCCAAAATATATAGGGATATGATACTCTGGTCAGCCGCGCCCCAGGATTTTTTTGGTGGCTGTGTTAACTTGAGAACCAAAAAAGTTGATACCAGAAAAAAGATATTGCTTTTCAGTATAACTATATTCCGTGCTGTGTACAATTTGGGTCAAAGGATGTTTTAAATAGTTTTATAATACACATGCTACCACATGTACAACATATGTACAATATGGAAAATATATTTTAAAGTATATTTTCAAATTAAAATTGGTTTGGATTTTGTACCAATGAATCTGAATGTACCAATGAAGCAAATATGTACATTGAATTTGTCAATCGTCTTTTAAAAATAACAGTCGTCTGAATTTTGTGAGATGTTATCCGAGGGCTGCTATTTATATTTAGGGAATAGCAAATAAGAACCAAAACTTTTAAATGAAAATGGCTTTATTGTTTTTCAAAATATTCCCCCTGATGATCAATACCGTTTTGCATTCGTTCGAACCATTGCTCATAGCAGTTTTCCATTCCTTTTGAGACACCTCCAAAACATGGTTTTTGAACTCTTGAACTGCTTCTTCGGCACTCGTAAACCGTTGACCACGCATTTTTTTTTTGATATGAGGGAAAAAAAGAAGTCATTGGGAGCCAAGTTAGGACTGTAGGGCGGATGAATCATTCATTCGATGTTTTGACTGCTTAAAAATTCACCTGATTGTCGAGATGTGTGAGAGCTCGCATTGTCATGATGGAGAATTATTCGAGTTCGGCAGTTGGTTTTGAGAATTTCTACGAAGCCCTCCGGCAAAAAAATGGTCGTGTACCACTCAGAATTGACAGTCCTACGTTGCTCTAGCGGAACAATGGCCACATGACCCATTCTCCCGAAGAAACAGGCGACCATTTGCCTCAAAGTGCTTCGTGCTCGAACAACTTTTGTTGGATTTGGCTCATCTTGGAACACGGTCGATTGCTGTTTTTTTTTTTTATATTTGGACGTTGACATGCAATGACTGCATCTTTCAAGAGGCGATGCAGTTACTGCACCGTCAAGTGGCCCGTGTGAAACCAGCAGAAGGCTGTTACGCGCGGATCCCAGGCAAAACGCAGCCCTCCTCCCGCCCAACCGACCGAGGGGCGCTGCCGCATGACGCACGGCGCGTAGCCGAACCGAACGCGAACATGCAAGAAAGATAGCTGTTAGACTAACATTCGAGGAAAATTAGCACTAAACTTACTAAGAAACTAAGCATGCAATCAAAATACAAATACCACTACAATTACTAATTACTAGAAAGGTGTGTAAGGATTAGTAATTTAATAAGAGGAAGAGAATTAGTGGTGGATATAATATGGTAGAGGGAATTATAATCCGAGCATAAGACCCTAAACGGTTCATGCAAGGAATAATTCGATCTACAAAGTGGAAGGAACAACGGTATAAAATTTCTAGTCAGTCTAATAGGAATCGTGAAGTTTATGCGGCTCAACAGATCAGGGCTGTCTATGTCACCCCCGATCAAGTTGTGCATAAATATCACACCAAGCATTTTTCTACGGTTAATTAAGGATGGGAGGTTTACTAATAGTAGTCTACTAGATTAAGATGGGAGTCTTACACCCGCATCCCAGTTAAGGCCCCGCAGAGCAAAGAGTAAAAAGTTTTTCTGTACTGATTCTATACGGTCCTGGTGTACTTTGTATTGAGGGCACCATACACAGGAGCCGTATTCTAAAATCGGACGAACTAGCGTAGTATAGAGAGTCTTTGTTATATAGGGGTCGTCAAATTCTTTTGACCACCTCTTTATAAACCCCAAGCACGCCCATGGCCTTATTTACCATGGTAGAAATGTGTTCGGAAAACTTTAACTTTGCGTCTAATAAGACACCAAGATCATTCACCAGGGTAATTCTCTCAAGAGAACCGCCACATAGGGTATAGGTAGCCAACAAGGGGCTAGAACGATGAAATGTCATTACTTTGCATTTCGAGGCATTAAGGTGTAACAAGTTTGCACAGCACCATGACTGAAAGTTATTGAGATCGGATTGCAAGCGAGAATGAAATGAAATGTCCTTATACTGGACACAGAGTTTAACATCATCCGCATACATAAGTACTCGAGAGTTTGTTAATACCGAAGGCAAGTCATTAATAAAGAGTGTGAAGAGTAAGGGGCCTAGATGGCTGCCCTGTGGTACTCCCGAAGAAACCTTTACTGGTGAAGAGAGGGAGTTTTTGAAGAGGACTCTTTGAGACCTGGAACAAAGATAGCTAGAAATCCATCTCAGGAGGTTGGGCGGAAACCCTAAAAGGTCAAGTTTATGTGCTAGAAGGGAATGGTTTACAGAGTCGAATGCTTTACTGAAGTCGGTGTAAATAACATCCGTCTGTAAGTTACCTTGAAAGCCTTTAATAATGAAAGTTCGTGGTGGTTGATCGCCGCCTTATAAATCCATGCTGAGTTGGAGATATAAGTGACTTGCAGAGATGTTGCAAGTGCGGAGTTAAAACCTTCTCAAACATTTTAGGAATAGCGGATAACTTTGCTATACCTCTATAATTTTTGCATCAGACTTGCTACCTTTTTATGGAGAGGAATTATAAACGATTCCTTCCAGATCGGGGGGAAGCAAGAAGAATCAATGGACAGGGTGAATAGTTTAAGCAAAGGTCCACACAGAGCCTCGGCGCAGTACCTGAGTACACAACCTGAACCCCGTCTGGACCCGGTGAAAACACCGGCTTAACTAGTCGAAGATCATGAAGTAGAGAACATTCATTTAACAAGGGACTGAAAATGCCGTTCGACCTCGGTAAACCGTATGGGTACGGATGACCAGAGTAGCTTTCCTCAGAATAGGTGGTTTGGAAAAATTGGGCAAAAAGATCGGCAATTGCCTGATCATTATTTGCCGACGTATTATGGGCGAGGATGGGTGTGCGGACGTTCTACGCTTACTGTTTACGAAGCAGTAAAACTGTTTAGGGTCCTGAGAAAAACGTATCCTGCATCGAGATAGGTAGTTCTTATAGCATTGAGCATTAAGAACTGAAAAGTTTGACCGAGCTATTACATAGCGAGAGTGAGAAGTAGGAGAACCCACTTCTTGAAATTTTTTATAAAGTCTTGATTTTAAGTTTTTTACTGGATAACTCTTTGGTAAACCAAGGGGTTTTCCAGATCTAATCGGACAAGAAAGCGGGACACAAGAATCAAAAAATGTGCCAAGAGCATTGTAAAAGATGTTTGTGCCTTTTATGACATCAGTGCACAAGTACAAAGCGGACCAATCAAAATACCTAATGAGGTTATTAAGCTTCGCAAACTCGGCTTTACGAAAGCAGCGGACACTTTCAGGTAGTCTACTCGACCGATCCAATACAGTTGGTCCTATATCTAGCGACACCTCGAAAGTAGGATGGTAGGCGTCTTCAGGTATAGTGAGCGGAAGGGCTCGGGTTAACAACACTATGGTCGGATCCGATACAAAGCACAGATCAAGCAATCGACCCAAGGAATTTTTCACATGATTGACTTGAGACAGGGACAGGTCAAGCAAGCCGTCAACAAAGTCATGTCGTGACATGGGCACTAGGATACTAGACTCGTTTACCGAAGACCAAACAGTTCCTGGCAAGTTGAAGTCACCAAGAACTATCATATGATCTTTATCTGATAGCGAGGAAGAAACAGCGGTTAAAGCGGACAAGTGCTGCTCATAAATTGAGATATCCGAAGAAGGTGGAATATATGAGCAAGTAATGAATATAGCGAAAGCGGGAAGAATCAGTTTTACACACAGGAATTCCAGTTCCTGTTGGACTTGGACTGTGAAGTGTTCCGACGCGAAGTTAGAGTTCACTGCAATCAGAACCCCTCCTGCACGTCGAGACGAACGATCTTTCCTAAAAGTTGTGTACCGGCCTGTCAAAACCTCGGAACTAAGAATGTCCGGCTTTAACCAGGTTTCGGTAAGCACAATAACGTGGGAAGCAAATGCAACACTATCCCGGAAAAGAATGCTGAGTTTACTACGCAGGCCTCTAACATTCTGATAAGTTACTAAGAGGGAAGTTAGTTTTTTAGAAGGGTTGACGTTGAGGATGAGGATGGCACACTGGGATGATTTGTGAGAGTTATTGGGGGCCTATTCTTCTTCTTTGCCTTAAACTCCTTCACCACCAAATGCTCTGGCCAAAATTTGGCAGAGCAAATGGTGTCAAAGTGAGTTGGGGAGACACTTATCTTGAACGAAGATATCTCCCCTGGCATAAGAGAAATTAAACTTCTCCACCTTTAAACCCACGGCTTTTATTCTGCTTTGAATAAAAGCAGTTACATCATTCGATGTGAGGTCAGGGGCCAGCCGTGAGACAAAAACTTGTCGTTTTGGTGGGACTCCCACCAGTGGTTTGGGCACCACAGGCCTAGTACCTGTGGTGGCAATATCCGGAGGTCCGGAACTTCTAATCACTGGTGGGATCGGTATGGACGGGACAACTAACGAGCTTGCGGACACCACGGGCACGGACGCTACAGACGTACTTGGCTGCACGTTCTCCGAGGCGATGAATTCGGCTACCGAATCTGCATCGCCAGCAGCCGTCGTTGCTCTTGGGGTGGCAAACGAAATCAGCTGCTGTACACATTGAGTGGTCGGAGTCCGATTTTCGGCAACGAGCGGCTGAGCGACTATTGGCACTTGCAGATCCCGCGGAGTGACCTTTTTGCGCCTAGGAGACTCATTCAGCAGTTTTAAACCGCTAAACTGAGCCTCCATGGCTAGGAGCCGATCGTATTGGTTTTTAAAACCAACGGTCAGCTCCCTAAAGCCACTCCGCGTCTGCCTCATAAAAGCTACCATGTCTTTTTCAACCGCACGGCATGCCTCGCAACTGTAGTGCAAACCATTACGCTTTGAAATAGCATCACCCACAAGGCCAGAAAATCCAGCGCATTTTGCGTGCACTACGCTGTCGCAGAGCCAGCAGGGGATAATCGGCTGATCGTGGGTGATCTGCTTATTGCATGATTTTTTGGCACAGACAACAGAAAACTCCATAATAAAAATTTAAACAAAATTAAAATCAAATAATATATCAAAACAAATGGCTATCAAACCAGTGTGCCAGACAAACGCTAATAGGAGGAGAGGAGAACAGTTGCAGCAGCAGCTAATGAGAGAGAGAGAGCTACTGAACAGAAAGTTACGAGAGCGAGAGAGAAAGAACAGTTATTTAAGTTTAGGTGATAGGGAGAGTGATAATACAACAAAAGCTACAAGACGAGAGCGGACTGTAATGCAATGTAATGCGTACTCACTCACTGCAACAACACAAACACGACAAGCCGACGCCGAAAAATAAAAAGTTAAATAATGTTTTAACACAAATCAAAGGGCATGCACTCGCGGAATAGAATAGGTTTCCAGATTGTAGGCTGGTTAGGAAGTTAATTAAAGTTTATTTAGGAAAACACCGGCTGTTTATTCAAAACAAAAGGAAAAAATGCGGAGCGCAAAACAAAAACGCGTCTGATCACTACGAAAGAGAACGAACGATGATTTCCGGCTTATATGCATATATCCATGATTCATCACCTATCACGATTTTATAAACGTCTTTTGAAGCACCACGGTCGAACTTTTTAAGCATTTCATTACTCCAATCGACGCGAGTCTTTTTTTGAGCGATTTGGGGTATAATTTATGGGGTATCCAACGAAAACAAACCTTTTTTTACAACTAAGTGTTCATGCAAAATGGAATGTATTGAAGTGGAACTAATGTGCAAGGATGCCTCTATCTCACGATATGTCACATGTCGATCTTGCACTATCAGTTCACTCACACCATTGATGTTTTGTGGCACAACAACTGGTTTTGAACGACCTTCTCGGAAGTCGTCATCGACTAAACTACGACCACGATTAAATTCTGCAAACCAGCGATAAACTGTCGTTTTTGATGGTGCTTTCGTCATACAAAGAACTAAGTTCATCAACACATTCTTGTTGGGATAATCCTCGTAGCCCTCGTAAGATAATTGATTATTAATTTATTAATTATTTATTTATTTTTCTTTCTTTTTCTTTTCTGACATTTATTATTATTGATTATTATTATAATCATTGATTACAGTGTGCAACACCATCTTCACGCTTCAAACCAAACCATTATGGGTTTTTTTCATGATGTGGTTTTTTAAAAAATTTAAAATAACTGGTATTTTTTAAATGTTTTTTTTCAAGGATTGTACCTTTGGAAATGTCTTCTCATGCCGCATCTCATAACGTACCTTCCCAAATGCCATTTAACAGTTAAAAACTGTAACAAATACAAAATTGTTGTATGTTTTGGGAAAAAAATAACGGTTAAAATACGGCACTAAAAGGTTTATTCAAACGGCTGCACCTTAGCCGTTTATTCAAAGATTTTTACAAACGATATATTAAACGACGCCGATGTACCTATCAAAGAACAAAATGAAAGCACAAGTACTATTTTTTTTTTTACATTTCCTGAGGTTTCAACGTGTAAATTGTTGAAAAAATACCGCAAAAAATTATCAATTTTGAATTTTAAAGCTTAATAATTTCCATACGATATTTTAAAGCTACAAAGTGTTTGGTTCCGATTTATAGTTGCATTTATCAGCTTTTCAGAATTGCAAAGTTCAATGCAGCAAAATTAAAGATTAGTTATTTGAAAAAAGAGGCACAACCTCTGAAAACACAAATTAAAAAATACAAGTTTTTAAAAATTGTAAACAAATACCATGAAAGAAAAACCATAATTCAATAAATATATTTAAAACCCCAAATTGATCAGAAATAGTCGGTTTGTTTCGTAACGTGAATAAAAAGTTCCATTTTTTAGCATAGTGTTACTTATAATCAGTTAATATTTTATATTGAATATGCCGGGGAAAGGAAAATAGCTGGCACCTTCTACTTACTCGATTCATTAAAACGGCGCGGCGAATCTCGCGAACTCCATCGTAAACCAGTCGGGAGGCATCAATGAACTCATTTTCGTCTACATCTTTGTTAGTATTAGTACAAAGAGCTCCAACAGCAGCTTCCACTCGTTGTTCAAATTTAATCATTACTGGAAGAAACGAATTTTTATTATATTGTAACGGATTGGATAGATCAATTAGGCAGAGAATACAGATTATAGATCGACTAGAATTTTTAAATATACTGGTAGCTTTGTCTCACTTTCTTTATATTCCTCAAACTCGAAATACGCATTTTCTAATTACGTCTATACAAATTACATGTGGGATTTGGTAGGAAGCCACAGAGAGCAACAGAGTCTGTAAAAATACAAAGAGCAAATAACAGAGAGAGACTAGAAGCGGCCGTCAAACAAAGAGAGGAGAGAACACAGCCTCAACGATCGACGCCATTTAATTCGGTGCCAAAGTCTCACTCGAACACGCAAATTACGAGCGCAATTATTTCTACTTATTTTATAAAAGTTAAAGCATGGCGACCATTGTAGTCATAACTAGTCTTACATAATATTCATTAATAAAGACTAATTATAATAAAACCTGGCGTCCTGGACTAAAGTATCACTACGGAAAACACGGGGCCACATATACAGTGCCGCTCAACTGAATAGGTTCAACAATTTTCAAAAGTCAAACCACTATTTCTTTTTAACCAACTTACCGATTTATATGAAATAATTTTTTTTGCATAGATTGATTCATTATTAATATAGCAAGAAAGTTTGTGGTTTCCAGGACACGTTTTTAAAGGTTATTTATTAATTTTTTCAAAAACATTACAAAAAATGCCTATTTATTTTAGCTCAACTGAATAGGTTCAAGGTGAATAGGTGCATTATTGCATTTTGACGTCTATATCTTAGTTAACGATGTCATTTTTTGTTTGCAAATTGCAGTCAAAGTAATTTACGTTGCTTTTTTTGTAAAATGGGTCACGGAAATCTTTTAAACGACTTTGAAAAAGGTCAAATAAAAGGTTATATAAATTCTGGCCCAAATCAGCGCGAAATCGCTAAAAGAATCGGACGAAGCCAAAATGTAATTTGCAACATTATTCGTAATGAAGCAACGTATAGTAAAAATATGAAAAGAGGGTCTCAGCACGCGACAACACCAGCAGACAGACGACTTATCATTAGAACTGCTTCAAATTCCAAGCGTTCAGCAGCCAAAATCAGGGAAGAATGCGGTGTAAATGCAAGTTTGGCAACTGTCAAACGCATTATTCGTAGTGCCAAACATTTGAAGAGATTGAAGATAATAAAAAAACCACCTCTCAATGATGCGCGTAAGGCTGCACGACTTCGTTTTGGAAAGGAACATATCACATGGAACAAGGACGTCGTGTTTTCCGATGAAAAAAGTTCAACCTGGATGGACCGGACGGCTATAGCTACTATTACCCCTACGAAAGGAGGAATGTGTTTTGAGTCGAAACCACAGCTACGCGGGAGGCATAATGCCACTCCTTGTTCCATGTGATATGTTCCTTTCCAAAACGAAGTCGTGCAGCCTTGTATTGTAATTGTAGCCGCTACGACACTCAGTCAGTATGGCTCCCCTCCGCCAGAGGACGCACACATTCACCACGAAGAGTGTGTGAGAGATAGAAAAAAATAACAAGCGCATGGACGGCGTTGCGTATTCACTGGAAACTAATTTGTTCCTTCTGGCTATATAACAATTGTATCTGATCTAGATTCGGCAGTCTGCTAGATATGGTCATTCTCTACGATTCTGCGTTTTTGGTTTTCTCGTGCCTTTAAAATTGTAGATGCCAAAATTTTAAAAGAAACTTGATTCAGTGTGATATCACAGGAGTCTGGATAACAAATTTCTTAGTCTCTGAGAACTAGGCGTCAAACAAGACGGACGGACGGACAGACGGACATGGTTCTATTACTCTGCTATTACTATTACCTTGCGCGGCTGACCACAGTACCATACACAACTACGAATTTAAAGTCAGTTTTTAAAAATTAAAAATGTCGGAACTATTATGGCCGGATTTACTTAAAACAAATAACTCTCCGACCTTGCTAGATCTTTAATTGGATATTTTAAAGATAAAAGAGCTCGAAACAAGAAAACTGACTTCAAATTCGAAGAATAACAAAGAGCACTTTTAGTGCAGAAACTGTCTACCTAAGCGAAAAACATTTTTATCGGAAATGCGGCTTATTTAAATTCCATACCTTGCTCTCGAAGAACTTTAACCGCTTCCAGCACCCGTTTGGTATAAATGCATGGTTCGTAGTTATCCATTTCAGCTTCAACAACATTACAAACTCGAGCGGAACGCCCTTGAATGGATCCAGCAGTCGCGCGCAAGTCTCGAGCATCGCCCACTTGTAAGGCCATTACACATTTATTTACATCTTCAAGAATATGATTTTCAGATACTGCCAAAAAGTCGTCAATGGTAGTAATGTCGTCGACGGCTTCAGTTAAAATACGAACTTGCACCTCCCATGCTTGGCGATAGGCGGTCATGTTTTCTTGAGCAACTTTTGAGTTTGGGCGCACAGTCAAGATGGATGCGGCATTTATTACTTGTGGGCATAAACTTTCTATCTGGGCAGCAGCATACCGAACCATTTTAACACCATCTTCGTTACTAGACATGCTACACACCAGATTGGCTACCTCTACAAGTTTCTCAGCATGTTTGGTGAAAATGTCGGCTTTTTCACGCACTTTCTTCTCATTGCCGCTTTTAGCAGCTTCAATCAAATCCAGAAGGGGTGTAGTCGTTTCCAAGAATGAGTCGGAAACATGATCAACAACAGCTTTCCTCAGCTGCCTCCGTAAATCCCGAGTTTTGCGACACATTTGGTCAATCGCACGAACCAGTCCGGGGCTGTTGTCTTTTTGACTTATCTAAAGTTCATTTTTTAAGTAATTGTAGACGTACAGTATAAATATTGCGATAATTCTTACATTGGACATGTATTCGGAGAGTAAATCCTGTAAAGCTTGTCGTACAGCATTGCATTCAGCGACAATTCTTTCTCGTCGCTCATCCCTTGTACAGTCGGCATCCGCCATTAGCGCAGCTGCACTTATAATGCTCTCCAGGCGTTCTTCGAGTAGCTGACGAGAACGCTTCTCGCTGTAGGTCATGGGATCCATAACAATACCTTCCTACACATTAAATAAAATTAGTTATGAATGAGAGCAAATAATGCACCGATAATTCCGATAAACATATGTAAAGTTATAAACCAATTTTGGTGCTCAGGAAAACAAGAAAAGACCTGAAGATGTACTTAGTTTTAAATACTCTGTTATGCTAATTTATTTATTATTTATAAAAGTATAAAGCTAATTTAGACTGGTCGTTTTTCGGAGGTTTTACCGATAAGCGTAACATCTCCTTCTTTATAACTCTCCTCCCCGATTCTCTTATATCTAAACCACTGGAACCGTAAGTATGGCCTCTGCATGAATTTCTTCCAAGAGATTCAACCCAAGAGTCATACAATTTCCGGCCCTAAAATCTAAAGAACCTAATTCACCTTTTCTCCATTCAATACCAGAACGTTCGCAGTCTTTTGGGAAAATTGTCTGAAATACATATTAAGAGTGTTTCTTTTGATTTCGAAGCTATCGCTGCACATAACTGAAACCTGGCTGAACTCTTCCGTCTCCAATCATGAAATTGTTGTTCATAAGTTAACGCATAGAACGGACCTTCATGCATTTACTGGTGGGATTCTGATCGCAGTAAAAGCGAATATTTCTTCCGAGGTTTTCAAAGTCCGCTTTGAGATGCCATTTATCTTTTTGACCTGTTCTTATAGTTATAGCGATTATATGCAATTATAGAATAGTTACATATATAGTTTCATATTAGGAATTTGTGATCGACCTATTCTGTGGTAATTTTTGATTCGCTATATAATATTATAAATAATATATATATATATATATATATATATATATATAATGTGCAACGGAAAAGTTTTAAAATGTTGTTAAAAAGTGAAGCAGTTCGACCGGTATACCTGAATCGACTTTTCATAAATGGTTATATTACATTCGTTAATGAATTAGGCTTACATCAAAATCGTCCAAAGCAGCAGCCAGCTCCCCGGCGCCGCTATATATATCTGTCGGCTGAGATGACTTGCCTTGAGCGACATCGCTAATGGTGTTTACAGCATCACAAACTTGTTTTAAAATGAAATCTCGATTTACTTTTGCTAGATCCAGCTCCGGATGACGAACATAGACTTTGGATGCGGTTAGAAGCATAGTGGAATGTTTCTTAAGCATAGCTCGAGCGGCTGCTAAATCATCCCGCAATTGGGGATCTTTAAGTTCTTGTTGACGCTTTGCTGCTTGTTTTATAAGTTCTCCTGCATTTCGCCCGAATTGCTAAGGGTAAATGAAAAACACAGATAAATGAGACAACAAAAGGAAAAACAGGACTTCAGACATACCCTCATGTTCTCCATAAGCTCGTCCTGACTGGATGCATTTTTTAGTTTGTTTAAATCATCTTCCACTATGTGAAGTGATTTCAATAGCAGATGAACATCTACCATATCAGCTAATATCAATAAACGAGTTACAGCTGAAAGCAAATTTCTGGCTGCTCGAACCATGTTTCCCCTTTTTAGCGAGCTGCACGGATCTTCAGAAAATTCTCTGGCTGCAATGCTCATTGCATCTCCGGTTTTACGTACTTCATCGACAGCGGTGAGCATTTCTTGTGTGATGTCTGGATTTTCATAGGAGATCTGTTCTCCCTTCTGAATAAAGTTTTCTGTAGCTTTTTCAACCGCTGCAACTAATGCACTGGCACGTTTGGATTTACCTTAAAAATATAAAATCAATAAGCCTTAAATAAAATTTTCATAAAATGCATTCCATATCAGAATAGAAATTGAACTCAAGGGAGTATCACGTTTGTGGTAACATTATGGCCTGCGGTCTTATGTTATGTTATATGTATGTACTTACAATCATAGACAAAAATAATCAGAAACCGAGTAAATCGAGCAAAGTGAAAAAAATGTTGTGGTCCAACGAAACTATGATCAATTTGTTTTGATCTTATGGGAAACCCCAAGTTAGTCACCTTAAGAATACTGCCCACGACCCAAGTTACTCTATTAAAACGGTTAATCATGGTGTTGGAAACATTATGTTGGGGGATGATTTTCCCATTCATACATTGGATAAAGAAAAAATGTGTGCCTCCCACTATGTAATAATACTGGACAGTAAAATGCTTTCTTAGTGCCACAACCAAATATTTAAATGAAAAGTTAAACCATTAGCCTTTGAAGTTAAAAAAGCAGTTTTTACCCGACTGTACATCTCTCTATTATATTATATCATACATTTCATTTCTGCCCACACATGATTTTGAATAAAACATCGAGCGAAGCACAGTGGGACCTTTGGCCACGTCAGCTTGCTAAATTAATAACTTCTGAACTAATAAAGATATCTTAAATAAACTGCATTTGAAAGGAAAATATTCTAAAATTTTTTCTGCACGAGTAAATAAACATTTCAAAAGCTTAACAATAAAGTGTTACAGTTGAACTTTGTTTTCCTAAAGACTTTTAATGGTCAGTTTTACTATAGATAATAATTTTACATTTCATTTTGACATTAATTTAATTTTTCGAAAATATAAAAAAAAAATATATATATATTTTTTTTTTTTCTAAGCGTTTGACTCATCATTTGTATTCTGTGTTTTTCTTATACCAGTGGCAGCGTTTTTTTTTGCTGTTTTGCGAGGTTTCAACGCATATCGCTCTAGACGGTCCTGATAAGCAGATAGGGACCTATATGCATAGGGGTGCAGAAATATTCAAAGAACAATTTAAAAAAAATCTCGAGGGTAGCTCGGAATAGTATTTTTGTAAATCAAAGTTGAAAAATACTCAAAAAGTAGATATGTAGTTTGAAAAATAAAATAAAAAAATCGCCCTTTTAAGGGCCAATGGGTATTTAGAATTTTAGCACCGAACTGGTGAAAGATTCGTTCGTTCTCTTTGTAGTGACCAGACGTGTTTTTGTTTTGCGCTCCGCTTCTTTTCCTTTTATTTTGCAAATACAACCGGTGTTTTTTCAAAATAAACCTCGATTAAAATCCTCATTTAACCTACAGTAGAAAATCTGTCCTATAACGCGAGTGCATGCCTATTGTTATTATTAAAAATTTAATTTTTTGAAATTAATTCTGTGCGTTGGTTAATCGTGTGTTTGTGTGTTGCTTTCTGTAAGTACGCTCACGCTGAGTTTAGCCCGCTCTTTATCTCGTAGCCTTTGCTTTAGCTATCACTCTCTCCCTATTATCCAAATAACTTTTCTTTCTCTCTCGCTCTTTTAACTTTCTGAGCTCTCTGTTTAGTAGCTCTCGATATAACCGCTCTCCTCCCCGCTCTCTTTTTACTAATTCATATTTGAGCGTTTGTCTGGCACATTGGTCTGATACCAATTTGTTTTGGAATTTTAAATAGTTGATTTTTTTTGTTTAATAATTAAAATGGAATTCGCTGTGGTCTGCAATTTGCTTCCCACGTTATTGTGCTTACCGAAACCTGGTTAAAGCCGGACATTCTTAGTTTCGAGGTTTTGACAGGCCGGTACACAACTTTTAGGAAAGATCGTTCGTCTCGACGTGCAGGAGGGATTCTGATTGCAGTGAACTCTAACTTCGTGTCGGAACACTTCACAGTCCAAGTCCAACAGGAACTGGAATTCCTGTGTGTAAAACTGATTCTTCCCGCTTTCGCTATATTCATTACTTGCTCGTATATCCCACCTTCTTCGGATATTTCAATTTATGAGCAGCACTTGTCCGCTTTAACCGCTGTTTCTTCCTCGCTATCTGATAAAGATCGTATGATAGTTCTTGGTGACTTCAACTTGCCAGGAACTGTTTGGTCTTCGGTAAACGAGTCTAGTATCCTAGTGCCCATGTCACGACATGACTTTGTTGACGGCTTGCTTGACCTGTCCCTGTCTCAAGTCAATCATGTGAAAAATTCCTTGGGTCGATTGCTTGATCTGTGCTTTGTATCGGATCCGACCATAGTGTTGTTAACCCGAGCCCTTCCGCTCACTATACCTGAAGACGCCTACCATCCTACTTTCGAGGTGTCGCTAGATATAGGACCAACTGTATTGGATCGGTCGAGTAGACTACCTGAACGTGTCCGCTGCTTTCGTAAAGCCGAGTTTGCGAAGCTTAATGACCTCATTAGGGATTTTGATTGGTCCGCTTTGTACTTGTGCACTGATGTCATAAAAGGCACAAACATCTTTTACAATGCTCTTGGCACATTTTTTTTGGATTCTTGTGTCCCGCTTTCTTGTCCGATTAGATCTGGAAAACCCCCTTGGTTTACCAAAGAGTTATCCAGTCTAAAAAACTTAAAATCAAGACTTTATAAAAAATTTCAAGAAGTGGGTTCTCCTACTTCTCACTCTCGCTATGTAATAGCTCCGTCAAACTTTTCAGTTCTTAATGCTCAATGCTATAAGAACTACCTATCTCGATGCAGGATACGTTTTTCTCAGGACCCTAAACAGTTTTACTGCTTCGTAAACAGTAAGCGTAGAACGTCCGCACACCCATCCTCGCCCATCCTCCTGATCAGGCAATCGCCGATCTTTTTGCCCAATTTTTCCAAACCACCTATTCTGAGGAAAGCTACTCTGGTCATCCGTACCCATACGGTTTACCGAGGTCGAACGGCATTTTCAGTCCCTTGTTAAATGAATGTTCTCTACTTCATGATCTTCGACTAGTTAAGCCGGTGTTTTCACCGGGTCCAGACGGGGTTCCAGGTTGTGTACTCAGGTACTGCGCCGAGGCTCTGTGTGGACCTTTGCTTAAACTATTCACCCTGTCCATTGATTCTTCTTGCTTCCCCCCGATCTGGAAGGAATCGTTTATAATTCCTCTCCATAAAAAGGTAGCAAGTCTGATGCAAAAATTATAGAGTTATCCGCTATTCCTAAAATGTTTGAGAAGGTTTTAACTCCGCACTTGCAACATCTCTGCAAGTCACTTATATCTCCAACTCAGCATGGATTTATAAGGCGGCGATCAACCACCACGAACTTGTTAGAGTTTACCTCTTTCATTATTAAAGGCTTTCAAGGTAACTTACAGACGGATGTTATTTACACCGACTTCAGTAAAGCATTCGACTCTGTAAACCATTCCCTTCTAGCACATAAACTTGACCTTTTAGGGTTTCCGCCCAACCTCCTGAGATGGATTTCTAGCTATCTTTGTTCCAGGTCTCAAAGAGTCCTCTTCAAAAACTCCCTCTCTTCACCAGTAAAGGTTTCTTCGGGAGTACCACAGGGCAGCCATCTAGGCCCCTTTTTACTCTTCACACTCTTTATTAATGACTTGCCTTCGGTATTAACAAATTCTCGAGTACTTATGTATGCGGATGATGTTAAACTCTGTGTCCAGTATAAGGACATTTCATTTCATTCTCGCTTGCAATCCGATCTCAATAACTTTCAGTCATGGTGCTGTGCAAACTTGTTACAACTTAATGCCTCGAAATGCAAAGTAATGACATTTCATCGTTCTAGCCCCTTGTTGGCTACCTATACCCTATGTGGCGGTTCTCTTGAGAGAATTACCCTGGTGAATGATCTTGGTGTCTTATTAGACGCAAAGTTAAAGTTTTCCGAACACATTTCTACCATGGTAAATAAGGCCATGGGCGTGCTTGGGTTTATAAAGAGGTGGTCAAAAGAATTTGACGACCCCTATATAACAAAGACTCTCTATACTACGCTAGTTCGTCCGATTTTAGAATACGGCTCCTGTGTATGGTGCCCTCAATACAAAGTACACCAGGACCGTATAGAATCAGTACAGAAAAACTTTTTACTCTTTGCTCTGCGGGGCCTTAACTGGGATGCGGGTGTAAGACTCCCATCTTACTCTAGTAGACTACTATTAGTAAACCTCCCATCCTTAATTAACCGTAGAAAAATGCTTGGTGTGATATTTATGCACAACTTGATCGGGGTGACATAGACAGCCCTGATCTGTTGAGCCGCATAAACTTCACGATTCCTATTAGACTGACTAGAAATTTTATACCGTTGTTCCTTCCACTTTGTAGATCGAATTATTCCTTGCATGAACCGTTTAGGGTCTTATGCTCGGATTATAATTCCCTCTACCATATTATATCCACCACTAATTCTCTTCCTCTTATTAAATTACTAATCCTTACACACCTTTCTAGTAATTAGTAATTGTAGTGGTATTTGTATTTTGATTGCATGCTTAGTTTCTTAGTAAGTTTAGTGCTAATTTTCCTCGAATGTTAGTCTAACAGCTATCTTTCCTGCATGCTCGCGTTCGGTTCGGCTACGCGCCGCGCGTTATGCGGCAGCGCCCCTCGGTCGGTTGGGCAGGAGGAGGGCTGCGTTTTGCCTGGGATCCGCGCGTAACAGCCTTCTGCTGGTTTCACACGGGCCACTTGACGGTGCAGTAACTGCATCGCCACTTGAAAGATGCAGTCATTGCATGTCAACGTCCAATAAAATAAAAAAAAAAAAAATTCTTCTAGTTAATTAAAAAGAGGATAGATGGATCTACAAGGAGAATTTTCAGACAGCATAATTTTTTGTGGGTACCTACAAAATTTCACTTGCCAAAACCTATGTTTTTCAGTGGTCCGAAAAATTAAAACCGCGAAATCATTTTATACACTTCCGGGTGTCCTTTATGCAATAAAAAAAATTTAACAGCGATATTTTAACACAACTGGCCGCGAACTAAGTCTAATGAAAATTGGAATTTAAATACATACCAAACGGGTTTTTGTATGTACCGAAAATGCAATAATGTTACTATATGGAAAAACTTAATCTGGAGTAACAACCAGACGAAAATAAAAACAGCAGCATGTTTCCAAAAGGTTAGGAGCAGCCCGTAATGGGTTAAGAGTCTTTCCAACAAGCCAATTTTTTTCATTAAACAATGTTAGCAATAAATACACCTAAAAATAGAGACCAAAACAAGAGTCATACTTGACATATAGTGGCGGACAGTAAAATGTGGACACTCTTGTTATCTAAATTTAAGCCGATGGCGCGTATTCAAAAACTCAAAAGTCAGTCGGGAAACATTTTTTGTTGTGTAGATACATTTTTTAGCTGTTAATTAACGTCTCTTTTTCATAAAAAACAACAAGAAGTTAAACCCAAAAATGTATAGAATGCCAAAAATTACTGAAGCCGATAGGGCAGCTATATTGGCATTGGAGTCAGAAAACATTAGTTTTTTCACTATTAGCCCCAAACTTGGGATGAGCAAGTCTTCTTTAAAAAATTTTATACGCAATTTTGATAATCGCCGTTCGGTACAACGACCACCCCCCTCAGGAAGTGGGAGGAAGACCACCCCAAAGGACTATTAAAGTAGGATCGTATTCTTAAACATTGCAGCATCTAAAATCGGTTCAAAATGACATAAGATATTAGAAGGCAGTTTATTCATTCGATAGGTACCGATATTAAGGAATGTGCCGAAAGGAAACTGCACACTTACAGTCAATTTCTCGCAGTGCGAGCTTTCGATCATGCCGTACGATGCACCGTTAGAAAGCTTGAGAAATTCTGCGTTGTTTGCATGTTCTTTTTTTTACTATTCGTTTGTCAGTTTCAACGGTGCCTCGAATTGAAGAGCAAGTTCGCAAAAAAATTGTGCACAATTACTGCACAGAAAAAGGTGTGTCTTCCAGACAATTAGCTAAACGCTACAAAGTTAGTGTTAATAGTGTGAAAAATATTATAATTAAGTTTTGAGAGACATGTTCTTTAAAAGATTTGCCAAAAACTGGAAGAAAAAAGGGTCCAAGGGATCAAAGTATTGATGAAAAGGTAATAGCCTTAATCCACAAACATAGCACGATGTCCATTCGAGAATTGGCAAAAAAAAGCGCGAACAAGTATGAGCATGGTCAAAGACTATACAATACCAAGATGTTGCATGAGGAACAAATGCTTTTTCAATTTTCGTTTGACGCTTCATGGTACGGGCGCGCGGGGCTAGTACTTCATTTCTCTTTTACGCTACCTTCGCCTCCGAAATGCTACTCGGCTTCGTCAATGCCTCGGTCAGCGTCGAGTCGGTGTGTCTCGAGAGAAACCGTAGGGCAGCGTGGTCGCTGATGTCTTTGGCGCGGCACAGTGGGGACTCAGCCGAAATAGTCAAAAAATTGTATGAGTGCTTTAGATAATAGAGAATTTTCCAATCGAATTTTCAAGATAGTTTTAGTTTAGGAGATATAAGCACTCAAAGTTTAACATTTTTTCAGTGTGCAAATATTTATTGAACTCATATTCACTAACTAATTTAGCAAGCTGAGACGGCCAAAGGTCCCACTGTGCCGCTCCAAAGACATCGGCGATCCGCGACCACCGCTTCGACGGTGCTGAGGCTCGAGAGTCCAGAATTATTTCGTTGCTGGTGAAGGCATTGCCGAACAGACGAAACCGATGGGCAGCGGGGTCGCGGTAGAGACAAAGTACAGGCGAAAAGGGAATTGAAACCCCGCGCGCTCCCTCGTGCCTTTTGGGTCCTAATGTTAGGACCCGCCATAGAACAGCTTTTTGGTCGCTCATGCAACATCTTGGTATTGTATAGTCTTTGGTATGGTTCAAAGAATAAAGCAACGCCATAATTTAAAGACATACAAAAAACAAAAAGTGCCGAAAAAAAGTCTGCGACAAGTAGAAATCGGCAAAACGAGAGTGCGAAAGCTTTATGATCGCTTGCTCAATGATGCAGTTCAATGCGTTATTATGGACGACGAAACTTATGTTAAATTGGACTCGAAAACTTCACCCGGCCCTCAGTTTTATACAAAAGTTAAAGGTGGAACTGTTGACGAGTCGGTGTCAACAATTCAAGTCGATACATTTTGGGGAGAAAGTGCTGATATGGCAGGCCATTTGTAGCCTAAGAATCAATGCTTTTTCACAAAAAGGAAAATCAACGCCGATGTGTACATGAAGGAGTGTTTGAAAAAGCATCTTACACCTTTTTATCAAAAACACAATGTGTCCAGAATTTTTTGGCCAGATCTGGCGTCCGCGCATGCTAGACATTTTTTAAATTTATTAACAAAATTGAATGTTAATGTTTTTCTTTAAAATTAAAAAAAAAATTATAGTTAAAATCGGAACAAAAACATCGAAGTTATAAGAAAAACGAGGGGGAACGTTGTGAGTTGCTGCTGCGACCGCAACTCTACATTTATACCCGATACATAGTCAGTATGGTTGCATTAAACGACAAAGAGTGCGTGCGAGAGAAACAGAAAATCAGTCAGAACGTGTCGACGGGCGCTGCGTAGCCACTGCAAATTGATTTGTTACTTTTGGCTATAATAATAAACCGATCTGATTCGGATTCGGCAAGATTCGGCAATCTGGTAGATATGGCCATTCTCTACGATTCTGCGTTTTTAATTTTCTCCTATCTTCAAAAATTGTGTTTGCCACAGATTTTCGTTGTTTATGGCTGCGGAAGGGGGTGGGGCGAAATTTTGTAGCAGTGAGCTATCAACAGTGAGTTCTGCAGTGAAAAATTACAAATAGTTTTGTAGCAGTGAGAGCTCGACAGTCAGGTCTAATAGTCTCTGAGATCTGTGGATGCCACAGATTTTCGCACTTTGCGGGGCGGAAGGGGTGGGGCGAAATTTTGAAACAAACTCGTCAAGGTCCGATATTATAGGAATGTGGATAAAAAATTTGGTTGCTCTAGCTCTTATAGTCTCTGAGATCTAGGCGCTAATGTTTTGCGCTATGCAAAGCCGGCTATGATACGTGTGTGTTAGAGAGAGACAGGGCGAGAAAAAATGAAATTGTTTTCTTCATTCTGGCTATAATAATGATACGATCCAATTCAGATTCTGCAGTCTAGAAGATAAATTCATTCTCTACGATTCTGCGTTTTTAATTTTCTTGTATCTTTAAAATTGTGGATGCCACAGATTTTCGTCCTTTGTGGGGGCGGAAGTGGGCGGGGCGATGTTTTGAAATATACTTGTAACAGTGACATATCACAGAAGGCTGGATACAAAATGTCGTTGCTCTAGCTCTTATAGTCTTTGAGCACTAGGCGCTAATAGGGACGGACAGACGGACGGACGGACAGACAGACAGGGCTCAATCGACTCGGCTATTGATGCTGATCAAGAATATATATACTTTATGGGGTCGGAAACGGTTCCTTCTGGACGTTACACACATCCATTTTCACCAAAAATCTAATATACCCCAATACTCATTTTGAGTATCGGGTATAACAAAGTGTTCAGTTTCTTTTCGGCACATTCCTTAGCACCAAAACTTTAGGGTGGCGTCTTTAGGAGACAGGAGTTAACGGTCGGCGGCCAGCAAAAATACCACTTTTACACAAAAATGTTCCAGAAAAGGCGCCAATTGTCAAAACTCAACAAAACTTTGACTGTAAATGATTGGAGAAACGTAATGTTTTTACTTGATCTAAGATAAACGTGGTATGTTGAGAAAGTAAAGTCGTCGCAAAGTCGGAGAACGCTATAAAAGTTAATGCCAAAAACGAAAGGTAAGGCAAAGAGGCAGCAGGATGGTCTGGGGATGTGTTTTTTTATTTTAGAGTTTGGTATCCGGCACTAATTGACGGATATGTAAAGGCGGTCACGTCCAAAAAAATTTCAGAGGAAAACCTCATTCCGCCTAATGAGGACCACTTTCCACTTGCTCACGCCCTCATCTTCTGGGACGATTCTGCTCCTTGCCACCGTGCAATATTAGTCAGGCATTTTTTTTTCCACTTTTTTTATTGTATTGTGTAATGATATATACAAAAAGTTGAATTTTTCCAACGAGGGGTCTCTTAGCTTTAATAATATTTATGAATAGTGGGAATTAGGACACTGGACTGGCCGGGAAATGCCGATCGGGAATCTTTAGCACATCATGAACGTTTTAATATGAAAGCAGAGACCCAAAACTTTATCTGAATTGAAAGAAATATTTGGAAAAGTATGGCATAACGATATAAACATCGAATCAATCTGCAAATTAGGAGGTACCAAGCTTTCGCGTAGAAAACTAGTTCTAAAACAGTGAGGTTCAAAAAAATATTTAACTAATTCATTACATACTTTTCAATATTCATAGAATTAAACGTAATAACAGAACAATTGTATTTCTGGACTAAAAACCTAGAATGAATTTTTCCGTACAATTATAAAAGTGAATACCAAAGTGAATACTTTTTGATTTAAGGATTCTTTTGAAAACAAGGACGTTTAGATTCAAATTTTTAATGTGTTTCTTTAGCCTTTTATATTGTTTAGTTAGTTTCACGAGCTTTTTTCTTGAAAAACAAACCAAAACTTTACTTTGCATTAGACCCGAAAGACGCAGTATCTGCATACAAATCGAGTAAATTGCTACATACTGAACAAATAGTCAACTTTGAATGCTCATACCTCCTAAACTAAACATTCGATTTTCTGTAAGGTTCCATTATTTTTTAAAAATGAGTACATATATTGAAATCATCCAAATTACTCTCAGAAAATTACTTTTGCCACCTCTTTTCGTCTGATGCGACGACGACGACCCAAAACTATTTTATATAATAGAGCTCTATTAATCTATGAATATTAATTCATGTATAATAGAGCTTTGTTCGAAGAGTAATTGAGTGTACGATATTTTTTGTCAGTCCGTCTTTAGCCAACATTAATAAGCTCGATGGCTAGCCCACGCAATAACATGCAGCGTCTAATTTCCGTGTGAAAAAAATGTCGTTCCCAAATATAAGCCGCAAACTTGCATCGGCCTTAAGACTTATTGTGTTTTCGAATGCCGATCTAATAGGAAATTGAACCCGTTTGAATTCAATCGGAACATCTGTTGGAATTATTGGAATGCGTGGGAGCAAAACAGATTTGCCTTAAAATGTTCCATTCAAAATGGTGGCTTTGATGTTTTTTATTAATTTTTTGATCTACAATCGCGTCAAACAGCCGTGGTGTGCCTATAGCAGGAATCTGAACAAAGAGGATGTAAATGCTCGGTGTACTTGTAGCGTAGTCGGCCATTTTTCTGAGAGTTTCAATAACAAATTGGCGCGCTTGTCGACATGCGACAATTTTTTTAATAAAAATTGGAAAATGAATCGTTAGACTGCAATTTTTTTTTTTAACTTATAACAGTTACGTCCCTGCTAAATACAATTACTTTTGTTCGCTTTTTTAAGTATGCCGGTTTCGAAGACAAATTTTTTGTTCTCTAGACATAACCCACCAGTGATTCACGGGCTCACCCTCTCACGACGTTTCTCAGACGTTGAATTTTCAATCTATTGAGCCGCTTTTCTTTAAAATTTGCTTTTTCATATTTTTTGTCGCATCCATTAGATAATAATTTAAGTTTAAATTCACCCATCTAACGGATATAGAGCGATGTCATGGCATGACATTTCATGAAGGTGGTACGTCCATTCCCTCAATGAAGATGAACCGTAGTGAAAGTTCATAGGAGACATATGTACACACATATGTATTTTCGATTACCCATCGGTGAGCGACCACTTCTGAGTTTGTTTTCAGTCAGTGTCCTTTTACTTTAAAAAAATATATTTTTTCAATATTTCATTAATATATATTTATTAATGATTGAAGCACCAAGAGGCATGCTAATAGACATACATACAGATTACTTAATGAGCTGGAAAATTTAATTGCTCAAAAGCAGTCAGGTTGGTTGTTTGTTTCATAAAAAAAATATCCTTTTTGAAAAATCGTATAGTATCCGTTCAAATGTATAAAAAAGGCTATACCATCTACTATGTGTATACCATTGTCTAATATACTTATATATATATATACATATCCATGAACTGCCGTGAATGTAAGTTGCGTGTACATGCAAATGTTATTTATTGTTTAAAATTTAACCAGCGGAACAGAAATACATTTCATTAATTATTAAGACCGCAGTTTTGTAAAATGAGCGCTACTTTTTACCTTTTTTCTTTTTGCTGGGACCTTTGGTGTTCACAAGAGTTGTAACTTGAAGCACAAGTGGCTCCAGAGTCTTTTCTACTGACATGGTACGTATCTCTAAATTTTTTGGATCCCATTTTAAAGCAATCTGTCCAAAATCAGTTAATGTCCCCATTTTTACTGCAAAAAAGTTGTACACGACCTTTTGTTTGATTCTTACGAAAATGGCTACGCCTATATCGAGAAACAATTTTTTCGATTAATGTAAAAAAATATGCGATAAGTTAGTGTTTGTAAGTTATTTACCATTTGGAACAATGCAATAGGAACACGGGAGTAGTTTTCATATTGCTGTATATTCACTAATGTTAGCATTCCGCTACACTTCAATACCGGTACAGTCTGAAAGACATTTATTATTATTATTATTTATTTATTTTCTTTCCTAGTGCTACAAGCAAGGGGCTTATAATTAGAGCACTAGTCACTAGATGTCACATTGTTTTTGGTTGGGTCAAACTCAACTATTATGATTATATAATCTTTTCTAATTTAGGGTTACATATGTATGTTATATTCGGCATTTATTAGATATAGGTTATGTTGTCTTTTATTTTATTTTATTTTATTTAATTAGGTTTTGAGATTTACGGTTCTTAATCTACTATAAGGTGGGCTCTTAACTGCGTTTTGAACTGTGAAAGGTTACTTTTTTTTTCATGTGATGCGGAAGCTGATTCCAAATGCGAATGACATAGACGAAGAAATGCCTCTCGGAATTTAAAGTTTTATGTCGAATGGTGATAATATTATTTGTTCTGACGGAATTAGTGAATCGAAGAATTTGGTACAGGTATTCGGGTTGTTTGGTGAATATTATTTTATGTAGGAATGTTAGCATCTTATAGTCAATCCAATTAAAAAAATTCATTTCGAATATTTTGAATGAAAAAGCTGAAATTCTGTCATTACGGCTTAATTCAAATATATATCGAGCAGTATTATTAAAGCACACGTTCAATTTTTGCCTGTCTGCGTAACCACAGTTACCAAATGCCTCTATCCCATAGGTGAGTACAGGTACAAGGTATGCTTTTGCTATTTGCATCCGAATGTTTAGCGGTATAAATCGTTTGGTAATATTTAGTGACCTTAAGATCCCATAGGTTTTTCCAACGGCTTTGCTCACGTGATTATCCCACGAAAGCGTATTGTTTAGTACAAAGCCTAAGTTGTTTGCCCTTCTCTACGTAGCTAATGGGAGTATTTGAGATTTCTACGCGTCTTAATAGTGTTGGGTTTATCTTTTTCTTGTTTTTGAAGATAATCAAACATTTTGACTTAGTTGGATTTAGGCATAGGCGATTGTGAGTCGCCCATGCACTAATCTTCTCAAGTTTTACATTGCTAACACTGATACACTCATCTATTCTACTTAACGGTCGACTAACATATAATTGGACGTCATCGGCGTACATGTGCACATCACAGTCGGACAATACCATTGGCAGGTCATTTACATAAATGGAGAACAATAATGGACCAAGTACTGATCCCTGTGGGACACCACACTTAACATATGCAAAGACGACATTTCAGTTTCGGTGACAACAGCCTGACTCCTATTTAAGAGATAAGACGATAGCAACCGTACTGCTGAGACAGAGAAATTATAGGATTTACGAAGCTTTGCAATGAGGATACCATGGTCAACTGAGTCAAAAGCTTTAGTATAGTCAAGAAGAGTTAGGAATGTCACATTTCCGTCGTCCATTCTTTCGCGAATATCCTCTACAATTTTATTATGGCGGTAGAACAACTTCTATTTCGTCTGAATCCAGATTGGTTGTTGTTAAGTAGTGTATGCTCAGAAAGAAATGTATTTATTTGCACAGCCACCAAAGCCTCGAACGCTTTTGATAGGCTCGGCAAGATGGATATTGGCCTGTAATCTGGAGAGTTTACTTTAGGGATAGGGACTATTTTGGCCTCCTTCCACTTTTCAGGGAATGTTGATGTAGTAATGGCTGTGTTAAAAATGTGGGTAACTTGCATTAAAATTCGGGGGAGAATTATTCTCAGAAATTTAGGGTTCATGTTGTCTAGGCCAATCGCATTCGACTTAATCTTAAGTAGGGATTCCAGAACATCACACGGACTAACACAACAGAAACTGAAGCTAGGAACAGTGTTAGGATAGGGTACTGATGTCAAGTTAAGGGTTGGGGGAAAGTCAGGTACAACTAGTTGCACAAATTTGTTATTTATTTCGTTTACGTCCATGTCAACTTGAGTGTTTCGTGTTTTCTTCCCAATTCCAATATTTTAATAATTTGCCATTTTTTCTTACCGCATAACGCGTTATTAAACTTTGACGTGTAGAAGGCGGTCTTGGCAGAGTTGATTAGCTTTGTTACATTTGATCTTAATGCTTTGTACATATTAAGGTGGCTTTCAGTCTTGTATCTTTTAAACTTTTAAAGGCGTCATTTCGTTTAATGATACCCATTTTTATTTCATGGTTGAACCAGGAGTTATCTGTTGGTCTAACGGTCGCTTTCTTGATAGGTACATGTTCATTATAAAGATAGTCGATGTTTGATTGAAGGTGGGCAAGCTGAGAATTCACAGACGGCATATAATATATTGATGTCCAGTCGAGCATGTTAATGTCAGTGTCTAGTTTTCTAAGGTCAATGTTCCTAAAGTCTCTATAGAAGGTAACATAGTCATGGTAGTCAGGATTGATGTCGTAGGTCATGAAAATAAGGTCATGTTTTGAATACCCTGGCACTGTGAGTTGATCATAGAGTAACAATTTTTCGGTGCTGTCAAAAAAAATAAGTCTAATAGTGTGTTTCTGGTTTTTGTAAAGTGTGTGGGGTATTGGTGGTTTACAACATTTAAACCAAGACTGAACAGGCTATCTGGCAATCGGGATTCTCTAAGAATGTCACAGTTAAAGTCACCTGCAAGTATTATGTCTGTATACGTCAGAGAAATGTCAGTAATAAGTGTTGTCAAATACGAATAGTCAATGTTTTGGTTTGGTCGATATATACAGCCAAGGAGCAGTCTCTTTTTTGTTCATTGTGATCTTTAGAAAAATGTATTCTATAGCGCTGTCCGGTATTTGCTTACAGACGAGTTTAGCAGCTATCTTGTTATTTATATATATTGCAACGCCCCCGGCATGCCCTATACGATCGGATCGAAACACATTGTACCCGCTACATTCAATTAACGAGTCACTTAAGTCGGGGACAAACCAAGTTTCAGAGACACATATAACATCCACTCCTGAATCCACGAACATATGTCTAAATTCTTCGATTTTTTTCGGCAAGCTTTGTGCATTAATATGGCAGATTTGGAGACCCGATTTCTGCTTCACCAGAATTCTAAGCATCTGAAATGTATTCGCATTGGTAAGTGTTAATAAATTGTCCATATCAAATGAGTTTTATCAAAACTAAGAATGACAGTATAGTAAAAGAAGTCAAGGGCCCACTTAATAATAGTATATATAGGAAAACGGTTAGATTAGGGATTCTTAAGGCTAACATAAAAAAATGACTAATATTTTTGTTATTGGCGAAACGAACAATTCTCGCCGCCTGCGGCAAGACCCTCGGTGTCGGCTTGCATCTCTCTCAGTTCCTGTATTTTGAGAACTTCCCAGAACTCGCTTTCTTGACGGACTTTTATGTGAACTGTACCCCTGCGCGTACACACAGACTGCAGCTGTCGATGCTTCTTCATTTTTAAAGCTTCTTTAAAGATCTGGTAGTTTTCTTTTGTAAGCTGCTCGTTGATGTATACTGGCGCAGGCGAGTTCAGGCCGAGTAACTGCAAGGTGATTGGTTTTTTTGTTTCCCGCCTGTACATACCGATATTACGTAGAAGTGCCGCTTTATCGCGCACCAGTTCCAGTTTGACCATGATTATAGGGTCAACAATAGAGTGGGGCAAATTTTGTTCAGTTTCATACGGTAGATTTCCTTAATAGCAGGCGCTGGAGTGTGATTAAGGCTGAGGCACAAGTTGTTGAAGATGTGCTTCAGTTTCTCCCCTTCCACGTAAGGAACTCCATGGATCCTAAGGCTGCTTGCGATGTCAGCATTAGCCTGTTTATCGAGCTTTTGCTTAAACTGGGCTTCCATATTATCTACCTTTTGTGTAAGGTGTTGAGTCTCACCCAGTTTGTCCTCGAGAAACTGAACTCTTTTGGTGAGATTATGGATCTCGCCAGCCATACTGCTAAGCTTTTCTGTCAGCAAGGTTAACAGCCGCTTTTCTGCATCATTCATTGTTGTAGAAATGAGACTGGCTTGCTCCTCAAATCGTTGGTTCAGTAGCTGAACCAATTCCTGGGATGGCGTTTCTGACACACGCGGCGCTTTTAGACTTGCCCCCGTGCTCTCACGCAGACGTTTGGAGACAGGCTGCATTTCGATTTGAACTTTAACGGCTCGCTCTGTTGTTGTGGCACTGATGGTGAGCGCCCTCTGGGTGCAAAGTTGGTGAGCGCCCTCTGGCGGAGATGAATACGAGCTTCGGCTGATCCGATCGATCGCAAACAGCTGTCACGTATCACCTCTATCTAGTTAATGTTGTTTTCTTTGCACCCACACGCTTTTCACTCGGTATTTAGTGAAATTTCGTTTCCCGCTTTTTCCTGGCCTTCCTTCGCCAATATTGAGTGACTTTGGAGTGTGATGATGATCAGGTTTGAAATGGATATTCTACACACGGACCTGCCGCTGGGGATCCGTTGACAGTGCTCAGATGTTGGTAAGCTCCCTATGCTTGGATTTTGCAGCAGCTGATTTGTTGTTGTTCGCAGGTTCCACGGAAAACGCACTTGTTGACGGAGCGTGTCACTTGCACGTCTGTTCTTCTCGAGTCAAACTTTAACTTTTTTGGTTCAGGCTTTTGGCAGGCTTCGGTTCTCACTTACTGTTGCGTTTTACGTTTTCAGCCAAAACGTTTCGTTTTAGGGCGCTTCAAGCTGACTAGGTTGCTTCGAAAATATACAGCCTGATTTATATGCCTTTATTTTTTCAATTGCTTTTTCTGAAGCTAAACGACGGCAAAAAGTGCGTGATTTAAGAATATCAAGAAATGTTAGATGCAACACCTGTGTATTTAACATATCTGTGAGTAACATGCAAATTTAAAACATGCAATTTAAAAAATTAATATGTTGCAGCTACATTTTGAATTAATTGGTGCGGGTAATAGCTGTTTTAACCCAGATGTTCTGTTACGAGCATGTCACAAGCACAATTTGTTATGTGCACTATGTGTATTATGTGTATATATTTCTTGCCAACGATCTGATAACCAAACCGGGCTGCATCAGCTGTTAGCATGAAAAGGCAATGTGTTGTTTGCCCTGACAAACTATTTTCGATCAAAATTTGAGGATGGGTTAAAAAAAAAACTATTTATAAAGAATCACCAGCTATCTTGCCCTGGTAATGGTTTCAAATTTATGTAAATAATTTATGCATCTATAAGTCATTGTTCGGAGCAGAACGGTGCAGAATTGTCCTAGAGTAAATGCCATCGAACATCATTGTTTATTTTTGCTATTTTGCATGTTTTGTAATCTCTCTCCATTAGCGCTCTCCCCGCTTAAGCATTTTTTCCGGTTGACTTTAACAAGAAAGATGCCAGGTTTCAGAGTAAAGGATATTGACCAGCATGCCGTTACCAAGGCGGTTGCCGTCTTCCTCAAGAAGACTGGCAAATTGAAGGTGCCCGACAGGTGGACATCATCAAGACGGCCAAGTTCAAGAAGCTGGCCCCCTACGATCCCGACTGGTTCTATGTGCGTTGCGCCTCGATCCTGCGCCATCTGTATCACCGCAGTCCCGCTGGTGTAGGCTCCATCACCAAGATCTATGGTGGTCGCAAGCGCAACGGTGTCCACCCCTCGCATTTCTGCCGTGCCGCTGACGGTGCCGCCCGTAAGGCTCTCCAGGCCCTCGAGCACGCCCGCCTTGTCGAGAAGCACCCAGAGGGTGGCCGCAAGCTCAGCTCCATCAGACAGCGTGATTTAGATCGCATCGCCAACCAGATTGTGGTCAAGCAGCGCGATGCCGCCAAGCAGACGGGTCCCCTTGTCATTTTCAAGTAAACGTGGATCGCACATCCAATCGTAGTTTACAACATTTTTAGGCTTATTATACTTCGTTTCTTGATTGAAACGTGTTCTCAGAAATGGGAAAATTACAATGAACCTGTGTCCGATGAGAGTGACCTAGCCAGGGGTCTCAGCCACATCGATGTCGGGGAGGAGTCCCCCGACAGCGACCTGGAAACGACAATGGTGGAGGTGAGCCTCAGGCATGTCACTGATGCTCCTGCAGATAAGGCAGCATGCGCTGCTCTACTGCTCCATCTAGCCAAGGGTGGAGCCGACACAGTCCTCATTCAGGAGCCCTGGATCCTCGGAAACAGGGTCTCCGGTCTGAGGACTCAAGACTATAAGCTATACGTTGCTGAAACCGCAGGTACAATTCGTACCTGAATTCTTGCAAAAAGAGAGTTGCACTTATTTTTGCTCCCAAATTTCAGCAATGAAGTCCACACCGCAGTGAGCCTCGAAGGCCAGGAGCGCTCACTATTCATCGGTCATGACCAACCTTTTTTTGACCCTTTTCCACACGCGCCTCTCCGGCACTAATCGCAGAATGTGCGGCCAAGGATATGGGCCTATTTGTAGGGTGCGACGCCAACGCACATCACCGCCAGTGGGGAAGCACTGACACAAACGACAGGGATGAGTACCTCTTTAGTTACTTACTGACCACTCAGATGGTCTTATTAAACCGAGGGAGTGATCCCACCTTTATTATTAAAAACCGCAAGGAGGTCCTGGACCTCACACTTGCCTCTCATGAGATACAAGGGAACATTTTATCCTAGAGGGTCCTGGAAGAACGCTTCTTCTCGGACCACAAGTACGTGGAAACTACATTCTCCTTTTCATTACCGAAACCAGTTCAATTCCGGAACCTCACGCGGACAAACTGGACTCGGTGTTCGGACTACCTTTGTCGTGTTCTCATCTTGTTAAACTATTTACCGACGCCTGCAATGAGGCGCTCGATAAATCCTTCCCCTCTGGCAAGAACAGAGGCCGGAAGAAGCCTGAATGGTGGAATCCGAAACTGAGGGAACTCCGGAAAGCCTCCCGGAGACTCTTCAATAAGGCTAAGGCTGAAAACGTTGAGCAGAACTGGGCCGATTACAAGGCCAGTCTGTCAATTTACAATAAAGAACTGAGGAAAGCCAGCCACTTTCCCGGCTGCGATGAAAACAGACCACACTACATCGCAGCTCCTTCCGTTGCCTCAAGTGATATCATGAACCTGCTAAGCCAGGAGAACATTTCCTGGGCAATCAAAAGCTTCAAGCCTCATAGCGTAAGTTCTGTAGCGACATTGAGAATAACTCAGAAGCCTCGCGCTGCGCAAAGTTCTCTCGAAGACTACACCCACTCTGGGCTACCTGAAGAATGCCGACCAATCATGGACAACGTCCAGCAATGAGTCGCTAAATCTTCTCCTTAACACCCACTTTCCCGGCTGCGATGAAAACAGACCACACTATATCGCGGCTCCTTCCGTTGCCTCAAGTGATATCATGAACCTGCTAAGCCAGGAGAACATTTCCTGGGCAATCAAAAGCTTCAAACCATACAAGTCTGCGGGACCAGATGGCATCATCCCTGCCCAACTGATTCACGCTGGACAAAAAGCCACTTATTGGCTCAAAAGGATATACGAGGGAATCTTCTCCCATGGATATATCCCGGAAACCTGGCTTCATACCAAAGTCGTCTTCATCCCCAAGGCAGGCAAGCCCTCGCACACTGCCCCCAAAGATTTCAGACCCATAAGTCTATCGTCCTTCCTTCTGAAGACGATGGAACGACTTTTGGGGATGCATCTCACGGTAAATATTCCGCCTAGTCTAATCTCAGACTCCTATGCCTATGCATGCCTATCGGAAAGGAAGATCCACCGAAACGGCCCTACACACGATCACATCGATCATAGAAGCGTCCCTCAACTGTAAGGAGTACACCCTGGTAGCCTTCCTCGACATAGAAGGCGCCTTTAATAACATCCTCCCGACCGCCATCACGGGTGCACTGACGGACCTGGGGGTTGACTCCCGGACGGTGAGCCTGATCGATCAGATGCTACAATGCAAGACGGTTGAGGCATCACTGGGGACGTCAACGTCCACCAGATTTGTCAGCAGAGGCACCCCGCAGGGCGGAGTCCTCTCGCCCCTCCTATGGAACGTGGCAGTGAACGAACTGCTGCGGGAGATAGAGGGGGGTGGCTGCCGTATGCGGACGATGTTGCCATAGCATTCTCCGGTAAATTTCCGCAGACGTTGTGTGAGTGCATGACAAGTACTCTTACGAAGATGTCGAGATGGGCAGACAAATGCGGGCTAGGAGTCAACCCGTCTAAAGCGGAACTTGTGCTTTTCACTAAGAAGTACAAAGTTCCGGTACTGATTCCCCCAAGACTATGTGGGGAAGCGCTAGCATTTAGCAACAATGTCAAGTATCTTGGCCTAATCCTCGAAAGAAAGCTCGATTGGAAACTGAGCATAGAGGATAGAGTAAAGAAGGCCACAGTGGCCCTTTATACATGCAGGAAAGCCATCGGACTAAAATGGGGAATGACCCCGTATATAGTTCGGTGGCTATACACCGCCATCATACGACCAATCATGCTCTATGGAGTGGTAGTATGGTGGCCAGCCCTAGACAAAAAAACCCGTCTCAACAGACTCAGTAGATTTCAACGCATGGCAGAGCTATGCATAACTGGCGTGCTACGCACTACTCCAGGGGAAGCCCTGGATACCGTGCTGGACCTCCTCCCTGTAGATCTCATGTGAAAGAAGGTTGCAACACTTTCTGCCCTCAGAATGAGAGAAGCTGAGCTGTAGAAAGCGTCCGCGGTTGGGCACTCGGGAATCCTGACGAGACTCCCGCAATTACCGGAGAGGACAGATTATTGTATCCGTAGTGATCACTTCTCGACGCCTTTCCAGGTATCAATCCCACCTAGGGAGGACTGGGAGATGAACTAGGATTTGCAAATGCGGTCCACTTCTACATTGATGGCTCAAAGTTAGCCGGCCGCGTGGGAGGCGGAGTCTACTGTAACGAGCTGAACATCAGTTACTGCTTCAGGCTCCCGGATCACTGTAGTGTGTTCCAAGCGGAGGTTGAGGCAATCAAAGAGGCCATTTCCATTGTCTTCAAACTACCCCTAGACACTCACTTAGTGTGTGTTTCCTACGATTCCTCTCTCATCAGAGAGGGAGCAAGTTGCGATGCCTTTGGCTACGTGCAGGCTTCTCACGCACGAAAAATTTCGAGCAAACGGCAAACAAGAGATGTCAGCAAACCATCTCTTATAAAGTCTCGAGATCGATATGGCCATATCGATCGAAGAAGTGCTCGGCGGAGGTATATGGACTCAGTAGAGCACAGTTCCCTGCAGTTACTCAAGTCATCACGGGACACTGGAAAATCGGCATTCACGCCTCTAGACTGTCAATCCCTAACAATGACTTCTGCAGGAGTTGTCGCGACGAGGAAGAGGAGGAATCAGTTCCCCACTTCTTCTGCCACTGCCCGGCATTTGGATATCGTTGTCTTCGGCTTCTTGGGGACCCTTTCCTCACGGACATTTCGGACCTGTCCGAAATCAAACCAGGGATCTTGTCCAAATTGTTGTTTATCCCCCTCTCCGGCTACCGCCATAACCTGACCCAACATAAATAACGCCATGGGCGTGCTTGGGTTTATGTAGGAATTTTACGACCCTTATATAACAAAGACTTTCTATACATCGCTAGTTCGTCCGATTTTAGAATACGGCTCTTAGGTATCGTGCCCTCAGTACAAAGTACACCAAGACTTTTTACTTTTTGCTTTGCGGGGCCGTAACTGGGATGCAGGTGTCAGAATGCCAACTTACTCTAGTAGATTGCTATTAGTAAACCTCCCAACCTTAGTTAATCGTAGAAAAATGCTTGGTGTGATTCGTATGGACAACTTGATCAAGGGTGACGTGGATAGCCCTGATCTGTTGAGCCGCATAAACTTCACGATTCCTATTAGATTCACTAGAAACTATATACCGTTGTCCCTTCCACATTGTAGATTGAATTTTTCCATGCATGAACCATTTAAGGTCTTATGCTCGGATTATAATTCTCTCTACCGTATATATCTAAAACTAATTCCCTTCTTCTTCTTAAATCACTAATATTAGCATATTTTTCTCGTAGTTAGAATTAGTTGTCATATTTTGAATGCATGCTTAGTTCTCTTAGCAAGTGTAGTTCTAATTTTCCTACAATAATAGTCTAACAGCTATCTCTCCTGCATGTTCGCGTTCGGGTCGGCTAACGTGCCGCGTTTTGCCTAGGATCCGCGCGTGACAGCCTTCTGCTGCAGTAATTGCATCGCCACTTGAAAGATGTAGTCATTGCATATCAACGTCCAAAAAGTAAAGGCCTTGAAGGGTGAAGCGCGACCTTCCGTCAAGTCGCTTCTCATACACCCGGCCAATGTTCAGGCTGTAATAGACTAGCTACGCTTCCGATATGGACGTCCGGACCTATTGATACGTAGCCAACTGGAAAGCGTGCGAGATGTGCAGCCAATTCAGGAGCACAACATAATTAAGATTCTGCCATTCGCTACAAGGGTTAGCTAAGTGACCTCGCTAAGTTGGTCTGCACGATTACAGACATCGGGAGAAAGGATCCTAAGCGAAGGGTGCTGCATGCCAGCACAAGTCATATGGATCAAGAGAGGTATAACGACCGTACCAAGTGTTGCCCAATATGTGAAGAGCAGCACACGGTCAAGGACTGCAAGAATTTCAACCATTCTTCTCCAACGGACCGAATTGAGTTTGTGAGGAAGCATCGGATCTGTTTTTTGTGCCTGGAAAGTGGACATATGAACAGGTTCTGTAAAAGAGACAGAAAATGCAATGTCTACGGATGCCAGAGAAGACATCACTACCTACTACACGATGGACTGGGCAATCCCAAGCTGTCACTAAAGTCAGACGGTGGGCCACGGAGGGATCAAAGGAGTAATCGTAATCGGTCACTGCATGTGGCGGTGGTCACCGGAAGGAGGAGTCACAAACATCGCCGCCATCGGATCCAATCCTGAGTAGGCCTCTTACCCCTTCAGCAAACACGCCAGGTGCATGGCGTAAATCGAATGAGAGGCAGTTGTCAAATGTATGTTAGTCGTTGATTGATTTGTTCAATGTCAGTACCTGGGCGAAGCGTAATGGACTGGCACTTAATCCAGATAAATGTAAATGTGTAATAATATACAAGAAGCAACCCTATCCAAAACTTGAAATCGAAGGAAAACAAATCAATTATGTAGATCATGCGGAAAACTCAGGATTAACATTTAAAAATACGTATTCTTGGAGTAATCAGGTCGCGAAAGCTACTGGAAGAACATAAAATCGCACTATCACAAAAATGCTTACCAGATACATATACTCAAACTAATGATAGCTAAGACATATTTAACTGCTTATTTTATGGAATTGAAATATTTGGAAATTGTGACGCTGAATCTAAAAAAAAAAGTATAAGTGACATTCAACAACATTGCCCGTTACATTTTGATGGACCTATTTCAGGCTGAGGTAAACTCAGTCACGTATAGGGGTCAATCCACAAGAAAATTGTAGAATAGATGGAACTTTAGGGGAGACGTCGGGGTTGGCCTATTCTAGAGAGGATGTAGCGGGACTTGGGCGAGAGTCTCTTGTAGCGTATGTTGGACGGTGTAGGAGAGACGTAGAATGGGGTAATGTCGGTGCCTCGGCTCTTTGAAATGACTTACGCGGTGAATATTATTTAGATACTTTGATTCGACTTTATTATAAATACTTTTAGCACTTTCTTAGATTCTTAGTAAGTTTCAGAAAATCTACGTTGCAGCTTGGTACAACGTCTGTACTCGGGCCGGGTTTCTACGTAAGTGTCTTCTGGTTCTGGCCGGCGTCTATTTATACTCCTGCTGACGCTGCGTCAGCGGGATCGAAAATGTGCTTCCGCGTAGGGCTCGCATTTCACTGTTTTGGCGATCGTGGGTTGACCTGGTTTTGCTTCCCTCCGACCGTGCGATTCGTATTTTGGCGAATGTCGTGAGCTTCCGCGGTGTCATCTTTTCGTGGTTGATGAACCCGGAAGACTGAACCTGACTGGTCGCTTGGTGTGGAGTGGGGGAAGTCTGAGCTTTCCCTGTGTCATCTTTCCGTGGTTTTTAATGAACCCGGAAGACTGCACCTGATCGGTCGCTTGGTCAGGAGTGGGGGAAGTCCGAGTGACCGTGGGGTCTGCGCGTATCTTGGTAGCTATGTCAGTTCTACGTGTGAAGAGGGTGTTCTTAGAGTTAGGAATTACGTATGGCGAAGAATATATGTACTATTCTATGTTGGGAGAGGCGTTGCAGCGAACCCTTTTAGGTTCGTTACAAGCGACACTTCGAAAGTAGGATGGTAGGCGTCTTCATGTATAGTGAGCGGAAGGGCTCGGGTTAACAACACTATGGTCGGATCCGATACAAAGCACAGATCAAGCAATCGACCCAAGGAATTTTTCACATGGTTGACTTGAGACAAGGATAGGTCAAGCAAGCCGTCAACAAAGTCATGTCGTGACATGGGCAATAAGTTATTAGACTCGTTTACCGAAGACCAAACAGTTTCTGGTAAGTTGAAGTCACCAAGAACTATCATATGATCTTTATCTGATAACGGGAAGAAACAGCGGTTACAGCGGACAAGTGCTGCTCATAAATTGAAATATCCCAAGAAGGTGGAATATACGAGCAAGTAATGAATATAGCGAAAGCTGGCGGACACCACGGAGGCGGATGCTACAGACGTTATTGGCTGCACGTTCTCCGTGGCGATGAATTCGGCTACCGAATCTGCATCGCCAGCAGCTGTCGTTGCCCTTAGAGTGGCAAACTAAATTAGCTGCTGCACACTTTGAGTGGTCGGAGTCAATTTTTCGGCAACGAGCGGCTGAGTGACAGTTGGCAATTGCAGATCGCGCGGAGTGACCCTTTTGCGTCTCGGAGACTCATTCAACAGTTTGAAACCACTAAACTGAGACTCCATTGCTTGGAGCCGATCGTATACCACAGTGAATTCCATTCTAATTATTATTTATTTTATTTGTTTAAAAATGTTCAATACAAATTTAAAACAAATTGGAATCAGACCAATGTGCCAGACAAACGCTCAAAGCGGAATTAGTGAAAAAACAGAGCAGAGTGTAGAGCTGTTATAGCAAGAGCTACTAACAGAGAGCGCTATTCCTCTGAAAGTTTAAAAAGCGAGAGAGAAAGAATAGTTGTTTGGGTTTGGATAATAGAGATAGAGTGATAGCTAAAGCAAAGGCTACGGGATAAGAGCAGGCTAAATTCAACGGGTGCGTACTTACAGAAAGCAACACATAAACACACGATTAACCGACGCACAGAATTAAAAACAAAATTTAGTTTTTATGAAAACAATAGGCATGCACCTGCATTAAAGAACTGATTTTGCTGCTATAGGTTAAAAAGGGATTTTACTAAAGGTTTATTTTGAAAAACACCGGCTGTAATTGCAAAATAAAAGAAAAAGAAGCGGAGCGCAAAACAAAAACACGTCTGGTCACTACGAAAGAGAACGAACGATGAGAACTTGAGAGTATGTTAATACCGAAGGCAAGTCATTAATAAAGAGTGTGAAGAGTAAGCGGCCTAGATGGCTGCCCTGTGGTACTGCCGAAGAAACCTTGACTAGTGAACAGAGGGAGCTTTTAAAGAGGACTCTTTGAGACCTGGAACAAAAGTAGCTAGAAATCCATCTCAGGAGGTTGAGCGGAAACCCTAAAAGGTCAAGTATATGTGCTAGAAGGGAATGGTTTACAGAGTCAAACGCTTTACTAAAGTCGCTGTATATAACATCCGTCTGTAAGTTACCTTGAAAGTGGCATTAATTCTTTGAAAGCTTTTTATTGACTGATTTCATATCTTTTAATTTAAAGCTTACTTGGCTAAGGCCGCGCAGCTGCGCTGTCAGAAACTCCGGCAGCGGAGCGGCCGCACTATGTATACGCTTAATGTCTATATGCTCAGTACTGCTGACAGCGAGATCGTGAGAAACAATGTCGTATGCACATGCAATAGATCATATTCATTGCGCCGTCTAGTTAACTTAACTAGACTGCAACGGCTGCACTTATGATACCTGGAGGCATAGTTGTGTTATCGCATTACGTCGCACATGAATTAAGCCCGAGGCTTGATTCTACTTAAACATTGCAACAAAGTGTTACAATGTGTGTTTTTTCACATATACTAGGTACAGTGTGTACTCTTTATGTGTGACTACTACAAAAGCCTTTAAAGATGAAAGAGGTAAACTTTAACAAAATCGTGGTGGTTGAATAGGGTGAATAGTTTAAGCAAGGGTCCACACAGGGCCTAGGCGCAGTACCTGAGTACTCAGCCTGGAACCCCGTCTGGACCCGGTGAAAACACCGGCTTTAACTAGTCGAAGATCATGAAGTAGAGAAAGTTTATTTAACAAGGGACTGAAAGTGCCGTTCGACCTCGGTAAACCGTATGGGTACGGCTGACCAGAGTAGCTTTCCTGAGAATAGGTGGTTTGGAAAAATTGGGCAAAAAGATCGGCGATTGCCTGATCGTGTGAACGTGCGGACGTTCTACGCTTACTGATTACGAAGCTGTAAAAGTGTTTACGGTCCTGAGAAAAACGTATCCTGCATCGAGATAGGTAGTTCTTATAACATTTAGCATAATAATAATAAATAAGAAAAGTAAATAAAAATAATAATAAATAATACAAATAAATAAAAGGTATAGTAATAAATAAATACAGAATAAAATAAAAGGAATATTTAAGGATTCCGGATAGGCCATGGACATACAGACGGCGGCGGAAGCTCAAACGCCCAATCCGGGTATCGGTGTAGGATGGGTGCACCGTAGGCAACGGGATGAAATATATTCGCGAAAAGACGTTCAAGGTATACATGGGTACTTGTGCTCGTGTTGCCCATTAAAATTATCAATTCGTGCTATAGATACTAATAAAAATCGATCAAATATTAAATCATGGAAAAAATCAATGCCAATGTGTAAGAGCACAAGCACTGTAAGCAATAAATAAAAAATGAGCCAAAATTGCGCTCGGCAGCAACAACAACAACAAGACGAACGTCGACTGTCGTCACTCAGAAACAATATACTTCTGCAAGCGATCGCGGAGAGAGCACGCTCTCTCTCCCCTGCAATATTATGCTCAAGCAGCACATTGTAAAGTGAGTCGTGGAGTGCCCCAGTGTGCAAATAAAAAGAAAACTGAGCCCTCAAGCAAATAAGCAAAATAGTGCACCCAAAATAACAAAAACGTCTAAAAACACTGTGCTAAATAAGGTGCAAACAAACAACAGATTCGGGATTCTCAGTCACCCACAAAAAGATGATGATAAAGCCACGCAAGTAAAGTCGCCACCTCTTTATGTGCGTCAGATAAATTGTACTGAATTGGTTTAAAAATTTTATCAGTTAAATTGGCGAAAACAAATTCTATGCCACGCCCATAAAAAGGGGTAATATAAGTGAAACAAAAATACAAGTCCATGACAAACATAACTATCGATCAGTGGCCAAATACCTCGAAAATTAAAATATTAGTTACTTTACCTACGAACTTAAAAGTAGCAAAGGATTACAAGTGGCTATCAAAGCAATCGAATCAACAGTTCCAGTCAATGAGATAATAGCTGGACTTAAAGATGGATATGGAATATGGAAAGATGGACTTTGAAGTCAAAATGGATATGAACATAAACAAAACTCCCCATCCAAGATAGAACGACCAAATCTACAAGCTCCAATATATACTGCACCGTAGAATCACCGTAGAGGAACCACAAAAACGAAATGGACCCGTCCGATGCACAAATTGTCAGGAATATGCAACCTACGCGTAGCCTGGGTTACCTGGGGTATGTACATCTCAGTGATGTAGAAACTGTGGGGGAAACCACACTGCCAACTACAGAGGTTGCCCTGTCTATAAAGAGTTTAAAAATCGCCTAAACCAACAAAAAACCGAAGCTCGAAGACCAGTCTTCCGACGAAAGTTGCCGTATAAGTAATGTTTAGAGTAACTCGTATTTTTTATAATATGTTGAACACTTTATTTAATAATGGTGTTCGGGCGAAGCCCGAGTGTAAATTTTGTACCATCTTTCTATTGCCTATCAATTCACTTTCTTTTCCATTTTAGTCATTATACTAAACTAACATAACGTAAGCGTAGCTTTATCTATGCTCGCTCAGCAACATGCTCTCATTTAATCATCTATTCTTTATATATGCTCGCTCTGGTTATCTTTTCTTTCCTATGCCGTCGCTAAGCCGTCAGCAGCTGCGCCTGCTCTGGCAGTTACCGCTTGATATAGTTGGAGAACAGACCTTTTTTGTCCCCAATCTATTACTTTGGCTCGAGATCGGCTCGCTTGCCTCATCCAAGTGTATCACTCTCTAATACTATTGTAAAAGACTCTGGCATCTTCGGCCACCCTTAACACACAAAGTACCTATAATAAAATTTATAACGTTTCGGAAATCACTAAATTGTGAAATTATTGAACAAATATAGTCAGCGAAAAAGCTCTGTTGCGTGACCTTCCATCCATGGCGGCGATTATTAGTTATTGATCTTAATTATGAAGTCTAGTGTAAGTTAGGCTAGGGCAAAGCGGGAGCGCAATAAAAGCTCGCTCTCTCGCTCTTGGCGAATTCGCCCCGCTTTGCCACCGTAGGTTAGCTAGAGTAAGAGATTTTGAATTGGGAAGGAAATATAGTTGTTCGCTAACATTGAAATAGATCGAGCGTATCAATTTTTCGCCCCGCCGAATAAATAATTAAATTACAGCCACCCAAAATTTTCGGTTGATTTCATTAGAAAAACTCTTCTAATTTTTCATGGCGCCCCCGGGTGGACTGTAAAGTTAATTATAGGCAACAACAATAAGTGACAGTGACACAAGAAATTGCAGTATATGCAAACATATTCGTTGCCCGCGTCGTGGTGTGTGTGTCAATCAGCAATCAATTTGCATAATATCATCGCGTCGGTCGCGCCAAGAATAATTTTTGTGCAAATTTCTGCTACCGCCGAGGGATGCCCTGCGATAAAGCCAGGAAAGTAGCAGTTGGATTCAAAGATCCAAAAGAGGAATCAGAGGTATTTGTGCAGAAAATTGAAGGCTGAGCAAAAGACATTCAGATCTCTCTTTGAGGTGTCTTGTGCTGAAAACATTGCACATCGCCTTCAATTCTAGGCACAGACGTATGATATACATATAGTATAGCTTGATTGCATGCATTTTATTAGTAATTGCATAAATATAACTCAACACACATAAATACATACATATCGACACATACAGACATATGTGAACCGCTATTTGACGCAACAGTTATATGTACATACATCTATCGTTTACTGCAATCACTGTCGCCCTCCCCTTTATTTTGTTCTACCTTTCTCGTCGTTAGAACCTCACAAGAAAGTTTGTTCGTTCGTTCACCCAAGCCACGGCGTATAGAAAGTATCCACACATACATACAAGCAGCAGCACCGGTGCATTATTTCGTTTTCGCTTTCGCTTCTCCACTGCTGCTTGCGTTGTATTTGTTGGGAGAATTTTCATTGCCGCTCTTGAGCTTAACGGTGCGCCAAAGTGACGCGCTACCCTGTATCTAACGGGTATATTCTTTTCGGCTGTTACTTGCCAAGTGACGCGCTACCCTGTATCTAAGGGGTATATTGTTTTCGGCTGTTACTTGCCAAGTGACGCGATACCCTACATTCTAAGGGTATATTGTTTTCGAACGTCACTTGCAACTACTCTTTCCCTTGATACCTCGTGCCTCGCGACATTCAATTAAAATTCGTTTTCGATTATCGTTCTCGTTCAAAAATTTAAAAAAAAAAAAATAATAATAATAATAAATAAATAAATAGAAATAATAGTGGTTTGTTGCGTAAAATCTACATACACAAATATTATGGCAGAAAACAGTAAATCTACTCTTGAAGACTTAAAGATGAAGCTCAAAAATCGAGTAAAAGCATTCGCCGCTTAGAGGATCGATTAGATCAAGGGTCGATTCCTTTGCAATTACCGGAATTACAATGTAGATTAGATTGTTTGAATGCTTCAATTGAAAAGGCTAACCATTTGCAGGAGCAAATCGAGGACATAACAGGTGATGATGCATATGCAGCCGAGTTGGAAGAGCTGACGATTGTCACCAAGGGAAAGATAATGTCGCTTATCGCCGCCTTTGATGCAGCAAGCGATACGAAGCCAGTGTCTTCTTCAGCCCCAACTCATGCTAGACTTCCGAAATTGGCATTACCCAAATTTAGTGGTAAACACTCGGAGTTCAAAAATTTCATTAGCCTTTTGAGAGACTAGTCCATAGCGACAACAGCATACCGGTGATCGAAAAATTTAATCATTTGATTTCGTGCCTCTCTGATGAAGCATTAGGAACAATAAAGGCGTTCCAAGTCACTGAGGCAATTATGAAAAGGCCATGGCTGGCCTAAAACGAGTATATGACAACGATTATTTGATTTTCACGAATAATATTTCCACATTGTTCAATCTGCCGAGAATATCGCATCAATCTGCATCATCTCTAAGAACTCTAATCGATACTGTTTCGTCGATTTACGGATCGTTACTGTCGATCGGAGATGATACAAAAATTTCGAATGCAATGCTCATTCATCTCGTTTTAAACAGAGTCGACCCAGTGACGAAACAAAAGTGGGATGAACAGCTTACTTATGAGAAGTTGCCGCTTTGGTCCGACTTTGAGAAAGTCTTGAATCGTCGATACCAGCATCTGTCTGCTGAAGAATCGACAAGCCAAGGCAAGACAAAGTCATGCCAAGCAAGCAACATAATCGCAGTTCATTTGCTTGTTCTTCCACTTCCACCAACAGTAGAACTCAGCAAACTTGTAGCTACTGCAATTCAGGAGACCATGTAGTGTCAAATTGCCCTCCATTTTCGCGTCTCTCGGTGATGCAAAGGTTTGAGTTTGCTAAGTCGGCATCCCTATGCATTAATTGTCTGCCAAGAGAGTCCTTCTCCTCCATCAAATCAGAATCAACCTTCCACGTCACATGTTTTGCATGCGACAGCGTTGGACAGGGTAATTCTGGCTACGTCGATCGTAAGCGTCCGAACTAAGAGCGGTGAACACATTCTGGCCAGAGCTCTGCTCGACTCTGGATCACAAACAAATTTCATTACCGAGGACCTCGCTAATCGCTTACAGATCCGTAGAGAGGAGTCCTGTATTAAATTGCTTGGAATTGGTGAATCTAATTCTCAAGTAAGGGATAAAATACACACAGTGGTGAAGTCGCGAATAAATGGTAGTGAGTTCTCCTTTGATTTTGGATCCTGAAATCAATTTCAGGTTATCACCCTGACCAGTCAGTGAATGTGACTGACTGGCGAATCCCAGAGAACCTACCACTGGCAGACCCTTATTTCTACAAGCCACAAAGAATAGATATGCTAATTGGAGCAGAATCGTTCTTTGAATTATTAGCTGTTGGTCAAATTAAACAAGGTCCTGACTTTCCAACTCTTCAGAAAACCCTTCTTGGTTGGGTTGTGTCGGGAAAATATGTTTCCAGGAGTTCTGCTCCTCAAATTACAAACAGTTTGAGTTGCAGTGAAGAGTTGCTAGTATCCATCGATAGGACCTTGCAAAAGTTTTGGTCACTGGAAGAAATGCCATCTACCAAGAAAATTGCCACACCTGAGCACAAGCTATGTAAAGAACACACTATCGTAAGACGACTCAGGTACTATCATCAGGTCGGTTCGAAGTAAGGCTCCCGTTTAAATCGGATCCAAATTGTTTAGGCAACTCCTTTGAGGTTGCGAAACGGCGGTTTTTGTCGCTTGAAAGACGATTGCATCGTGACCCTGAGTTGAAAAATGTTGAAAATGTACTTGGAATTCATGGAAGAGTACCTCTCCTTAGGTCATATGTCTCCTACTGACAATACGATTCCTTCTACTCCACACTACGTAATCCCTCATCAGTGTGTTCTGAGGCCCCAAAGTACGTCTACCAAGCTCCGAGTCGTGTTCGATGCTTCGTCCAAGACGTCCTCACAGGTGGCCTTAAATGATATTCTGATGGTGGGACCTACCATTCAGGAGGAATTATACTCGACACTGCTCCGTTTCCGTCTGCACAGGTTTGCCCTGACTGCTGATGTTAAAAAGATGTATCGCCAAGTGATGGTGAACGAAGCGGATCGGCAGTTTCAGCTCATAGTGTGGAGAAGAGACCCTTCTGAATCCTTGAGATTATACAAGCTCAACACTGTAACCTATGGGACTGGACCAGCCCCATTCTTAGCTATCCCGTGTTTGAAAAGGTTGAGTGAGTCTGCGAAGCTCTCATTCCCCTAGAGCTGCTAATGTTATTGGGTCCGACTTTTACGTCGATGACTTGTTGACTGGTGCTGCATGCGTAGAGGAGCTAAGGGCAATTAAGTCCGAAGTGTCTCAGGTTCTTCAGACCGCAGGGTTTGAGTTGACTAAGTGGTTTTCAAACTCACCCGAGATCACCGCATCTGAGAGCACAGCCAAACCCATAACAATCTCGGATTCAGAGTCGACAAAGGCGTTAGGAATCTCATGGTTACCTACTGACGATGCCTTTAAGTTCAAAATTGACAATTCAGTTATGGGTCTCCGAGCGACAAAACGGAACATACTATCGGTGACATCAAAGTTGTTTGACCCCTTGGTTTATTAAGTCCTATCGTTATAAAAGGCAAGATCCTATTGCAGGAGCTTTGGCTTAACAAACTAGATTGGGATGAGTCGATCCCGCTGCATTTGGAAACAGCGTGGAATAAGTTGAAAAATACACTATCTCAATTGGAAGACATATCCATATCTCGGTTTGTGTATTCCGATCCGATGTTACCGGTTCAAATACATGCCTTTGCTGACGCCTCCATGAGAGCCTATGGAGCGTGCGTCTATATACGTAGCAGAACTGCAGAAGGTTTAAAAATATCATTGTTGACTTCGAAATCCAAAGTAGCGCCGCTCAAGACCAAAACGCTCCCAAGGCTTGAGTTATGTGCCGCTCACCTTCTCGCAGATCTCTGTCACAGAATCAAGCCCCTATTAAACGTGCCCATTGAACGAGTCGTTTATTGGTCGGATTCAGAGGTAACTCTTCATTGGATCCGGTCTCGTCCATCATCGTTGTCGACTTTCGTTTCAAATAGAGTGGCTGAGATTCAAGAGTGGTCAGATGATGCTACGTGGCGGCATGTACCCACGAAACAGAACCCAGCAGATATTGTCTCAAGACGTTGTGACGTCGACGAAATCGTTCAGTCAATTTGGTTCGAAGGACCATCATTTCTGAAAGAGGAAGAAGAAAACTGGCCCAAGAACGCTCATTTCGAACACTCCGATGATCTTCAGCTGGAAAAGAGGAAGACTGCGGTCGGGCTGACCGCGGCTGTGCGAAGTTCGGAGCTGTTAGATGTCATCGAGGGATTCTCGTCACACCTCAAACTGCTTAGAGTGTTCGTGTATGTGTTCCGCTTTATAAGAAAATGTAAAGACCCAAGCCTAAATTTCGAAAAAACTATCTCACCAACCGAATACAAGCCTTTTATAAAATTGTCGAAATCGTCCAGCATCACGAGTATCAAGGAGAAATCGAAAAGGTTATGAAAGGATCTACAATTGGTCCTAGTCTTCAGCGGTTGAACCCATTCATCCAGGAAGACACAGGGACTTGATGCAACTTTTCGTTGTTGCGAGTGGGGGGGCGACTAGCCAAAGCTCCTATATCATACGATGCCAAGTTTCCTCTGCTTTTGACTAAGCGCTCGCAATTCGTGCGAAGCTATATTCGTCATCTGCACCATTCGAATTTTCATGTCGGCCCACGAGCACTTGTGAGCATCCTTCGACAGAGCGTTTGGATAGTGAACGCTCAGGAGGTCTGCCGTCAGACAGTTCGATCGTGTATGCGCTGTTTTAAATGCAAGCTTCGATTGCTGACGCAACTCATGGGGAATTTACCCGCAGATCGACTCCGTGCTCTCCGCCCATTTTCAATTTGCGGCGTTGATTTTTGTGGACCAGTGCACACGACATTGAAAATTCTCGGAAGGCCCCCATACAAGTCATACATTGCGCTTTTTGTTTGTTTTGCGTCCAAGGCGGTTCACGGTTCTTCGATTCTTCTTTGTGCTTTGCTCGCTGCTGCCTGACGAAAATGGATGAGTCCAATGACTTGCCGGAAAACAGGGTGTCTTTTTACAAACGAAAGGCACTCTCAATATACAACAAAGCCGTTTCACTTCGAGAGACGATATTGAGTGATGAAAACAACCCAATCAATGAAGATGCGCTAAGTGTTCATTTAAAATTCTTGGAAAAAATTTCCGACTAAATAAATGTTACTCATTCTAATTTAGAAGAGCTTGATGTGAACGAAATTGGCAGCGACCTATGGAAATCGAAGTTCGTATTCGCTCAGCACTCCGCAGGACTACCCAGAACATGCCGCATCACTCAACGATACGACCCGAGCTCAACGTTACTGCCTCCGGAAATGTACGGTCACGATATCATATTCCTGACATTAAACTTCCCACTTTCCGTGGAGGTTATACTGAGTGGGCAGACTTTCACTCGATGTTTAGCACAGTAATAGATCAGGAGCCCTTTCTATCAAAGATTGAGAAGTTCCAGCTCCTGCGCTCATGTTTGGATGGACCTGCCCTGGAAGCTGTTCGCTCTTTGGAAGTATCGAAAGGCAATTATGATATGGCATTCGATATTTTAAACAATCGTTTCAATAATAAACGTTTAATCTTTCAGGCACACGTCGCTGAAATTCTGAGGCATGAGAAGGTTGAAGATGGGTCAGCTACAAAGCTACGTACTTTATCGGGCAAGCTTCATTCTCACATGAGAGCGCTTAGGTCGATGGGTACCATGGAGGATATAGCAGGATGCATCATCGTTCACTCCACATACAAGTATCTCGACTCTGATACCAGGACCAAATGGGAGGAGCTGTCGCCCCCTAATGTCATACCAACAAAGGGCCAAAGGGTCGGTATCAGTATCCGGTATCGGTGCTGATTCTGCATTTCACACGGAAGGTTCAGTTAATTTGGTCATTCGATCCAGGACTTCCGATTACTTCACGAGTCTCACAGCTCTCGTTGCTCCACGTATTACAGGAAACCAGCATGCTTCTTCATTTGATGTATCCAAATGGGAAATGCCATCCAATATCAGCCTTGCTGACCCACACTTCAACAAATCTCAGCGCATCGATGTACTTATTGGAGCCAGCTTATTTTACGATATTTTATGCGTTGGACAGATCAAATTGGAGAGGGGACTTCCTATAATACAAAAAACCCGTCTCGGCTGAGTTGTCACAGGTGGAGGTCATTACTCCCACAGCTTAGTGCTCCTAGCTGCCTCTAGTTCGACGGAATTGAGTCAAACGCCTACCGTTGGTTTGGATGACCTAGTGCGAAGGTTCTGGGAAGTTTAAAAATGCCACGGTCCCGCTACAGAAGCAACAAAGGAGGAAATTGCTTGCGAGGAACATTTTAAAAAACATTGCGGTCGGCACCCAAGCGGCGAGTACTGCGTTCAATTGCCTTTAAAGCTGAGTGACAGTCTTCTTGGAGATTCATATCAACAAGCCTATCGCAGATTCCTCAATCTAGAGCGCAAGCTGGTTCGCAAACCACTTCTCAAGGCCCAATACGCCGCATTTATAAAGGAATACGTCGATTTGAATCACATGTCCCTGTCAAAGGTGACTTACTTAAACAATGCAAATTTTTTCTTCCTCATCACTGCGTCTTAAGAGAAGACAAAACCACCACAAAACTCCGAGTAGTTTTCGACGGATCCGCTTTTACATCTACAGGATATTCCCTCAACGATATATTGATGTCAGGCCCAACAATTCAGCCGAAGTTAGTTACGACTCTTTTTCGATTTCGTACCGTTCGTATAGCATTGACTGGTGACATTTGTAAAATGTATATATGCGTCCGTGTCTCGCTCCAAGATAGTTTTCTGCAGTGCATGGTGTGGCGTGACTCACCCCTCGAGGAGCTAAGAACATTCAAGCTGGATACCATGACCTATGGAACGAAACCAGCAGCTTTTCTGGCCGTCCGTTCTTCATATCCAATTGGCTCTGAAGTTGTGCTGCGGGACTTTTACGTGGATGATTTGCTAACGGGGGGAGATACTGCAACTGAGGTGCTAGAAATAATTTGCCAGGTGTCACGACTCTTAGCCAAAGGAAATTTCAAGATCAGGAAATGGTGTTCAAACACCCAGTGAAGATAGGAAAACATTTGTTAAATTTACTGATGGCAGCGATGTAACCAAGACGCTAGGTTTAGCATGGAATCCCACTTCGGATGAGCTATTATTTTCATTCTGTCCCAATCAAGTCCCTTCGAAACCAACTAAGCGAGTCGTATTGTCAACTATTGCACGATTTTATGATCCACTCGGACTTATAGGGCCAGTAATTACCAAAGCAAAAATATTTCTACAGCAGCTGTGGAAAGAAAAGCTTCATTGGGATGAAAGTCTGCCAGTCTCCTTACGCACAACTTGGATCAACTTTATTCAGCAGTTTGACTCTATGCAACAAATTTCTTTCCCGCGCCTATTTTTAATTTGACTCAAAAAGAACAGACGTGCAAGTGACACGCTCCGTCTGCGAACAACAACAAATCAGCTGCTGTACAATCCAAGCATAGGGAGCTTATCAACATCTGAGCACTGTCAACGGATCCCCAGCGGCAGGTCCGTGTGTAGAATATCCATTTCAAACCTGATCATCATCACACTCCAAAGTCACTCAATATTGGCGAAGGAAGGCCAGGAAAAAGCGGGAAACGAAATTTCACTAAATACCGAGTGAAAAGCGTGTGGGTGCAAAGAAAACAACATTAACTAGATAGAGGTGATACGTGACAGCTGTTTGCGATCGATCGGATCAGCCGAAGCTCGTATTCATCTCCGCCAGAGGGCGCTCACCAACTTTGCACCCAGAGGGCGCTCACCATCAGTGCCACAACAACAGAGCGAGCCGTTAAAGTTTAAATCGAAATGCAGCCTGTCTCAAAACGTCTGCGTGAGAACACGGGGGCAAGTCTAAAAGCGCCGCGTGTGTCAGAAACGCCATCCCAGGAATTGGTTCAGCTACTGAACCAACGATTTGAGGAGCAAGCCAGTCTCATTTCTACAACAATGAATGATGCAGAAAAGCGGCTGTTAACCTTGCTAACAGAAAAGCTTAGCAGTATGGCTGGCGAGATCCATAATCTCACCAAAAGAGTTCAGTTTCTCGAGGACAAACTGGGTGAGACTCAACACCTTACACAAAAAGGTAGACAATATGGAAGCCCAGTTTAAGCAAAAGCTCGATGAACAGGCTAATGCTAACATCGCAAGCAGCCTTAGGATCCATGGAGTTCCTTACGTGGAAGGGGAGAAACTGAAGCACATCTTCAACAACTTGTGCCTCAGCCTTAATCACACTCCAGCGCCTGCTATTAAGGAAATCTACCGTATGAAACTGAACAAAAATTTGCCCCACTCTATTGTTGACCCTATCATCATGGTCAAACTGGAACTGGTGCGCGATAAAGCGGCACTTCTACGTAATATCGGTATGTACAGGCGGGAAACAAAAAAACCAATCACCTTGCAGCTACTCGGCCTGAACTCGCCTGCGCCAGTATACATCAACGAGCAGCTTACAAAAAGAAAACTACCAGATCTTTAAAGAAGCTTTAAAAAATGAAGAAGCATCGACAGCTGCAGTCTGTGTGTACGCGCAGGGGTACAGTTCACATAAAAGTCCGTCAAGAAAGTGAGTTCTGGGAAGTTCTCAAAATACAGGAACTGAGAGAGATGCAAGCCGACACCGAGGGTCTTGCCGCAGGCGGCGAGAATTGTTCGTTTCGCCAATAACAAAAATATTAGTCATTTTTTTTATGTTAGCCTTAAGAATCCCTAATCTAACCGTTTTCCTATATACTATTATTAAGTGGGCCCTTGACTTCTTTTACTATACTGTCATTCTTAGTTTTGATAAAACTCATTTGATATGGACAATTTATTAACACTTACCAATGCGAATACATTTCAGATGCTTAGAATTCTGGTGAAGCAGAAATCGGGTCTCCAAATCTGCCATATTAATGCACAAAGCTTGCCGAAAAAAATTGAAGAATTTAGACATATGTTCGTGGATTCAGGAGTGGATGTTATATGTGTGTCTGAAACTTGGTTTGTCCCCGACTTAAGTGACTCGTTAATTGAATGTAGCGGGTACAATGTGTTTCGATCCGATCGTATAGGGCATGCCGGGGGCGTATAAATAACAAGATAGCTGCTAAACTCGTCTGTAAGCAAATACCGGACAGCGCTATAGAATACATTTTTCTAAAGATCACAATGAACAAAAAGAGACTGCTCCTTGGCTGTATATATCGACCAACCCAAAAAATTGACTATTCGTATTTGACAACACTTATTACTGACATTTCTCTGACGTATACAGACATAATACTTGCAGGTGACTTTAACTGTGACATTCTTAGAGAATCCCGATTGCCAGATAGCCTGTTCAGTTTTGGTTTAAATGTTGTAAACCACCAATACACTTTACAAAAACCAGAAACACACTATTAGACTTATTTTTTGTTGACAGCACCGAAAAATTGTTACTCTATGCTCAACTCACAGTGCCAGGGTATTCAAAACATGACCTTATTTTCATGACCTACGACATCAATCCTGACTACCATGACTATGTTACCTTCTATAGAGACTTTAGGAACATTGACCTTAGAAAACTAGACACTGACATTAACATGCTCGACTGGACATCAATATATTATATGCCGTCTGTGAATTCTCAGCTTGCCCACCTTCAATCAAACATCGACTATCTTTATGATGAACATGTACCTATCAAGAAAGCGACCGTTAGACCAACAGATAACTCCTGGTTCAACCATGAAATAAAAATGGGTATCATTAAACGAAATGACGCCTTTAAAAAGTTTAAAAGATATAAGACTGAAAGCCACCTTAATATGTACAAAGCATTAAGATCAAATGTAACAAAGCTAATCAACTCTGCCAAGACCGCCTTCTACACGTCAAAGTTTAATAACGCGTTATGCGGTAAGAAAAAATGGCAAATTATTAAAAATATTGGAATTGGGAAAAAAACACGAAACACTCAAGTTGACATGGACGTAAATGAAATAAATAACAAATTTGTGCAACTAATTGTACCTGACTTTCCCCCAACCCTTAACTTGACATCAGTACCCTATCCTAACACTGTTCCTAGCTTCAGTTTCTGTTGTGTTAGTCCGTGTGATGTTCTGGAATCCCTACTTAAGATTAAGTCGAATGCGATTGGCCTAGACAACATGAACCCTAAATTTCTGAGAATAATTCTCCCCCGAATTTTAATGCAAGTTACCCAACAAGTTACATCAACATTCCCTGAAAAGTGGAAGGAGGCCAAAATAGTCCCTATCCCTAAAGTAAACTCTCTAGATTACAGGCCAATATCCATTTTACCGAGCCTATCAAAAGCGTTCGAGGCTTTGGTGGCTGTGCAAATAAATAAATTTTCTTTCTGAGCATACATTACTTAACAACAACCAATCTGGATTTAGACGAAATAGAAGTTGTTCTACCGCCATAATAAAAATTGTAGAGGATATCCGCGAAAGAATGGACGACGGAAATGTGACATTCCTAACTCTTCTTGACTATACTAAAGCTTTTGACTCAGTTGACCATGGTATCCTCATTGCAAAGCTTCGTAAATCCTATAATTTCTCTGTCTCAGCAGTACGGTTTCTATCGTCTTATCTCTTAAATAGGAGTCAGGCTGTTGTCACCGAAACTGAAATGTCGTCCTTTGCATATGTTAAGTGTGGTGTCCCACAGGGATCAGTACTTGGTCCATTATTGTTCTCCATTTATGTAAATGACCTGCCAATGGTATTGTCCGACTGTGATGTGCACATGTACGCCGATGACGTCCAATTATATGTTAGTCGACCGTTAAGTAGAATAGATGAGTGTATCAGTGTTAGCAATGTAAAACTTGAGAAGATTAGTGCATGGGCGACTCACAATCGCCTATGCCTAAATCCAACTAAGTCAAAATGTTTGATTATCTTCAAAAACAAGAAAAAGATAAACCCAACACTATTAAGACGCGTAGAAATCTCAAATACTCCCATTAGCTACGTAGAGAAGGCAAACAACTTAGGCTTTGTACTAAACAATACGCTTTCGTGGGATAATCACGTGAGCAAAGCCGTAGGAAAAACCTATGGGATCTTAAGGTCACTAAATATTACCAAACGATTTATATCGCTAAACATTCGGATGCAAATAGCAAAAGCATACCTTGTACCTGTACTCACCTATGGGATAGAGGCATTTGGTAACTGTGGTTACGCAGACAGGCAAAAATTGAACGTGTGCTTTAATAATACAGCTCGATATATATTTGGGTTAAGCCGTAATGACAGAATTTCAGCTTTTTCATTCAAAATATTCGAAATGAATTTTTTTAATTGGATTGACTATAAGATGCTAACATTCCTTCATAAAATAATATTCACCAAACAACCCGAATACCTGTACCAAATTCTTAGATTCACTAATTCCGTCAGAACAAATAATATTATCACCATTCGACATAAAACTTTAAATTCCGAGAGGCATTTCTTCGTCTATGTCATTCGCATTTGGAATCAGCTTCCGCATCACATGAAAAAGATAAGTAACCTTTCACAGTTCAAAACGCAGTTAAGAGCCCACCTTATAGTAGATTAAGAACCGTAAATCTCAAAACCTAATTAAATAAAATAAAATAAAAGACAACACAACCTATATCTAATAAATGCCGAATATAACATACATATGTAACCCTAAATTAGAAAAGATTATATAATCATAATAGTTGAGTTTGACCCAACCAAAACCAATGTGACATCTAGTGACTAGTGCTCTAATTATAAGCCCCTTGCTTTTAGCACTAGGAAAGAAAATAAATAAATAAATAAAAAAATAAAAAAAATTCCTTCAAAGCAGCAACCTTGAAATGCATGGATTTTACGATGCCAGCATGAGTGCCTATGGAGCTTGCATCTACGCTGTTTCGCAAGGCGACAATGGAGTCAAGGCAAATCTTCTATCTTCCAGATCTCGTGTAGCGCCCCTGAAGACTATCATAATACCCAAGCTGGAATTATGTGGTGCAGCTCTACTCGCTCAGCTTATGCATGAAGTGTCTTTGATGAACTTCAATTGCTCTTATTATATCTGGTGTGACTCCACAGTCGTTTTGGCTTGGATCAAGAATCAACCATTCAACTTCAATGTATTTGTCGCTAATAGACTATCTGTTATTCAGGAACTCACATCTGGAATGTCTTGGCTGCACGTGCCAACTGATCTAAACCCTGCCGATATGCTTTCTCGAGGATCATTACCAGCTGAGCTCATCAATTCTCATCTTTGGAAGTATGGACCTACATACTTGGCAGCCAGTAAGGATCAATGGCCAAGTACGCCTGCTCTTCCACAGCCGGTTTTGGAGGCACGAAAAACCATACTAATTACAAACTGCGCGTCAAGATATTTGGTGGAAGAATCAAAGTTTGTAAATTCCTTCCCCAAAATGCAACGAATTTTTGCGTATGTATGCCAATTCATTCATCGACGAAAGTCTGGAATAACAGTGGAGGACTTGCGTTTGGGAACCGACCTGCTTCTCCGCCTTACTCAGCAATCTCGTCTGTCTACTGAAATAAGAGCCCAGGAAACCCGAAAGGACATCAAGGCTTCAAGCTCGATCGCCTCGCTTTCGCCATTTTTAGATGATTGCGGTTTGCTTCGAGTTGGAGGGCGTCTTCTTAAAAACTCTACCTTGGACTTCGAAGCACGGCATCCCATAATATTGCCCAGGAATCATTCCATCACTTCTGCTCTGATACGGCACTTACACGAAAAACACCTTCACGCTAGACCCCATTCGCTATTAGCCATCATTCGTCAAACGTACTGGCCAATGGGTGGCCGAAAGATCGTAGCACACGTAATCCAAAAGTGTGTCAGATGCACGAGCAAATAATGGCAAATCTTCCGGTGGACAGAGTTAGCGAATCTCGTGCATTTTAAGTTACCGGCGTGGACTATTGCGGTCCGTTCCTGTATAAATCAGAAGTTCGAAACCGGCCCCCACTAAAGTGCTACATGAGCATTTTTATATGCTTCTCCACTAAGGCGGTTCACATTGAGCTTGTGAAGGATCTTACAACGTCTGCGTTCCTTTCTGCTCTTCGCCGTTTTATTTGCACCCGTGGAAGACCGATTCGTATTTGGTCAGATAATGCCACAAATTTTGTTGGAGCGCGGAACGAACTGGCGGAACTTAAGTCGCTATTCCTAAGCGACAGTCATCAAGAAGCCGTGCATCAAGCTTGTCTCAACGATTGCATCGATTGGCGTTTCATTCCTCCTAGATCGCCACATTTTGGAGGATTGTGGGAGGCGTCAATCAAGCTTGCTAAACATCATCTTCGACGTGCCCTTGGATCCTCGCTTCTTGGATTTGATGAGCGGCGCACTCTCGCGTGCAATATCTGTGCAATCATTAATTCAAGGCCTGTTTCCTCTTTCAGAGAACCCTGCAGATCTCGATGTACTCACGCCCAGCTATTTTCTGGTTGGCGCCCCTATCACAACCTCTTTGGAGCCTGACTTGGTTCATTTAAACGTCGATCTTTTGGACCGTTGGCAGAAGGTCACACAGCTTCAGCAAATCTTTTGGTCTCGCTGGCGCCAATCTTATTTAACCAGTCTTCAAGAAAGAACGAAGTGGCGCACCCGGGATCCTGAGCTTCACGTCAATGATGTCGTTCTTGTTAAGGACGAGAACTTCCCTCCTCTGAAGTGGCCTCTAGCGAGAATCCTCGAGCTCATCCCAGGAACTGATGGCGTATCTCGAGTCGCTTTGATCAGGATGGCTTCAGGTGTTAGCCGAAGAGCACTTGCAAAATTATGTCTATTGCCTCTACGAGATGAGGTGAAAGGCATGGATCGTTCCACGGGGGGAGTATGTTGGGGCGAAGCCCGATTGTACATTTTGTACCATCTTTCTATTGCCTATCAATTCACTTTCTTTTCCATTTTGGTCATTATACTAAACTAACGTAACGTAAGCGTAGCTTTATCTATGCTCGCTCAGCAACATGCTCTCATTTAATCATCTATTCTTTATATATGCTCGCTCTTGTTATCTTTTCTTTCCTATGCCGTCGCTAAGCCGTCAGCAGCTGCGCCTGCTCTGGCAGATACCGCTTGATATAGTTGGAGAACAGACCTTTTTTGTCCCCAATCTATTACTTTGGCTCGAGATCGGCTCGCTTGCCTCATCCAAGTGTATCACTCTCTAATACTATTGTAAAAGACTCTGGCATCTTCGGCCACCCTTAACACACAAAGTACCTATAATAAAATTTATAACGTTTCGGAAATCATTAATTTGTGAAATTATTGAACAAATATAGTCCGCGAAAAAGCTCGTTGTCTCAACAAATGGGTTATTCAATTAATATACGGATTACAAATGTTAAATGAGCAATTAATGAGCGCAAGGGTAGTACAAGATATGTGACTACCACTCGGCGGATCACTAAGAGACTAAACTTAAGATACCCAAACTCCCAAACTAGAGCCCTCGCTCGGCGTCCGCCAGGCCCGTCGCTGTTCAGCATAAGCGCTGACATTGCGCCTCGTGCAGGCTGGCATCAGGCGGTCGCGACAGCCGCGCTCTTACGGTCTGCAAATCTGCCTACTCAGCGATCTTGCAGAAGCCGCTCGAGTGGCCAATTTGGTGAACTTTCTCGCTGAGTTTGTGACGTTGATTCTCGTGGCCGCTGCCACTGCCGACCTGGGAGCCTTTTCGGCACGCTATTGAAGTTGGTGTGCGTAGAACCATTGATGCAGGCGACCTGGTCAAAAGTCACCAGGTACGTTCCCGTAATTCGGCGTTCCGGGCCATTGTCAATGGTCACGATGGCATGTGCAACGTTCATTATTACGATGCCCGCATCTACTTCGACGATCGGGGGCAGATCGTTGGGTTGTGTGTCGCAGGCTACTGCTCCGGAATGCAGCTCTTGGGCACAGTTGTTTGTCGGTGCCGCCTTGCAAAAGGCAAGGTTTGGGAGCCCTTTGCATGACGTGACTGCAATGACCTTGCTGTCGCACTCAGCTACGATGTTCTCTGGCATTCGGACTATTACCCCGCTATGGGCGACAGGAAACATAGTTATTTTCTTACAAATGTACTAGGTCTAGGCATTTCGATTACGAATATTATTAATTCTTTGTTAACTAAGGCCCTCACATGGGCAGCGCCCATTAATTGGGTTACGCTGATACCGGTAGAACTTTTATTCAAAAATCGCCTCCAAATCATCGCTATCAATGATAGCCGGGTTAATTACGTTTATTTTTGCCAAAGTGGTGGCTATCATTATGTTTTGTAATTCGAGCGTCAAAATTCTATTTCGCGTAAAAAGGGTTTCATATAAATGTGAAGTATTAATTTCTTCCTTCCTGCTAACTCTCAACAATTGGTTGACGGATGCAGTGAGGGCATTAATCTGTGTCTGGGTTTTCGAATTCATGGTAATTTGTTTATTGCTAGCCCTAACTAGTTCGTACTCAACCTGTCGCGTCTGTTGTAGGTCGTCAAAATCCGGTGTCCCTGCGATAACCTTTAGAGCCGTGCCAAGAATATTTAAACTTCTGGCCTGTCTGTGGTGAACTCCTAACGCAGCCGTCAGCGTCAGTAGATGCTTTGTATCGGTCTCTAGTATCTTTCTCATGTGTGTTTGAGGAAACACATCCGTCATCTCTATTGTTTCTTGAACGTACTGCTCGTACTCCGTCAGATTCGTTGAGTGGTGTATTTGGAATGTTTCGTCCCATATCACCGTCCGTCCGTCAACTATGGGGATGTAGTCCGCGTGCGAATAGTCCGTCAGCTTGGAGTCGGTTAGGGTTGTCTATGGTAGGATTATAAGGAGGCAGAAATACTCGTTGAGGGGCCTAGTAAAATTGGAAAAAAACAAAAACTTATTAACTATACCATACTAAAAGTTAACTCCTTATCTACCTCAAATTGTCTTTGTGGACCCCCTCCCTTTTATAAGAACAGTGGTCCCCAAAACTGCTTCTACTTTTGCTCGGGGCAAAGAGGGGTTCGTTGTTTCCTAACCTCCTATTTGTTTTCACTAGGACTTTCTCTCCTACGTCGAACGTCCTGTTTTGTCTGGCTGGGGAGTTCCTATCAAGCTGTTCTTGCTGCGCCGATTAACCTCAACATTATTTCCTCTCCAAGGTCACAGCTTGAATGAACCACATCAACGGGTGTTCTGTTCGTGACCGAGTGGACTGTCCGGTTGTACTCAATAGTCACTAGAATGACTAGCTCAATCGTATCATCAACTTGGCGTTGGAGTTTTAGGCATCTGGCAATTTCGAGTAGGGTGCTGTGGAAGCGTTCCACCTGTCCGTTTGATGTGCTGTGTAGCGGGGGGGCATTTGCCACATAAATGTCGAACTGGTTCTTTAACAAAGACCGAATAGTCTCTGAATTAAAGGCTGCCTCATTGTCGGACTGGATGAAATACATCCAAAATTTCTAAAAATCTTACTTCCGAAAATATTACCACATGTGACTTATATTTGCAATACTGTCTTAACAAAATCAATATTTCCAAGTATGTACATGGAAGCTTGCGAAAATAACCCCGGTCCCTAAAGGAAAAAATGAATATAGTGTAAGGCAACACATATTAACCCTAACCAACCCCATATTAGCCCTTACCGATATTAACCCTAACCGATCCCGATATTATACTGCGATAGGTTTTATGCGATATTATACTGCGATAAGTCGGAGGCGATTCGACGATCGACAAGAAAAGAGAACAGACGTGAAATAAAGAAATTAATAAAAACTAAACCAATAACCGCGCCACAACTTCAGAAGTGGGATACGCAATCCAAAGCTACTTTAAAAACGCCTACAAGCTACGATGCGCACGCTTATTAATGGCACCAAATTCAGAGGCAGACACATTTATGCGGCTCGACACTTCAGAAAATTATGACCAATTTAAAACCAATTTTCTGAAAACATTTGATAAGGCATGTTCGACAACCGAATTAGTGATGCAACTTCAGAGAACTTTCTACATTCCGGCAAAAACATCCGTTATGGGGTACATTTTGCAGATGCAAGAGTTGGCGTTGCGTGCAAGTGTATGTGAGATTGAAGCAGTCCACTTTATCATCGATGGTTTCCGTGACACGTCGCCAGCCATTGCCTTGCTGTATGGAGCGAAGACTATCAATGAGCTTAAGGAATTATCTCATCGATATGCAGACTTAAGAGCAAAAAACAAACCAAAGTGGAACTCATCGACTATCTCTTCAGCTTCAACTTCAGCTTTAACTTCGGCTTCAACTTCAGCTTTAACTTCGGCTTCAACTTCAGCTTTAACTTCGGCTTCAACTTCAGCTTTAACTTCGGCTTCAACTTCAGCTTTAACTTCGGCTTCAACTTCAGCTTTAACTTCAGCTTTAACTTCAGCTTCAGCACAATCTTCATTAACATCGAATGGTGAAATGCGATGCTACAATTGTTCGTTTTTGGACCCTACGCTTCAGATTGTAAGGCTCCCAAACGTGCGAAGGGTCCTGCTTCCGTTGCGGCTCTCTCAGCCACACTATAAAGACGTGCCCGGAGCAAAATTACACCAAATCAGCAATGGAACCGAAAACTCCCAGAGATGAAGACAGCGACGAATACCCATTTGTTCCGATATTTGACCAGGTAGGAGTATATTTTTACACTGATCCAAAACGCAAAACTTATAAAAATATTCTGTCCGTTATGTTCGACACGGGCAGCGCCGTTAATATTGTGAGAGCTTCAACATTACGATTCCAAAACATCAAAAAATACACTCTTTTACCATCAAACCTACGTAGTGTCAGCGGCTCACATCTTTTCACTTACGGAAAAATTTACTTACACATAACCTATCATGACATTGAAAATATGATTTTGTTTTACATTATGCCAGATGAATACATGTCAGAAGATTTGCTATTGGGTAGACCTTTTTGAAGAAGTATAAGTTAAAATTATCATTTTATGAACATTATAAGCCCGAGACAAATAAAATTGAAAATTTAAGTTTCAAATTAAGTGAGAAAAAAACCATTTCGCCTAGCATAATTGTTTCCAACGATATAGCCTTAGATCAACTAACTCCCACGCATCCGGTTGACACTGCTAATAGTTATGAACCCCTTCAAAAATCAAAAACACCAATTAATAATTCAGAAACATTAGACCATAAATTAGACAAATTAGGGAATGAGACAGCAGGTAGCATTAAAAAAAAACCCCCGAATAACAGTGAACTTCCGATAAGCAATGCGCTTCTAGATGTAATTGAGCAAACTTCCGATATTCAGAATATTTTACAATATAGAACAAATTGACATTGAGGATTACAATATTGATTACAAACTTAGTGAAAACTTGCGTAGTGAAATCCGAACATTAATTGAATTAAATTATTTAGACCTGCCCAACATACCAGCCATTGAACATAATTATGAAATGAAGATAAAAAATTATGTCACAAGCCCCAATATATTCAACACCAAGAAAGCTTTCATATCATGACAAAAGAGTAGTTGACAAACTTATTGAAGAATTGCTGGCTGAAGGCCACATCAGACCGAGTGATTCCCCTTATACCTCTGCAATTGTACTGATAAAAAAAAAATCAGGTGAGAAAAGGCTGTGCGTTGATTATAGACAATTGAATAAGATAACAGTAAGGGATGGGTACCCATTGCCACTTATAAATGATTGCATAGAGAGAATGGAAGGTAATAAGTATTTCTCCCTTCTGGATCTGAAAAGTAGTTTCCACCAGGTGAAGGTGGCAGAGAATTCAATTCAATTTACATCTTTTGTGACACCAAACGGACAATACGAATATCTTAGCATGCCATTCGGTTTGCGAAACGCATCAGCTGTCTTTCAGCGATTTGTAAACAATATATTCGGCCCATTAATAAAACAAGGAAATGTAGTTGTATACATGGATGACATTGCAATCGGAACCAAAACTATAGAAGAACACTTTGTTGTCTTAAGTAAAGTATTGCGCCTCCTAGCAGAATATAGATTAGAAATCAAGTTAAGCAAGTGTCTGTTTTGTTACACTAGTATAGAATTTTTGGGATTCACATTAAGCAAGGATGGAATTAAGCCAAATAATGATCACATCACGACAATTAAGCACCTTCCGAAACCTACTAGTTCCGCAGATATGCAAAAATGCTTAGGACTCTTCTCTTACTTCAGGAGATTCATTCCGGGTTACTCGAAAGTTGCCAAACCATTGCAAGCTCTGACAAAAACTATAGGGAAATTTGAGTTAGATGACAAATGTGTAACAATATTTAATTATCTCTGTGAGAGACTGGCCTCAGCACCAGTTCTAGCCCTGTATAGTCCGACTAAGGAAACAGAACTGCATTGTGACGCTAGTGCCGAAGGGTTTGGAGGAATTTTATTACAAAACAGGATGATAACAAATTTCATCCAATCTCATATTTTTCTCAAGCAACAACGCCAGCAGAAAGTAGGTATCATAGTTATGAATTAGAAAACTCTAGCCATAATCTACTCATTGAATAAATTTAAGATTTACCTTGAAGGAATACCGTTCCGAATAATAACCGATTGTAATGCCCTTACTCTAACCTTATGTAAGAAAACTGTAAATTCAAAAATTGCTAGATGGGCCCTTGAACTTGAAAATTATGACTACACAGTGAATCATCGAAGTGGTAAAAACATGCCCCATGTCGATGGCTTAAGTAGATACCCCACAATAAGTCCAGAATTCAGTTACGAACCAAAAGTTTCAGTTCAGGAAAACAATAATAAGGATCGAATAGTTTCAGTTATAGATATAGATGACATCAATTTTCAGCTTCAGGTCACGCAAAATAGAGATAGCACTATAATTCAGTTAAAGGATAAGTTAGAAAGAGAACCAGTAAAAAATTTCGTATTGGAAGATGGTATTGTTTATAGAAAATATGCTGATTTCGAATTGCTTTATGTCCCGTCAGAAATGGAAAATAATTTAATAAGAACTGTTCACGAAAAATTGTGCCATTTGGGGAGTTGAAAAATGTGTAACCGAAATTAAGAAACACATATTGGTAGTCATTGATGGGTTCACAAAGTTTGTCAAATTGTATTCTGCAAACACAACTAGTACTAAGGAAGTTTGCGCATGCTTAACGAAATATTTTGAAAATTATAGCAGACCTAGGAGAATTGTCAGTGATAGGGGCTCATGTTTCACATCGTTGGAATTCAGCGAGTTCATGCTAAGTAACAACATTGAACATGTTAGAGCAGCAACTGCCTCACCACAGGCAAATGGGCAAGTGGAGAGAAGTAAATAGAACAATGAAAAGTATGTTAGCAAAGATAACTGAACCATTGCAACATTCAGATTGGTGTAAACTACTCACAAAAGCGGAATATGCAATAAACAATTCAAAACATTCGGTTACTGGGGAAATACCATCGGTGGTACTCTTCGGTGTTCAGCAAAGAGGCTGTGATATTGACGCATTAACGGAATTTCTAGAAGACAAAAATAATTCAAAGCCAAACAGAGACTTAATAGCAATTCGGAAAGGAGTATTAGATAAAATAACTGAAAACCAAACTAAGATAAAACACTTTTATGATAAAAATATTAAAAAACATATAGAATTTAAAGAAGGAGACTTTGTTCTCGTACGAAACGTTGACACTACGATAGGCACAAATAAGAAATTTATACCAAAATAGTCTCTGAATTAAAGGCTGCCTCATTGTCGGACTGGATGAAATACATCCAAAATTTCTAAAAATCTTACTTCCGAAAATATTACCACATGTGACTTATATTTGCAATACTGTCTTAACAAAATCAATATTTCCAAGTATGTACATGGAAGCTTGCGAAAATAACCCCGGTCCCTAAAGGAAAAAATGAATATAGTGTAAGGCAACACATATTAACCCTAACCAACCCCATATTAGCCCTTACCGATATTAACCTAACCGATCCCGATATTATACTGCGATAGGTTTTATGCGATATTATACTGCGATAAGTCGGAGGCGATTCGACGATCGACAAGAAAAGAGAACAGACGTGAAATAAAGAAATTAATAAAAACTAAACCAATAACCGCGCCACAACTTCAGAAGTGGGACCATACATTAAAGGACCATACATTATCAAAAAAAATTTACCAAATGATCGATATGTTATAACTGACATTGATAATTGTCAAGTATCTCAGGTTCCGTATGACGGTGTAATAGAAGCCTGTCGACTTCGGAAATATGTAAATTGGCGTGATCAGTGTAGAACTATCTCCTACTAATCTGTATTTTATAATTTTAGCCTGGTAGATAACAAAAGTAACCAATTGTAAGGATCGAGGGCGATCCATTTGTCAGGATAGCCGAGCTGTAAGGCAACAAATATTAACCCTAACCAACCCCATATTAGCCCTTACCGATATTAACCCTAACCGATCCCGATATTATACTGCGATAGGTTTTATGCGATATTATACTGCGATAAGTCGGAGGCGATTCGACGATCGACAAGAAAAGAGAACAGACGTGAAATAAAGAAATTAATAAAAACTAAACCAATAACCGCGCCACAATAGACCTATATCAATTCTATCGTTTTTGTCAAAAGTTCTTGAACAATTAATGTCACAACAAATTCGAACTTTCCTAGATAACAATGCACTACTAAGTGACAAACAGTCAGGTTACAGAATACAAAGAAGCTGTACTACGGCAATAGTAAATATAACGGAAGACATTAGATTAACACAAGATGAAGGAAATGTGACGCTATTAGTACTACTTGACTTCAGTAAAGCATTTGACACGGTTAACCACGAAATCTTATTAAGTAAATTAGTTAACTTTTTTCAATTTTAGTAAGGTAGCTATAAAGCTATTAAAATCGTATTTAACGGATAGAAGACAGGTAGTAGTAAGTGGAAGTAGAATTTCTTCAATGATGAGCACTACACGTGGTGTGCCTCAAGGTTCAGTTCTTGGGCCGCTTTTGTTCTCATTATATGTGAATGACCTGCCAGACGTCCTGTTAAATTGTAAAAAGTCATATGTATGCGGATGACGTCCAAATGTATGTTAGTCGTCCATTGAGTAAAATTGATGAGTGTATAAGTGTGTGTAACAGTGATTTGTTCAATGTGAGTAGCTGGGCGAAGCGTAATGGTCTGGCACTTAATCCAGATAAATGTAAATGTGTAATTATATACAAGAAGCAACTAGATACGATGGCCTATCCAAAACTTGAAATCGAAGGAAAACAAATTAATTACGTAGATCATGTGGAAAACTTAGGATTAACATTTAACAATACGCTTTCTTGGAGTAACCAAGTAGTGAAAGCTACTGGTAGAACATATAGTCTACTAAGAAAACTCGCACCAACACAAAAATACCTACCAGATATACTCAAACTAATGATAGCTAAGACATATTTGACACCCACCTTATTCTATGGTATTGAAATATTTGGAAATTGTGACGCTGAATCTCAGAAAAAACTAAAAGTATCATTTAACAACATTCCTCGCTACATATATAATAAGAGACGAACCGATCATATCTCAATCTTAGCAAGACAAATATTCAAAATGGATTTAAAGACATGGATAGGATACAGAACAATTATTTTTCTACATCGAATAATCTATACCAGACAGCCGAGCTACTTATATGATAAATTAACCTTTGCTTCATCAAATAGAACGTTGAATCTGGTGACCATAAGGTACAAACTTGCCAATTCAGGAAAACAATTTTTAACAAATGCTATTCGGTTATGGAATGAGTTACCTTTCAATATTAAAATATACGTAGAGCAACGCAATTTAGGAGAAATTAGAAAAACACTTGATAAACCCATAAAAAAAATAAGAAAATAAAAAAAAAAAAAAAAAATCAATAACTAAAAAATAATAATACAAAATAATAATAAAAAAAATAAAATAAATATATAGAATTAGTATTAGTATTAGTATTAATAATACAAATATTAGTCATAATAATAAAAATATTAGTCATACTAAAAATGTTAAAATAAGAAAATCATTTTGCTTAAAAGCACACAACTATGTGAACTCCATGTGACTAGCGCATTAACATAAAGTAGAAATACTGTCGCGTTAGGAATATATATATATACAAATAAATAAATAAATGGTTCTGACGTTTGGGAAGATGTTTACCAACTACAGGATCGGTATTTTTACGTCAGTGATCGTGCGCGAAGCAACTTGCTGTGTAATTGCAAATTTTGAGAACTTGTCGACAGCAGTGAGAAAATATTTTCCTGCGGTGGAGAATATGTCAATATGAATAAATTCGCCTACCCTTGCTGGTATTGGTGATACTCTAATTCCTGTTTCCTGGGGTGTCTATCGTATTTTGCCTTTTGACATATCCTGCAGTTTGTTACTACTTCTGCCGCGATTCTTTACATTTTCGGAAAGTAGTAATCGCGCAGCACCTGCTTCACGTTTTCCTGGGCTGCTCTGTGCTCCCGATTGTGTTCGGTGACTACTATTTCCCTTCGCTCTCCGTCATTGGTAATATCCGTCACCAAGGCCTTGCAATGCCCGAATTTTGTGCTTGGGAAGGTTTTAACCAGGTCATTTTACACAAACGGCACTATTGGAAGGGTGGATGGCATTAACCACCCCAGGCTCTACTACTACCTTGATGGAATCTAGAAGCGTATCGTAATTGACAAAGTCAATACTGTGACGGATGGGGAACTGCTTTGACGTGGTATTTGACTCTTCTAGGACAATTCACTGGCTTGTCCACAGCTTCCACAGCCTCCACAGCTTCCACAGCCGCGTCTGACCGACTTGGGGTTTCTAGGACATTAATGTCCTGCCGCGAAAGTGCATCCGCTACATGATTGTCCTTGCCTGGTTTGTAAAAGACCCTTGCGCCATACTAATAAATTCGTGCCTTCCAGCGTTTTATCTTTCAGTTGGGATTTCTGTCAGAAACTGAAAAAATGAGCGGCTGATGGTCTGTGTAAATGGTTATGTCGCTTTTCCCGTATAGGTAGTGGCAAAACGTATCTAGTGCCCAAACTATGGCCACAACTCCCATTCATTGGTCGCATAGTTTAATTCAGGGACCGTAAATAATGATTATTTATTTTTTTAATAAAAAAATCACTTACTTTTAATGGACCTAGAAAAACATTCTTTATACCAAAATCTTTATTTTTGTACAATCTCTGTGTTCAAGCCAGCAGCAAATGATTGCCACGCACTGTGCCAACTCCGTGCACTCCGGTCCCAACTCGCTCTCGCGCGCTCCGAGGGGCGCTCGGAAGACCTCCACGATCCACTCGGCGCTCACCGCAGCATAAATCATAAAGCATAGAGCTAGTTACATTTTCACTCCCGCTTCAAGCTCTCGTCTTCTGAAGCTATCTCAATAGTTTGCAAAAACTGGTTCAGTAGCGAGCAGGTGTTTGAGTTTTGCGATGTACCGAACAATGTTGACGCGCTTGAGCTGCTTGAGCAAGGCTGTGCTATTGCACTAGTCTGAAATATTAATTTTTAATATGTTATGTATTATTGATATAAATACTAACAGGTTCTTTCAAACTAAAAAGCTGCAAAAAGAGCTGATTTAATTGAGCTCTGGCGAGCATTAGGCTTATTGGGTTCTGCAGCAATACTCGTCTTATCCGTGGATCCGAGTAGATAATGCAAACGATTGCATCGCACCCCAAAAGGCTCTCTTCCCTGTCACGGATGAACTGGCTCAAAGCTTGGCTTTCACTGGTACTGGCTGCTGCAACAGTGAGTTTTTGATGCGCCTTTCGCAAAAGTCTTCAAATTATTGCAGCTTGCTCAGCATATTGTATGTTGAATTCCAACGAGTCGCAACATCTAGCACTGGTTGTGGCGATGAAGTAAATGAAGAAAAATGTAAAAAATTGAAATATAACCAAATGTAACTTATAATGATTACGGTCCCTGGTTTAATTCTCTATCTTTCAGGTTCATAGATATCATATATTTAGATATTAGATATTCTGAGATTTTTGTGACAGCACCGCTCCGATGCCACTGAATGAGGCACTGGAACGGCTGGTTAAAGTCCGGGTAGTGAAGAGTCACGTCTTCCGACGCCAAAATGTTCCTAAGCATGTCGAAGGCCTGTTGTTGTACCTCGTCAAAGTGAACAGGAATGGATTTCGAGCTCTGTTTGCAGACCTTACCATTTTCTCCCTTTAAAATGCTGGAGATAGGTCTTGCTATTTGAGCAAAGTTCTTTATGAAGCACACATAGTAACTAGCAAGACCTAAGAATGATCGTACCCCGAACAAGTTGGAGGGCTGTCTAAATTCCTGAATGGCTTTGACTTTGTCAGGGCTTGTTCGTGTGCCTTCAGTTGACACAACAAAGCCAAAGAACTCCACATTTTCCTTAAAGAATTGGGATTTTCCTTTTGACACCCTCATGTTCGGGTTATAGAGGCTGCTGAGTACAGTGTCAATGTCTTTGACATCTTCTGCCTCGCTCCTTAAAAATACAATGACGTCGTCAACGTACACGTAGCATATCTTCCCGATATGCTACCGCAATATATCATCGATGGCCCGCTAAAAAGTGCTTGACGCATTCCTTAGGCCAAATGGCAGACGGCAAAATTCATATTTCCCTCCGTTTACCGAAAATGAGGTCTTCTCACGATCGCGTTCAGCTAACGTGATTTGGTGGTACGCAGATTTTAGATCAGGGGTAGTAAAGTATCTTGCTTTTCCCAAATTCGAAAGTGTTATGGAGATACTAGGCATTGGGTATTTGTCTGGTATGGTTTTTGTGTTTAGCTTGCGGAAGTCTATGACCAATCGTTTTTTGTTTGAACCTGAGTCGGCGGTTCCTTTCTTTCCAAGAACCCATATGGGGTTGTTGTACGAAGACCTGAATGTCCGAATGATTTCGTTCCGCAATAAGTCCTTCACTTCGTCATTTACGAAATCAGTGGATCCTACTGGGAAAGGGTACATTTTTGAGTAAATTGGCTCTTCATCCTCGGTTCTGATAGTGGCTACTACAGCCGTGTTAAATGGCAGTTTTTCGTTTGGATCTGCAAAAGCCTTTATGCGACTGGACATCATTTTGAGGAATTCGTCTCTTACAGCTGGCGGAACCTCGATGTCGTCCACTTTTGTGACGTTGATGCTGGGGCACTTGTGGAACAGGATCTTTTCAGATGCATTTCCAAAGTGAAGTCTTTTGGTCCCCAGGTTAATATTGGCGACAGCTTCAGTTAATGTATCAAGCCCTATGATGACATCGAAGGTTGGGAGTTCTGGCAAGATGAAAAACTGGCTTTTTATGCCGAAAAAAGGTAAGGAAGCACTTTCGCGCGACTTTATTAAAGCCGTGCAGTGATTTCACGATGAATGGGGCCTCAACCGGAAAAATTCGCTGAAGTCCGCTTAGCGGTTTGATGTAGTTCTTTGCAGCCCCGTTGTCTATCAGAATCATTCTGTCTGTAAGCAATTCGTTTCTGACCTTTCTCCTCTAGGGCTCTTGCGTAATTTGCCGCAAAAGCATGTCTATCGTGGTTGGCTTCAATTTCTTGAGCCATAGCCAAGGCCGATGGCAAGTCTTTAGGTTGAGCTGAAAATAGTACGTCCGTAAGGTTCCGTCTGAGGCCTGAGATGAAGACAAGGAGGGCGTCAGCTCTATGTTTTTCGTTAAGATGCTGTGCCTGTGGGGCTTCTTGGGACATAATTGTTTTGTTTGTAAGAAGGGTGACTTTTTTCTCAATCTCTTCACGACGGACAAGCCGCCCTGTCGGAGCGTGGCGAGTTCTTGTTCTAGCAGGTGCAGTGGACGTTTGTCCGAATATGTGAAATCGAGGCGATTGATAATTGAACGATGCTAAGAGCGAGTCAGCGGGGGCTCTAATCTTATTTCTGATTATGAGGATCGCTTGGTAGTGTTTTGAACTACTTTTGTACCCCTCGTACAGCGTGTAGGCAGCCTTTGCTGCTTGGCGCCAGGAAACGTATTGCTCCTGGGTGCCATGGAACTCAGGAAGTGTTTTTACTGCATCCAGGGCCTCCTTACAAACCACCGTTCTATCTAAGGTAGCCGGCTCGAAGGCCTTGGCCTCGGGTGCCGTAATTATCGCTGCCTGCAGCTGGTTGGTTACTATCTGTAAACGCTGTTCAAAGTCAGCCCTTTGCACCTCCAGTGCAGCGTCCATTATTTCTGCTCGTTCCCCCGGGCCGCGTTCAATATCTTACCCCTTAATATACTTTTGTCTTTGTCGTAGGTCAGTTTTTGTTCTGGCAAGTCGAGGCAGCTGTTTGTTTAGATTGGCGTCAAATTCGAATTCCCTTAGCAAAGATCTGTAATGTTGCCCGCCGACAACAATGTAATTATATGGCGTGGTATTATGTTTCTTAGTTGTGTTTATCACCATTGTTGTGAATAAAAGAGACAAAGGAAAATAAAATTTCCTGAAAAATGACGCCCGAATGATTTTGGATGCAAACAATTTGTATTCGTTAGCTTAGTTTTTTCGTTTTTTTTTATTTTTTCTTTACAAAATTCTTTGTAGGCGATGTTTGCATAAAATTTCTACTTACATGTTTTTTTATATGGCCTCTACTCGGTGTTTTCCCAATTTACTCTTCGTGATTTTTACTGGTTGTTCTCCAGTCTTTTGCTCTCCGTCTATCGTCGCCGCTGCCCAAAGCCGTCCGCTTTGGTGTAACAGATTTTGGGTTTTATTTGCTGCCTTTTTTACACTCGGGGCTACGAGTTTTTTGGTGCACCTTTAGCACGCACTTCCCAGTGAAATTTGTGGGGTTTTTTTGTTTAGGCTATGGGCGCAGCGATCTATTTGCTGCAGGGCACAATTTATATTGTCACTTTGTGATTGGCGTTAACGCTTGCAATCACTTCCACTTTTACTTTCCTTCGGCTTTTTTTGCGCGAACTTTTTATATCTGGAGCGGGCGTTATCTCCGCGCTCAATGTTCCTTGGGATTATTCGATTTTCTTTCGGTTTTTTGTTGACCGAATGCTTTCTTGTTCTCTTTTTGGGCGGGCGTTGTCTCCGCACTCATTTGTTTTAGGTTTTAGATTTTTTTTCAGTAATGTTGCAGTAATTGCATTGCCACTTGAAAGATGCAGTTATTGCATATGAACGTCCAGCAATAAAAAAGCTTGAAATTATTTTTTTTCGCTGCAGATCCAAAGAAGCAACCCGACTTGAATTATCTTGCTGTTACAAGAAGAGTGCCGCAGGCTCAAATTCATGAAGAGCACTTAACAGATCTATCATCAGATCACTCGCCAATCCTACTTCACCTTTATGACCATCCCCAGTTCTCAAAACGCCCACATTTTCTTACTTCTAGCAAAAAAAATTGGCTCCAAAATAGGAAATATATAAGTTCGCATATTGATGGCTGCCCAAATATCTACTGTAAAGATGACATAGAAAGCTCAGTTAAATCATTAGTGGCAACTCCTGTGACGCCCAGCGCCAGGAAACCCAAGCGCCGGCGCCACAAACACCAACATAACCACTAGAATAAGAAGAACCAAACATGAAGACTAAAGAAATAAGCATAAGTAGGAATAAGAATATCATAACCCCCAGTAGTACATAAGAGACAAAATACATGAAGACCTGCCATACAATTACAATAACAATAAACAGAAAAAAAAAAAACCAAAAGAAACATAAAACCACCCGCAGATGATCATCACCAATGTGCCATAGCACAGCCACCAACGGTCACAACTACAGCTGACCAGACCCAGTGTGCCCATAGCACCTCCACCAACAGTCACACTCACAGCTGACCATACAGAGTGTGACCATAACCAAAGCACCAACGGGCACATTATAAGATGATCAGCACAAAACGCGTTAGGAACACGCCAGTGCGAAAAACAGCTGATCAGCACAAACACGTTAGAAACATGCCAATACGGAACAGCTGGTTTTCGGAAATAAAAAGGGCTCCGCTAGAGCGATCATGATCAGTTCGGCTCCGGCCAGTGGAGAGGTAAGCATCGGCATCTCTCGGCGTATAATCCATCCTCCGCCCCCTCCATCCCTCTCCAAGTGTACTTCATCCTCCGCCACCCCTCCCTCTCGGAGCGCCCTTAAACCTCCGCTACAAATCTTCTCCTCGGAGCGCACTTAAACCTCCGCCACAAATCTTCTCTTCGGAACGCAGTTAAACCTCCGCAACGCATCTTTTCCTCGGAGCACCCATAAACCTCTGCTACAAATCTTCTCCTCGGAGCGCACTTAAACCTCCGCAACAAATCTTCGCCTCGGAGCGCACTTAAACCTCAGCATCCTAATTTCTGTTAAACCAGTTAAACCTCCGCATCCAATCTTCTACTCGGAGCGAACTTAAACCTCCGCGACATAGACCAACACCGCCCGGACGATCACCAGGACCAGCACGCAGCTATCAGCCACGTGTGGCCACCCCCGAAAGACGACTCCGAAGGAAGAGCAAGAAGGATGCCAGCTACCACATCCAGAGATCGAGCAAATTTCTGTGGACCCCGGCGCGGCGAGCATAATCTGGCCGTAGCGCCGTCACAGTGGCGCCCGAGCAGGTTGTGGCAGCATAAGAAAAATCTCACAAAAAGGTCAAGATGGCAAAACAGTGGATAAACCAAGCAACGAAAGCAGAGCTACAAAGCTATTGTGAGGATTTCGGGTTGGAAAAACTAGAAGGAATATATATCCAAAGAAAGCAACTGATACAGTTCATGGAGAGAACTGACCTCCCAACATAGATACGAGAGAGGCTAGAACAACTAGCAAACAACCAAACACGAGGAAAAAGCCCGAGAACCAAGAGTCTAAGGCAACAATCGCCGAAAGCAGTACCACCAAAAACGGCAATGGAAGAGAACCAAGGGGAAACCAGGACAGGCAGGAAGAAGTCCCTGTTTCTGAAACAAATAAAGAAAGGATCACCAGAAGCAGTAGCTATAATAGAAAAAATACGAAAATGGGACCTAGTCTTTACGGGAAAAGGAGAGCTGCTAGAATTCCTGAGCAGGATGGAGGAATTAGCAGAAACCTATGGGGTAGAATTGGACCGCCTGGTATTCGCAATGCCGATAATCCTGGAGGTATTGGACTGGTGACAAACAAAGCCAGCGCCAGTCACATCATGAGAGGAAGCAAAGGACGGACTGAAGGAGAACTTCATGTCCCCCAGATACCAAGAGGAGCTAGCAAAGCAAGTGGCAGAGCGAAAACAAGCGGAAACAGAAACAGTCAGGGACTATGTCCAAGAAATAAGGAAGCTAATGAGGTTCGGAACCTACACAGAGCAGGAAAAACTGGAAATAATATACCAGAACTGCCGTGTGCCTCTGAAACTATACGTGAAAAGAAGTTAATTCCAAACGCTGTCGGAATTCATGATCATTGCAGAGGAATTCGAAAAGATAGAGACGGAGGCAGGACTCTCCAAGGTTACAGGTCGCCAATGGAACAACCAACAAGACAATCAACCAACATGGCAGAGGATACAATATCGACAAAGGAAATGTCACCGATGTGGAAACTATGGGGATGAGACCCGAACATGCAGCAAGCAACCTGTACTGTCGGACCTGCAACAAACAAGGAGTACGCACAATAGACTGCTGCAGAAAACAGCAGGAAAACGCACAGGGCTCAGGATAAACCCGCGAAACTCCCGGGGCTCAAAACCAGCTGAGCGTGACACCACAGAATTAATATTCAACAAGAACCAATTTTTAGGACGGGCCAGGATTGGATCGCAACTGATGGACGTAATCATCGACACAGGGGCGACGAGATGCATGATCAACGAGAAGGCGGCCGAAAAACTAAAAGTCGAAGAAGTGTAAAATAGATTAATCCGGCTCGCGGATGGAAGCACTCGGAGAACAACACGCAGAATACAGACAACAGTAGAACTCGGGGGAAAAGAACACAATCGTTCCTAATTATGATAGGAGTACCAGACACCCCCATACTAGGAATGGATTTCTTAAAGAACGCAGGCACATTGATAGCGTGCGGAGAAGCCACGGGAACCAAACCCAAACAGAGAAGAGGAAAACGTAAGAAATTTGCTAACAGAGCCCAACGGACGAGGAGATTGAAAAATGGATTACAACTGAGGTACAGAAATTCAACACTCTGGAAGGAGTGAGCAACATTACGACACACCGGATATTCCTAAAAGATGACAGACCAGTCAAACAGCTGTATTACCCAAGGAACCCAGCGCAAATGGAAATCATCAACAAAGAGATCTGCGAACTCAAAAAGCAGAATCTAATAGAACCATCACACAGCCCATACAGCTCACCGATTGTCCTCATAAAAAACAAAACTGGAGATTGTAGGCTCTGCGTGGACTACCGACTACTAAACGAAAAAACGGAGAAGGATGCTTACCCATTACCACGGATTTTTTTACTCTAAACCAACTTAAAGAGGCAAAATACATTAGCCAACGGTTTAAAGTCAGGGTATTGGCAAATTCCAATGGAAAAACAGAGCCGATAGTACGCAGCCTTTACAGCCTCCAGGCGAGGATTGTACCAATGGAAGGTCATGCCATTTGGACTCACAACAGCAGTAATCGGACCGGACATGGAACCATTCGCTTTCGCATAACCTAGGCCTTGTAAGCTGCACACTCTCGCTCTCCGGTTTTATTCTACAGTCTGCTTATTTTATTACATACTAACACACACGCACCGCGCTTGCTGCCTTTCTGTGATGGTATCTCTGTGCTTCGTTCATCTCTCTGTGGCTAAACTGAAGGCGGACGTTCGTTTGTTCCTATTTTGATTTTTGTTTGTGCTTATTTTGTATATTATTTGCTGCTGTGCTGCCTTGCTGTGGCGTTAACTGTTCTGTCGCTACCAGGCAAACGTTTATCTTCTGCTGGTTATGTGACAGCACGGCCCACACTAGTTGTGCGGGTTTTGGTCATATTGGTGGTCGCGTTGTCTACAACTTCGAGCAGTGGTTCCTCGGAAAGCAATCTTTATTTCCCGTCTTATACCTGAGGCTACATCGGAGGATGTTAAACAACACCTTTGTTCTAAGCTTAACGCTTCGCTTAATGACATAATTGTGACCAAATTTAGATATTTAGACATAAGCTCAATATCTCAAAATTTAAAACTTAGATTTTCCTTCATTGCACCATCGCAGAATATTTTATTTGGTAATGTTCGGCAAAACCTCCTCGGGATTGTTGACTCCCAATCTCTTTTGAGTCAGATTGACTTTGCGGTTCCATCTGGACCTACACCGCAATTTTTGGCTCATCCTTTTCGAGCTTTATTCCATAACACAGCCCCACAAAAAAAAAAAGTGTCGTGCGCGGCTGACCAGAGTATCATATCCCTATGTATTTTGGGGCCTTGAACACGAATCTTTTGAAGAGAAAAGAACTCAATACATCTCGAAACAAGAAAACTGATATTAAATTCGTAATCAGCGACCCCAAAAGCCCCCGAGTGACGAGTTTCAAGCAAATCCGATGAATTTTTCAAGTGAATTTCCACCATGTTTCGATCATATTGGTTTTTTGAGGTTAGAAAAAAAACCTGACGTGATGGAGCAAATCAGACCTTGGACTCGTGTTCAGGGCCCCAAAATACATAGGGATATGATACTCTGGTCAGCCGCGCACGACACTTTTTTTTTTTGTGGAGCTGTGTATTTATTCCATTATTAATTCTGTTCTTTTATACTCTCCTGTATTTATAGTTAGTTCTTAAACTACTTTTAGCTGATAATTGTTTATTAATTAAATCAATAAATGTTTATATGGGTCCTCGGAAACAGGGACATCGATGGGAATAATGTCGCCGACAAACTAGCCAGCCTGGGCACTACCTGTGGCATGCACAATTTTAAAGATACGAGAAGACCAAAAATGCATCATCAACGAATCATAGAGAATGACCATATCTAGTGATAGTGTTAGAATAGAGAGAGCTAGCGGAATAAAACAATAGCGGAAAAATGGAAACATATAAAATACTATAATCAAAAAGGCCATTAGGTTGAACAATTTAGAGAGATCATGGTCTGCGTGGGATGTCCTACCAAAATCTCCCCGTCCCCGTACTAAACAACAAATCAATTCGACCCTTTTCCGACAGAGAGAGACAGAGAGCAGCTGTCATCGTCTCCGATGTCAATTTCGACGTCAATTTCATACAATACCATACATATATACTGAGTTAATATAGGGTATTAAAACAAAAGCAGTATATTTTTAGCAAATTTTTGGAAATTATATTAATTATTATTATAATATTGTTAATATACAATCAACAAGATTTGCTATAATATTCTTTATTGAGTCGGCTAGATTATTTCTCTAAATTGTTTCTTTTTGTAATTAAAGGTCAATGGTTATTTAATTTTAGTATTTTTGTTTTCGCAATTTCTGAATATTCCTTTATGAGCGTAGTAATCTGAAAAGCCTGAAAAAGAAATATAATCAATTAATAAAATATATACTTATTTATATGATAGATATAGAGTGTATGTATAACTAAGGCAGGTTAAAGCTTAATAAAGTCTATTAAATTTAAAAGACCGTTTATAGCATTACACAGAGTACTCTTTTAAGTAAATAATTACTATGTGATGAAATCAATATTCGATTAAAAAATCATATAGCTAACATATCGGTCGTTAACCTTAATGCCTCGAAATGCAAAGTAAATTATGCGTGGAATTGATGAAGATACTAACGCTCAAAAGATTTACATTAGGTGGCAACGTCTAAAAAGTTGTTGTGTGTCTTATCTGTCTGAAATTCAAAAACAGGCGCCAAAAAAAATAAAAGTAAAATGATATGCTAACCGGTACCTTAATTCGAAGTCGAGAAACCGACCATTAAAGAGCTAACACCTAAAAAACGTAGCGCACCTGCCAACTGCAGAGTGGTTGAAATATATGATAATTCCTGTATTCCTTGATTAAATTGAAATGAGTGAAACGAAAGTCGATTGTGTCAGTCACTACAGTTTCACGCGGTTTAATTCTTGCCTAGAAACCTATCTGGCTAGCAAACCGGTAATTGGCATATTGCAAATTTTCTGCAAATATTCATTCAAAAGTAAGGCTAGCATGAATCGTCAGCCATAGGGTATTACAGTTGGACAAAATGATGACGGTTTGGCTCGCCATTACTGTAAACTTTGAATGGGGTACAGGTGCGTCGGACTAGGACTTACCCTGACCCGAAGCGGCTGGTCTTCTTGTCCCAGGATACAGGAGGATCACGAACGAACCGTCACCCGACGTAACTGTACACACACCGGTGGGAGGGCGACTATATTCTCCCCGTGAGGGCGGTTGGAAACAGGTGCTGGTACGGTCATGTTTCTGCCATGGATACTGGCTAATGGTAGTCGAGCGGAGAGAAGACAACTCTCAGTGAAATTACCCCAATCCAAAGGTGACACTGTCATATGCCTAGGAATACATGGCCGAGGGGGTGCTCGGTCGCTAATACGCGAATTCCGGATACCTGTCGACTTCCAGGTTAAGCCAGGCTTCCCGCGGCAAGCCTCTTCCCGCTTTCTCGTGGATACAAATATGCAAAATTTAAATACATATATCAAAAAGTACCTCAAAGGAGCTAGGTACTCCTCTTGAAATCCCGGAGGGAAAAGGCCATCTTTTCCCATCTGCACCTGGAAAACCAGGAAAACCACCTGGAAATTGACGGGGAAGGATACTAAGTCGGTCCACCGTCTCGAGGCAATAAGTGCTGCGAGGATAGGTTCGAAAAGCTAATCGGGGGCCCCAGGGGCGAATCGGTTACCGGGGTGACTGCCAAGCAGAGCTATATCGCGGCTGGTAAGCGCCTTGGGACCGAGGAACCCTTGAAAACGCCAGCAGGTGGCGCTGCTGTCTCAAAATACCAGGAGAGAAGACGTACGGCTTTCATCCTGGCTAAAGAAGATCCAGCATTTCTATTGTTTACCCAAGGGAGCGAGCTGAGGCAATGGACCGAAACGGTCCTGCTAGATTACCAGTCAGCCAAACCTGGTAAGGGCGCAGCCAAGGCTCGAAGCAAGTGGCAACGCTCCGCGGAAGGAGCCAATCTTGAGGTCCTTTAAAAGGAGAACGTTCCCAGCAAACCGACGCCAGAGCATGGGTCTTGGTAAAGCCTGCAGAGCCAGACAAAATTCTCCGGACTCTGCAGGTCTGCAACCCCTACCTTCCTACAGCCGATTGGAAGGTGGCCAAGGTGGAGGAGATTAGTAGAGAGAGGCGACAAATCATCCTCGCTTAAGCGAGGAGGCAATAGAAGTCCTCTGCAGTACGAACGGAGTTGTAGACTATGGCTTCAAAAAAGTAACCATAGTTCCGTAAAAGCCCGAATCAAAGGGCAGGCAACCGAAGGTCGAACCAGCAATTTCAGCAATGAAGACCACACAGCAGTGAGCCCCGAAGGCCAGGAGAGCTCACTAAGGATCTGCTCCACAAATATGGGTCATGACGCGCCCCGCCGTGCGCCATGGTAGACTGAGAGGCCAAGGACATCGGTCTAATTGTGAGGTGCAACGCCAATGCACATCACGATCAGAGGGGAAGCACTGACACTAATGAATGAGGCGACTACCTTTTCAGTTACTTACTGATAACTAAGATGCTTATATTAAACCGAGGAAACTATCCCCTTTATTATTAAGCATCGTAAAGTCCTGGAACTCATATGTGCCTCTTAAGAGATACAGAGGAAGATAGTATCCTGAACAATTCTTGAAGAACTATCCAGTCCAGTTTAATTTCGGAACCTCAGGCGGACAAACTGGACTTGGCATTCAGATCACTTTGGCCGCATTTTCCTGAGTCCCTCCTCAGGAGGAGATTACACGGGATACCACGACCCGTCTTGCTAAAATATTTACCGACACCTGCAGTAAGCCTCGATAAATCCTGCCCCTCTTGTAAAACCAGAGGGCGGAAGAAACCTGAATGGTGGACTCCGAATCTAGGGGAACTCACGGAGACTTTTCAACGGAGTTAAAGCTCTTAATGTTGAACAGAACTGGACCGAGTACAAAGTCAGTCTGTCAACGTACAACAAAGAACTTAGGAAAGCCAAACGCGCCCTATTGCGTAAGCTGTGCAACAAAATTGAGAGCAACTCTAAAGCTTTTCGCTTGCGCAGAGTTCTATCGAAGACAACACCCACGTTGGGCTACCTGAAGAAAGCCGATCAGTCTTGGACAACGTCCAGTAATGAGACGTTAAACCTTCTCCTTAACACTCACTTCCCTGACCTAATTACATCGCGCCCCCTTCTGTTGCCTCAAGTTCTATCCTGAACTTGTTAAGACAGGAGACAATTTCTTGGGCAATCAAAAGCTGTAAGCGTTGCATGTCGGCTAGAACAGATGGTACCACTGGTAGCCTTCATCAACATAGAGGGCGCCTCTATTAAAATTCTCCTGACCGCCATCACAGGTGCACTGAAGGATTTAAGGCCTAATCGACCAGATACTACAATGTAGGACCGTTGAGGCATCACTGGGACGTCAACGTCAACGTCTACCAGATTTGTCAGCAGAGACACACCGCAGGCGGAGTCCTCTCGCCCCAGCCGAGTTCAACGTATGGCAGAGCTATCCTTAACTGGCGACCTACGCACCACCCCAGGTGATGCCCTGGATACCATTTCCTCCTTTCCGTAGATCCCATGGGAAAGAAGGTGGCAAAACTGTCCGCTCTCAGAATGAGAGACCAAGTTGACCATGTGCAAGAATTTTATGAAGCGTGGGAGTTAGCTTCTTTTCAGGATATTTTTCCAGTAACAGCTTTGCAGTCTTCGAGGCATATTCACTGAACTTGCGGGTATTTATTTTTTCTTTGCAGCTTAAAATATTCAAATTTGATAATGTCAATATCCACCCCAGTTATTTCTGCAGTAATTTCGTTTTTCTCAAAGAATGTCCGTGATGAGTTTCCATCGTTTGTGTTTCCAAATCCTTGTTTGGGGCAGTCCACCTTCAGTGATAGTTTGTCTAAGAATTTTTCTTTAATAATTTTTGTCCTTGTCTTTTGTATTTCCTTGGCTGGCGTGTTGTTGTCAAAAGATTCTCCCTCTCCCGGAATGGTATATGCAAGTTTTAAAATGATCTCCACACATCTAATTCTACCATGCAAAACCTGGTCAAAAAGACAGGTAAAGGTAGAAATACTAGCCTGCATATTCATTTATAACCAACAACATAATTGAGGTAGCTCGAAATGGAAAATTATTCTAATATTAAATGTACCTGAGCATATGGATTCATTAGTACCTAACCCTTGAGCAGTTTTTCAACTTTGACTGGACTTTAAAAAAATATTTATCTAAATTTTCCCGAGATTTTTTTTTGTATATGTTCCTTGAACTATTTATTACCTAAGTCTAAGAGACCTTGTGCGCTTTGTAGCCGTTTGGCTTCGATACCGATTTACCTGTCACAACCTCGCACGAAAAACGGTCAAAAAATGATTTTGTTTTTTTTCGTTCGTTCTCTTTCGTAGTGATTCCTTTTGTTTGAATAAACAGCCGGTGTTTTCCTAAATAAACTTTAATTAACTTCCTAACCAGCCTACAGTCTGGAAACCTATTCTATTCCGCGAGTGCATGCCTTTTGATTTGTGTTAAAACATTATTTAACTTTTTTATTTTCGGCGTCGGCTTGTCGTGTTTTGTGTTGTTGCAGTGAGTGAGTGCGCATTACATTGCATTACAGTCCGCTCTCGTCTTGTAGCTTTGTTGTACTATCACTCTCCCTATCACCTAAACTCAAATAACTGTTCTTTCTCTCTCGCTCTCGTAACTTTCTGTTCAGTAGCTCTCTCTCTCATTAGCTGCTGCTGCAACTGTTCTCCTCTCCTCCTATTAGCGTTTGTCTGGCACACTGGTTTGATAGCCATTTGTTTTGAAATATCATTTGATTTTATTTTTTTCAAATTTTTATTATGGAGTTTTCTGTTGTATGTGCCAAAAATCATGCAATAAGCAGATCACCCACGATCAGCCGATTATCCCCTGCTGGCTCTGCGACAGCGTAGTGCACGCAAAATGCGCTGGATTTTCTGGCCTTGTGGGTGATGCCATTTCAAAGCGTAATGGTTTGCTCTACAGTTGCGAGGCATGCCGTGCGGTTGAGAAAGACATGGTAGCTTTTATGAGGCAGACGCGGAGTGGCTTTAGGGAGCTGACCGTTGGTTTTAAAAACCAATACGATCGGCTCCTAGCCATGGACGCTCAGTTTAGCGGTTTAAAACTGCTGAATGAGTCTCCTAGGCGCAAAAAGGTCACTCCGCGGGATCTGCAAGTGCCAATAGTCGCTCAGCCGCTCGTTGCCGAAAATCGGACTCCGACCACTCAAAGTGTACAGCAGCTGATTTCGTTTGCCACCCCAAGGGCAACGACAGCTGCTGGCGATGCAGATTCGGTTGCCGAATTCATCGCTTCGGAGAATGTGCAGCCAAGTACGTCTGGAGCGTCCGTGTCCGTAGTGTCCGCAAGCTCACTAGTTGTCCCGTCCATCCCGATCCCACCAGTAAATAGACGTTCCGGACATCCGGATATTGCCACCACAGGTACTAGGCCTGTGGTGTCCAAACCCCTGGTGGGAGTCCCACCAAAACGACAAGTTTTTGTCTCACGGCTGGCCCCTGACCTCACATCGAATGATGTAACTGCTTTTATTCAAAGCAGAATAAAAGCCGTGGGTTTAAAGGTGGAGAAGTTTAATTTCTCTTATGCCAGGGAGATAGCTTCGTTCAAGATAAGTGTCTCCCCAACTCACTTTGACACCATTTGCTCTGCCAAATTTTGGCCAGAGCATTTGGTGGTGAAGGAGTTCAAGGCTAAGAAGAAAAATAGGCCCCCCATAACACTTACAAATCATCCCAGTGTGCCATCCTCATCTTCCCGTCCTGCTTCCACCCTTCCAAAAAACTAACTTCTCTTAGTAACCTCTTAGTAACCTATCAGAATGTAAGAGGCTTGCGTAGTAAGCTCAGCATTCTTTTCCGGGATAGTGTTGCATTTGCTTCCCACGTTATTGTGTTTACCGAAACCTGGTTAAAGCCGGACATTCTTAGTTCCGAGGTTTTGGCAGGTCGGTACACAACTTTTAGAAAGGACCGTTCGTCTCGACGTGCAGGGGGATTCTGATTGCAGTGGACTCTTCTTCGTCGGAACACTTCACAGTCCAAGTTCAACAGGAACTGGAATTCCTGTGTGTAAAACTGATTCTTCCCGCTTTCGCTATATTCATTACTTGCTCGTATATCCCACCTTCTTCGGATATTTCAATTTATGATCAGCACTTGTCCGCTTTAACCGCTGTTTCTTCCTCGCTATCTGATAAAGATCGTATGATAGTTCTTGGTGACTTCAACTTGCCAGGAACTGTTTGGTCTTCGGTAAACGAGTCTAGTATCCTAGTGCCCATGTCACGACATGACTTTGTTGACGGCTTGCTTGACCTGTCCCTGTCTCAAGTCAATCATGTGAAAAATTCCTTGGGTCGATTGCTTGATCTGTGCTTTGTATCGGATCCGACCATAGTGTTGTTAACCCGAGCCCTTCCGCTCACTATACCTGAAGACGCCTACCATCCTACTTTCGAGGTGTCGCTAGATATAGGACCAACTGTATTGGATCGGTCGAGTAGACTACCTGAACGTGTCCGCTGCTTTCGTAAAGCCGAGTTTGCGAAGCTTAATGACCTCATTAGGGATTTTGATTGGTCCGCTTTGTACTTGTGCACTGATGTCATAAAAGGCACAAACATCTTTTACAATGCTCTTGGCACATTTTTGATTCTTGTGTCCCGCTTTCTTGTCCGATTAGATCTGGAAAACCCCTTGGTTTACCAAAGAGTTATCCAGTCTAAAAACTTAAAATCAAGACTTTATAAAAAATTTCAAGAAGTGGGTTCTCCTATTTCTCACTCTCGCTATGTAATAGCTCGGTCAAACTTTTCAGTTCTTAATGCTCAATGCTATAAGAACTACCTATCTCGATGCAGGATACGTTTTTTCAGGACCCTAAACAGTTTTACTGCTTCGTAAACAGTAAGCGTAGAACGTCCGCACACCCATCCTCGCTATTATTTTTGTAATACGTCGGCAAATAATGATCAGGCAATTGCCGATCTTTTTGCCCAATTTTTCCAAACCACCTATTCTGAGGAAAGCTACTCTGGTCATCCGTACCCATACGGTTTACCGAGGTCGAACGGCATTTTCAGTCCCTTGTTAAATGAATGTTCTCTACTTCATGATCTTCGACTAGTTAAGCCGGTGTTTTCACCGGGTCCAGACGGGGTTCCAGGTTGTGTACTCAGGTACTGCGCCGAGGCTCTGTGTGGACCTTTGCTTAAACTATTCACCCTGTCCATTGATTCTTCTTGCTTCCCCGATCTGGAAGGAATCGTTTATAATTCCTCTCCATAAAAAGGTAGCAAGTCTGATGCAAAAATTATAGAGGTATAGCAAAGTTATCCGCTATTCCTAAAATGTTTGAGAAGGTTTTAACTCCGCACTTGCAACATCTCTGCAAGTCACTTATATCTCCAACTCAGCATGGATTTATAAGGCGGCGATCAACCACCACGAACTTGTTAGAGTTTACCTCTTTCATTATTAAAGGCTTTCAAGGTAACTTACAGACGGATGTTATTTACACCGACTTCAGTAAAGCATTCGGCTCTGTAAACCATTCCCTTCTAGCACATAAACTTGACCTTTTAGGGTTTCCGCCCAACCTCCTGAGATGGATTTCTAGCTATCTTTGTTCCAGGTCTCAAAGAGTCCTCTTCAAAAACTCCCTCTCTTCACCAGTAAAGGTTTCTTCGGGAGTACCACAGGGCAGCCATCTAGGCCCCTTACTCTTCACACTCTTTATTAATGACTTGCCTTCGGTATTAACATATTCTCGAGTACTTATGTATGCGGATGATGTTAAACTCTGTGTCCAGTATAAGGACATTTCATTTCATTCTCGCTTGCAATCCGATCTCAATAACTTTCAGTCATGGTGCTGTGCAAACTTGTTACACCTTAATGCCTCGAAATGCAAAGTAATGACATTTCATCGTTCTAGCCCCTTGTTGGCTACCTATACCCTATGTGGCGGTTCTCTTGAGAGAATTACCCTGGTGAATGATCTTGGTGTCTTATTAGACGCAAAGTTAAAGTTTTCCGAACACATTTCTACCATGGTAAATAAGGCCATGGGCGTGCTTGGGTTTATAAAGAGGTGGTCAAAAGAATTTGACGACCCCTGTATAACAAAGACTTTTTATACTACGCTAGTTCGTCCGATTTTAGAATACGGCTCCTGTGTATGGTGCCCTCAATACAAAGTACACCAGGACCGTATAGAATCAGTACAAAAAAACTTTTTACTCTTTGCTCTGCGGGGCCTTAACTGGGATGCGGGTGTAAGACTCCCATCTTACTCTAGTAGACTACTATTAGTAAACCTCCCATCCTTAGTTAACCGTAGAAAAATGCTTGGTGTGATATTTATGCACAACTTGATCGGGGGTGACATAGACAGCCCTGATCTGTTGAGCCGCATAAACTTCACGATTCCTATTAGACTGACTAGAAATTTTATACCGTTGTTCCTTCCACTTTGTAGATCGAATTATTCCTTGCATGAACCGTTTAGGGTCTTATGCTCGGATTATAATTCCCTCTACCATATTATATCCACCACTAATTCTCTTCCTCTTATTAAATTACTAATCCTTACACACCTTTCTAGTAATTAGTAATTGTAGTGGTATTTGTATTTTGATTGCATGCTTAGTTTCTTAGTAAGTTTAGTGCTAATTTTCCTCGAATGTTAGTCTAACAGCTATCTTTCTTGCATGTTCGCGTTCGGTTCGGCTACGCGCCGTGCGTCATGCGGCAGCGCCCCTCGGTCGGTTGGGCGGGAGGAGGGCTGCGTTTTGCCTGGGATCCGCGCGTAACAGCCTTCTGCTGGTTTCACACGGGCCACTTGACGGTGCAGTAACTGCATCGCCACTTGAAAGATGCAGTCATTGCATGTCAACGTCCAATAATCTTGAAGAGCTTTGATAGCCGTTTTTTACCGTTTTTCGTGTGTGTATTGATTGTATCCAAAGCGCTAAAAAAAATCTCCGACTTTTGCCACCTCTTTTCGTCGAAAGTACTAAATATTACTGAAGTACTAAATATTACTGGCGCCCAACGGAGACAACGCCCTGTATAGAGGAATTCGGTCGAGAAAATAAGTGAAAAGAAAAACATGAGTGAGGAGACAACGCCCGCTCGAGGAAAGTTCGGAACATAAAAACCGAAAGAATAAGTAAAAATAATGTGCATTGAGTACGAAGACAACGACTGCTCGAGGAAGAGTGAAAACAAACTTCGGAAAATCAAAAATACAAAAAAAAAACAAGCAAGCAAAAACAAGTATCTGTTATTGGTTGCATTAATTCTTAGGAAAACTTTTTAAAAATTTGTTTTGCAAACCATCTAAAATTTTGGCTGTTTTTCGACTTAGACTGGACTTTTAAGAAATATATCCTTAAAAACGGCTATCACAGCTCTTAAATCCCATACAAAATCATATTTTGACCGTTTTTCGTGCGAGGTTGTGGCAGGTAAATCGGTATAGAAGCCAAGTGGCTCCGAAACGCAGAATGCGCTTTTAGACTTAGGTAATAAATAGTTAAAAGAACATATAAAAAAAAAACTCGGGAAAATTTAGGGATATATTTTTGTAAAGTCCAGTCAAAGTTGAAAAGCTGCTCAAAAGTTAGGTACTATTGAATCCATATGCTCAGGTGCACTCAAAATTAGAATAATTTTCCATTTCGCGCATCCTCAATTATGTTGTTGGCTATGAATGAATATGCAGGCTAGTATTTCTACCTTTACTTGTCTTTTTGACCTGGTTTTGTAACCTGATTTTTATTATGTCAAAGGTGGTAAATACAATGTGTATATATTGCTTTTATTTTTAGCGCAGCTCTATAGTCTTATTTTGACTTTTAAAGGATTCAGTAGCGTATAAGCAAACACCAGTGATTACAATTTTTATATATATGTAATTCAAGAATTTAATTTTCGATAAAATGGCTGTTATTTAGAAATTTAAGCACCCCAAACGAATTTGTGGAAACTGTTCTTAATGAATTAAATTTAGTATCGGACAGCCCAGAGCAGCATACAAGTATCAGAAAGAAAATTATTTGTATACATATTAATATTAAAAAGAAATGAGTGATCTCACACCGTAAGGCTAAATCGGTGAATAGCAAATACGCAAGCTGGCTAATTGGAAACAGCTTGCTATATGATGGACCCTCCACGTTCCCAGGAAGACCAACAAAAACCCTGGATAAGTGTTCAGATTATACTAAAAAGCGAAAACTTGTAGATGCAACATGTCATATAGGTACGGATCATTTATCAATTAAATATACGAATAACAAGGAAAACAAGAGGTCGCATACGAGGGTTGCTATTTATATTTCGGGAATAGGAAATAAGAACAACAATTTTTAAATGAAAATGGTTTTATTGTTTTTCAAAATATTCCCCCTGATGATCAATACACTTTTGCATTCGCTTGAACCATTGGTCATAGCAGTTTTTCCACTCCTCTTGAGACACCTCCAAAACATGGTTTTTAAACTCTTCAACTGCTTCTTCGGCGCTCGTAAAACGTTGACCACGCAGTTTTTTTTTGATGTTAGGGAATAAAAAGAAGTCATTGGGTGCCAAGTCAGGACTGTAGGGAGGATGAGTCATCAATTCGACGTTTTGACTGCTTAAAAATTCACCTGTTTGTCGAGATGTGTGCGAGCTCGCATTGTCATGATGGAGAATGATTCGTGCTCGGCAGTTGGTTTTGAGAATTTCTCCGAAGACCTCCGGCAAACAAATGGTCGTGTACCACTCAGAATTGACAGTCCTACGTTTCTCTAGCGGAACATTCTCCCGAAGAAACAGGCGACCATTTGCTTCGAAGTGCTTCGTGCTCGAACAACTTTTGTTGGATTTTGCTCATCTTGAAACACCCACACGGTCGATTGCTGTTTAGTCAAAAATAATCCAACGAAAACCCTCTCGAGAAATTTCCATTTTTTTGCCAAATTGATTTTTTTAACTGATCGTGAACAAAACAAAAACCAGTTGTACATAAAAACGTTGTACGTACATATGTGCTGAAAAATGACAAAGTTTATTATGGAGTTGTCAGATTTTACGTATTGGCTTTAGTATTGCCCATTCCCGAAATATAAATAGCAACCCTCGTATAACAAAAGCTGTATCTAAGGCAAGCCCGGTGAGACATGACAGGATAAAGAATAGCATCCTCACGCCACCAAATTTACAACCGAAGTCGTACACCGCTGACGAGCCTTTGGCGTTGTTTTTAGATTTGGGAATATCTAAGGAGAAGTATTCCATATTTAGGTATTCCTGACAGCAGCAAAGTCTATGTTCTTTCCGAATACAAACATATTACAGATGCCAAATTGATGGCAAGGCCGGAAGACGGTTAGTGGCGGTTGAACCAGCAGTAGTAAAACTTCAAGATCTGGTGGAACATACTACGAAACGGCCCATTAAATGCATACCTCACCATCAAATTGAGAGTCTGCCGCAAAATCTCACTTTGATCAGCAAATGGGGCTGTGATGGATCTTCTGGGCAAAGTGAATATAACCAAGCAATATCCACAGACGATAAAACTGTTACAGATTCTAACATGTTTATGGCTTCTCTTGTACCCCTGCGGCTTAAGTCGGATACATCGGAATATTGGAAAAATCATCGACCTTCGTCTGCTTATTATTGCCGTCCTATATTGTTCAAATACGCCAAGGAATCTTCGGAACTAATAAGGTCCACAGTAAGTGATGTTAAGGATCAGACTTCAAATATAAGACCGTTGGTACATAAAATCAACGAAGAAAAAACCATTATTGCCAATTTTGAATTTTTCCTTACTATGATTGATAGAAAAGTTCTTAACGAACTTACTAATACCAAATCGACCTTGAAATGCGCATTTTGCAAAAAAAAAACACAGACGGAATTTCAAAATTTGGATGATTCTATAATTGAAGAGGAAAACATAGAATATGGCATTTCCCCATTACATGCAAGAATTAGATGTATGGAGTTCATTTTAAAATTTGCATATACCATTCCGCGAGAGGGAGAATCTTTTAACAACAGCACGCCAGCCAAGGAACTTCAAAAGACTAGGAAAAAAATTATTCAAGAAAAATTCGTAGACAAACTATCACTGAAGGTGGACTGCCCCAAACAAGGATTTGGAAACACAAACGATGGAAACTCATCACGGACATTCTTCGAGAAAAACGAAATTATTGCAGAGATAACTGTGGTGGATATTGACATTATCAAAAGATTGGATGTCATTTTGAATATATTAAACTGCAAAGAAAAAATAAATACCCGCAAGTTTGGTGAATATGCCTCGAAGAATGCAGAGCTGTTACTGGAAAAATATCCTGAAAAGAAGCTAATTCCCACGCTTCATGAAATTCTGGCACATGGTCATTTTAATTGAACATCAGAGCCTGCCAATTGGAGAGAGCCCAGGAAACGAGAAACAAAGATTACAAAAAATACAGGAATATGAATACGTGCAAGACATCACGAATTAAGCAAAACCAAGATCTTTTCGATATGTTGGCAGCCGCTTCAGATCCATATATTTCATCCATTAGATATGTGAGATCATAAGTTTATTAGATATTCCTCCCACTAACCAGGAAGTGGAAAATTATTTTACAGAAAAAAAAAAAAAAATATTCAACCAACTTTCAGAATAAAAAATTTTTTTTTTTTTTAATTTTTGTAAATTAGGTTAAATTGAAAATTAAATAAAAAATAATATTTTATACTAAAAATTACCATTAAAAGTACTTTATCGATCTACAAAAATAAAAATTGAGCATTTTACATAGGAAAATATGCACCGGCCACAAGGTTGAACTTTAACCTATAATAATAGGTGAAACTTTTAGACATTATAGCATAATTTACTTCAGCAGATTACATTTTAAAAGATTTTTCTTTCAAATGCAGTTTGTTTCATGAAAATATCTTTATTTGTTCCGAAGTTATTAATTTAGCAATCTGAAACGGCGGAATGTCTTACTATGCGACGGTAGACGAGATAAAACACAGCCCGACAACTGAAGACGAGCTGCTGGAAACTTGTAAAATACAAAGTAGAGTCCAACTAGGAAGAAAAAAATTTAAGGGGAATTTGTAATTAATATCGCCGACAAATTAAAGTTCATTAAAAAAATGTATTATGAAGAAAAAATAACGAAAAGTAAACAAACAGTTAACATAAGCAAATACAACTAATTATGTCTAGAAAGATTCGGCCGTCATCTTTCGCGGAAACTTTTTATTTGTTTTCCCTCTGCCTTTCTTTGTTGCAATAATCGCAGCCAAGAAATTCAAAAGCGCCCAATACGATTGCATTGTCGGGCAAGATCATAAATCTGTGCTTGAGGGACCCGAACTTGACGCCAACGCTAATAAAAAAAAGAGACTGCTGCCTCAGCTTGGCAGAAGAGAATTGACCTACGACAAAGACAAGGGGCGGTCAGCGATCATACTTCGCGTATAAGCATTCATCATAACATTGACGAATTCTTAGAACTAGCCGACGTTCTCGGTCTAGATATTGAGCACGGTCCTGAGGGAAGGGTAGAAATAATGGACGCTGCGCAGTTGCAAGGCATCATAACCGCGGCAGTCGGCTCGGAATTACAAAAAGCTGACATTGAGCAGCGCTTTCAGGCGATGAACAATCAGATGCAGGCCTTGAAAATTCCGGCAACTGAGGCAAAAGCCTATGAGACCGGCTCGGTCACCATGAATGAGGAGGTGGTATGTGGCGTAGCTCTGGATGCGGTAAAAACGCTGACAGAGTTCCAAGGGTCCAGGAAGAGGAGGTACAAGAGGAGTGAGAAACACTATAAGGCGGTCCTCATAATCAGAAATAGGATTATGGGCTCCGCTGACTCGCTTTTAGCGTCGTTCAACTTTAGGCAGTCTTGAACTTTGAGGCAATTATTAACCGCCTCGACTTCACATATTGGGAAAAACGTCCATTGCACTTGCTAGAGCAAGAACTCGCCACGTTCCGGCAGGGTGGCATGTCCATCGTACAGTTTTATGAACAGGCATGCGTTTGCGGCAAATCACGCAAGAGCAGTAGAGAATAAAAAACGAGCAATTATAAAAGACAGGGAATAAAACCATTTTATACGCGCGACTAGGATAACCAACAGGCAAATGGCCACCGAGGCCAGGACAAGGTGGAGAAGATGGATGTCGACCCATCCTCCTCAAAATTCCACCAGCCAACGAACTTCCAGAGGCAGCAGGAATAAAATGCAGACTCACCTGCTATGGCCGCCATTGGCAACGGTCCCCAACAGGGGGCGTGCAAAAGGCCGGCTGGATCCCAGAGATTCTCTGACCAGCGCAGACAGAGGATAAATAAACTCGCTCAGGAAGTCCCGGAGACTGTTGTTCGTATAACAACAATATAAAAAGTTAGCAGTAGCGGCTGAGATCGACGAAGAAAATAATGCAGGGTATAACAGTGACACCGTTTATTTTTTTGGGGGTTCCTGCTCCCATTCGTCAAGCGAACAGTAGCGGGGAAAACACTAAGTTTCTTAATAGATACGGGGGAGATATAAACTACATCAAGCCACTGGAGCAGCTTCAACGAGCTGTCCCTGTGGAAACCCCATTTATTGTAAAATCACTGCACGGCTTCAACAATGTAAAAAAAAATGCTTCCTTACCATCTTCGGCATAAAAAGCCAGTTTGCCATCATAGGGCTTGACACCTTAACCGAAGCTGGCGCCAGCATTAACTTGGGGACGAAAAAACTTCACTTTGGATATGACTCTGAAGAGATACTGTTCAACAAGTACCCCAGCAACAGTAAGGGACGATTTTCTAAAAATGATTTTCAGTCGCATAAGGGCATTGGAAATGCTGCCCTTTAATACGACAGTGATAGCCACAATCAGGACCGAAGACGAGGATCTACTCGAAAATGTACCCTTTCCCGATAGAATCCACTAATTTTGTCAATGACGAAGTAAAGTACTTATTGCAGAACAAAATTATTCGGCTATCCAGGTCTCCGTACAACAATCCCATTTGGATTGTCGGAAAAAAAGGAACCGATGACTCAGGTTCAAGCAAAAAACGGTTAGTCATAGACTCCCGCAAATCACCAAATCACGCTAGCTGAACACGATCGTAAAAAGACCAAAGTTTTGGTAAACGGAGGTAAATATGAATTTTGCCGTTTGCCATTCGGGTCAAGAATGCATCGAGCATTCTCCAGCGTGCCATCGATGATGTATTGCGGTAGCATATCGGGAAGCTATGCTACGTGTACGTTGACGACGTCATTTCATTTTTAAGGAGTGAGGCAGAAGATGTCAAAGATATTGACACTGTACTCAGCAGCCTCTATAACCCGAACATGAGGGAAAGAACCCAAAATCCATTCCTGTTCACTTTGACGAGGTACAACAACAGGAACATTTTGGCGTCGGAAGACGTGACTCTTCACTACCCGAACTTAACCAGCCGATTCACCTAGCCCCTGATGCCTCATTCAGTGGCATCGGGGCGGTGCTGTTACAAAAAAAAAGACCAATAACCATGATATCTAAGAAACTAAAAGATAGAGAATTAAAACAGCGACCGTAATCATTATAAGTTATATAATAAAAACGAGAGGGAACGTTGTGAGTTGCTGCTGCGACCGCAACTCTACATTTATACCTGAGACATAGTCAGTATGGCTACATTGAGCGACAAAGAGTGCGTGCAGGAGAGACAGAAAACGTGTCTGAACGTGTCGTATGGGGCTGCGTAGCCACTGCAAATTGATTTGTTCCTTTTGGCTATAAAAATGATCCAATCTGATCCAGATTCGGCAATCTGGTAGATATGGTCATTCTCTATGATTGTGCTGTTTTAATTTTCTCGTATCTTCTAAATTGTGGATGCCACAGATTTTCGTTTTTTGTGGGGGCGGAAGAGAGTGGGGCGAAATTTTGAAATACACTTGTAACAGTGAGATCTAACAGAAGTGTGGATACCAAATTTGGTAGCTCTAGCTTTAACAGTCTCTGAGATCTGTGGATGCCACAGATTTTCGTCCTTTGCGGGGGCGGAAGGGGGTGGGGCGAAGTTTTGAAATATACTTGTAACAGTGACATATCACAGAAGTCGGGATACAAAATGTCGTTGCTCTAGCTCTTATAGTCTCTGAGCACTAGGCGCTCATAGGGACGGACAAACAGACATGGCTCAATGGCCGTGACGTGGAACAACACGTCACAGGATTGCGTGTCAGTACTGGAACTTGTGCAGAATGACCTAGTCAAAGCCTTCCCGGACTAAAACTACAGAACACAATCGGGCTCATAGAACAGCCCAAGAGAATGTGAAGCAGGTGCTGCGCGATTATTACTTTCCAAAAATGGGAAAAAATGGCAGCAGAGGTAGTGATAATCTGCAAGATATGCCAAAAAAACCAAATATGATAGGCATCCCAATAAGCAGGAATTGGGCGGAAAACCAATACCAGCAATGGTAGGCGAATTCATCCACATTGACATATTCTCCACAACAGGGAACCATTTCCTTACTGCAGTCGACAAATTTTCCTAGTTTGCGATTACGCAGCAATTCGCATCACGCACAATCACTGACGTGAAGATACCGATTCTACAATTGGTAAACATTGGCTTCCATCGACTACAACCGAACGATCCACTCGGTCACAAATAAGACACCCACTGATGTAGTCCATTCAAGCTGCGACATTGGTGAAGAAATAATGTTGAGGTTGAAGGGGGCGCTTGTCGGGAGTATAGGCAAGCATATTGTTTTCCTTCGCCTGAAAGTAGGCACTATTTGTTTTAGTGCTGTTGGGTTTAAAAACGAAAAAATAATCTCCCCACGATTTAAATAACCGTTCAAGGTAAATGGCGAAGGATTGTGCAAAGGCAGATCCGGAGAACCCAATTTTTTTGGTCGTCAGATCAGCCCAAGTCGTTCTTTCTCCTCGTGGCCATACAAGAGGTCAGTTGCGGGGTGAGAAAAAGAAAATTAAATTAGACCGCGTTACATAACCTTGGTTTGAAACAAAAGTGCACTAGACAGAGAAAGAACCCAAGAAAGCAAATTGGTTTCTAAACGAGAAAGTGAGTACAGGTCTTCGACAGTGCTAGGTGCGGGATTTCTCTGTAGTTTTCCTCTTGGAGGTCAGCATTGTTCGTGCCTAGTGTTAATGTACATTGGGTGCATACGCCCAAAAAAAACCTGGAGAAAGAGTAATCTAGTGATCATTGTAAAAAGAAAAAAAAACATCGAAAGTTTAACATGTATGGTATAAAGGTTTTGTTTAAAAGTTTGAGCTTAAAAGCGTCCGCTCGGCCGTGTCACATCAGCGAGCTTATGCCATGCAGCACGCGCTGTGCGAATTTGTTTTTGGTTTGCAGGTAACCGCATAATGCACCCACACACAGAGACACGCCCAGCTACGAAAGATCTTTCGCCGCGGGAACACAATATACAAACATCATTACATTTCTATGCCTCCCAAATTCCGCGAGCGTGGCAAAAGCTTTGTTTTTTTTTGCTAGAGCTGTTCGTCGGTCGTTGACCTCCAACTTTTAACTTCATCACAGCTGATTGGCCTTCTGCCTTTACACTTCGCTTGGTAGCAAGAATATTATTTCCAACTAATACCTGATGCCCGATGTGGTGGGATAAAGTCGTTAGACATACATATGTACCTATATTGCGCTTTATTGTTGTTCAGAGCAGAAGCTGTAACAGGGCAACCGAGCTGTTAGCACCCCAGGCTAACAGCCTGTTATCGCTGCTGGGTGCCGCGCTCAGTTAACAGCCAGTTACATAGCCCTCTGCCTCGCTCTCGCGCTCTCGGTTCGGTGCGCTCCTACGATCCGCACGTCGCTCACGGTAGTCTTAGCATGTAAGCTAGAGGGAGCTACGTTTCCCACCCCGCTAAAAGCTGCCGTCGTGCACATACGCGCACCTACAATCTACATATATACATAAATACATGGAACATATTTATTGGAACCACTCTGACTTCTTCATTTGGATATTTTCCCACTCGTCGCTGGAAACCCGCTCCGGTGATCCGCCCTCCTACAAACAATTGTTAGCTTTCTATTTAGGGAAAAATCATTAATCTATATCGCACTATAATATATTGTATATGCACTTATAACTATTTATACTTATCTTATTTATTTATATAAATATTCCCTAGTAATAATAGATATAGCTCTTGTAACGCTTTTCGTTCCTACCTTCGGCCATTTAGCCTTGTTTTGGAGTTCCCAGTTAGTGTAGTTTCGTGTAACATGGGGGTAACTGAATATAGTTTCGAATAAAATGTGTGTTAAGATGAATTTGTGCTAGACCGTTACGTTATTTGGGGAACCATGCCGCTCGGGAGCGAAATAGGATCAATACCGGACACTCCAGGGATCCTGATATCATTGAGCTCGGCCTTTTCAGGATCATGGTAGGGTGGGCGTGGCACGACTCCGTGCCAGCAAAACAGAGATGTCCAACGCGTTGGTAGATCCCTATTCCTTCTCTATACTATCTTCTCCCCGCTATAATTTCCGTAGCCCTAACGATCCTTTCCTTATCTGTCCGCCTTCCATTCCCAAAAATAGTACGCGAATTTTAATAAAATAATACCAGCAGGAACGAAGCAACCTAACTGGAGGGTTACCCCAAAGAACCCATCCCCATTTCCGACCAGAGACAAGCCGCGGCAGCGAGCGCGTATTTATTTTTTTATTTGGCGCCCAACGTGGGGCCGAAAGGCCCGAAGGTCAGAGTTAGCGTAATTGTTAACATTACAAAACGGAGTTACATTACATGGTTGTGTGTGACCCCAGCCAAACCTGACCCCGAAGCAGAACAATTTTGAGAAAGTCCATAATACCTGCGAGCCATGCATGGTCATGCACTGGCTTAACACTTTTGTTCCCCGTTTCCTACCCCCTTCCTTAAATCCTCTACTTTTGTCCTGGGATGGGATACTGTGATGGTGGATGCTTATTAGTTTCCGATAACGTTAAGCCCGCATCTCAATAGGATCCATAACCGCACAGGGGGTGCGGTGCTAAGCTGCTCTGGAATCGACAATAGCTTCAACATAGCTTTGTTGCCGAGCACTATATGCCATAGCAGTGAAAATCTAAATGGATTCACTAATTGTGAAAGTTTGCTGGACACAGGGTTATTCGTGGAGTAATTCTACCACCTGCCGCTACACAGAAGCAGTATTAGTGAATACATTTTTCCGTATCCCTTGGAAATTAACAGGTACCTTGGGTATCTTTGTTTCGGTTGTCGCCGGAGTCAGCTAGAAGAATTAACCCTTTCTGGTTGCCGCTCAACTCGAATCGGGGTTATTAGGGTGCATCTGTCTTTTTGTTTGTCTCTCTGCTATCTAGTGATTGTTTCATTTGTGCGCCGATTTATACAGCAGGTTATCGCCGGCCGAACGTGGTACCCTTTTTTCTGGTGCGTTCCTTCGTGCTACGTTTTCCGGCCCGGACCGATAACGGCTGCGAAAAAGGTATTGGTCTTAGCATGAATAAACAAGTACAAATTCTTCGATTGGCGGCTGACCAGCGCCGTCGTGATTATGGTATGGGCACGAGTGCAAGAAAGTCGTCCTTCCCTATGTTTAGGCATTTGCCGCAGACAGGATGTGGCCTAGAGCTACTACTTGGGTCGCAGTTGCCGAATATATCTTTTCATTATTTCCTCTTTTTCACTCTACCACCCATAGTTATTGGCAACCTTCTCGGCGGGAAAGGGTTGCATGGTTTCCACCAATTTTTTTTATTAAATATCGTTTTTTTTAGTTTTCCCCGTTATTATTGTTTCACGTTAATATTTGTTTGGAATAGAATTATAGGAACGTGCTTAAAGCTAGTTAATAGATGGTATAACTTTACGATGACGGTAGACCGAAGCCCGGATTATAGGAATCAGCCAAAAGAGAGCGAACCCGTTTGCTGTGTATGCACGCAAGAAGTCGACTATAAAGGCCAGTTATTAGCTACCAGCTGTAAACACTATTTCCATCACAGCAAAACCAATTATCCGTTACTAATATGCAGAGTGGGGTCGGAAGTGTTAGCCAACCCGAAAGGCCTAGTGTTTCCGGTCCAATGGCTGCTTCAGATCGTCCTAGAGGGCAACCGCCAAATCCTGCGGCAGCTGTGGTGTCAGCTTCAGCAGCTCGAACTGATCTGCCAGCCACGGATGGTAGCTTTCAACAAACCATTGCGGAAGCAGTGGCTGCTGCACTAGCACAGCACACTCAAATGCTATCGAACGCGATTGAAGCTGGGTTTCAAAGATTGTCGCTCTAGAATGCAGCTCCAGTTCCAACGGAAACGGTACACCCAGCCCATAGGCAGTCATCCCCCGTTAGGTCAAATCAATCCTTCAATCAATCAATTCAATAGATTTTTTGTATCGCGTCGAAGCTCTGACCAGCCAGACATTAGATAGCAATTTTGAATTGTTATCTCGCTACGCGAAGGAAGCGCGGGTGAATGGTACTGGAGGTATCATAAAAGCGTACCAAGAGTGCGCAGGATTGATCTCTGTATAGCTCTGAGATCGCAGTTTTCGGACGGCAGGACTGATTTAGAAATAAGAACCGCGATCACCCAGAGGAAGCAGAAACTCAACGAACCGTTGGCCATAGTTGAACTTGCAAGCGCAAGCTTGTGCAGACCATGACCAAGCAGTCCTTGTTAGAGGTGTTACGAGGAAATCTGCTCAATGACATACAACATGAGATTTTATATGTGCCCATACAGAACATTGTGCAGTTGCGACAAGTGGTACGCAAGCGTGAAAGGTTTCATCGAAAACACTGCTAAGCCAATCCCGGCTACTCGACGATTTGTTCCTCGCAATCAGGTGAACGAAATGTCCATCCAAAATCCAAAAGAAAGTCACGCAGAATCCGATTCGGAAGAAGCTGAAGCTTTTGATATCGCCGCGATGACGCTTTCGTGCTGGAATTTCAATAAACAAGGCCATCGATATCAAGAGTGCGAAGCAGAGCGTAAGGTGTTCTGTTATGGATGTGGTAAGCGGGACACATATAAACCATTGTGCCGTAAATGTAGCTCGTCAAAAAACGAGTCGGCTCGTGCACCGATATCGAGACTCGAGACCGTAAGCGTAGAAAGCTGTTCCGCACGCAGAGTAAAAATACACGCAGAGCAATATTAGCCTCTGTTATTAGTAATATAACTGATCTACGCCCCTATGCCAATGTCACGCTGCTTGGCAAGACGACAAGTGGATTAATGGACACAGGCTCCTCAATCAGCTGCCTTGGGGGCAAATTTGCAGAAGAGTTAGCTCGAACAAACCCTGAGCTCAAGCCGATGAAGTCAGCCGTGCTAACTGCAGATGGGAAAAAGCAAGTTATTCTAGGTAGGATCTCCACACTCATTTGCTTTCTTGGAAATTCAAAACGAATACGCCTTTATCTTGTACCATCGTTATCGCAGGTGTTATATCTAGGAATAGACTTTTGGAGAAGCTTTATTCTATTGCCGTTCTTTTTAATGAGCAAAGCGAATAATAACAGTTTGGCGGCTGTAAATTTTAACAACCCGATGCAAATACCTTTGTCTGAATTACAGCAGAAGGAACTAGTAGAGACCGTACAAATGTTCCCTTCGTTTGCCGAAAAAGGATTAGGAAAGACAAACTGGCTTACACATAACATAGAAGTTTCTGAGACTCGGCCCATAAAACAACGTCAATACGCAGTGTCGCCTGCAATCGAAAAGTGTATGTACGAAGAATTGGACCGGATGTTAGGCCTTGGTGTGATTGAAGAATCAGATAGCCCGTGGTCTTCCCCTGTCGTGATTGTGCGTAAGCCAGGTAAGGTTCGCCTTTGCTTTGATAGCCGGAAAGTTAACGGAGCAACAGTCAAAAATGCTTACCCTATGCCCTTCATGGATGGCGTTTTAAGTAGACTTCCAAAAGCGCAGTTCATTTCCAGCATCGATCTGAAAGATGCTTACTGGCAAATTCCGCTTACCCCAAGGGCTCGGGAGAAGACGGCTTTTGCTTCTTTGCGAAATGAGATCTTCATTTATCTCGATGACTTATTGGTGATTTCGGAGTCATTCGAGAAGCACATTCCGTATTGAAAGCGCTGGTCGACCGGCTGTCTCAAGCTGGACTGACAATAATCGTAGAGAAGAGCAATTTTTGCCTGAAGGAAGTGAAATACCTGGTCCACGTTATAGGGTATGGGATGATACAAACGAATCCCGAAAAAAATGCTGCCATTCGGGAGTTTCCAGTGCCTCGATCGGTGAAGCAAGTGCGACGATTTTTGGGAACCACTGGATGGTACCATAAATTTATTAAAAAGTATGCCGGAATTGCTGCCCTATTATCCGATACACTAAAGCAACGTCGATCGTTTGTATGGACCGACGAAGCGCAAAGGGCGTTTGAAAGTTTAAAAGACCAAATGTGTGGGGCGCCAGTCCTACATAGCGCCGACTTTACCATTCCATTTGCAATTCATTGCGATGCCAGCCACACCGGAGTTGGAGGCGTGTTAATGCAAGCTGATAGCAATGGTAGTGACATCCAAATCGTATTCATGTCTCGCAAGCTGAATCAGTGTCAGCGAAACTATTCAGTCACAGAGAAAGAGTATGTGGCAGCCATAATGTGTGTGAAGAAGTTTCGAGCGTATGTGGAAGGCCACGAGTTCTCCATCCATACCGACCATGCATCATTGAAGTGGCTAATGTCGCAATCGGACCTAAGTTCTAGTTTGGCAAGATGGGCTCTCAAATTGCAGGGGTTCAACTTAAAAATTTTCCACCGCAAAGGTAGCCAAAATGTTGTCCCAGATGCTCTGTCGCGGGTGCACACCGAAGATCTATCTGCATTCAGCTGCGATGGATTGGTAGACCTGCAGTCTGATTGCTTCAAGTCGGCAGAATATTTGGAACTGATACGAAAAATTGAATGCAATCAGACACAGATGCCAGACATTAAGGTGATCGATAATCTAATATATCTGCGAGCAGAACACGCGGCTGCTGATCAGATCGCTGTCGACCTGTGTTGGAAGCTATGGGTTCCAAATGAACTGGTGTCAGAAGTACTAAAACAGAGTCACGAACAGTCGTTAGCAGCTCATAGTGGCATTAATAAAACGTTGGAGAGAGTTCGACGATATTATTATTGGCCAAGTTTAGTAACCGATGTGAGAGCGTTTATAAACAGCTGTTCGGTCTGCAAGTGCACCCAGTACCCGAATCGTTCGTTACGACCCCCATTAGCTCCAGCGAAGGAAACTCAACGAGTGTTTCAGAAGTTGTTTGTGGATTTCCTGGGTCCGTAACCACGAAGCAAATCCGGAAATATCGGTATCTTCGTTGTTTTGGACCATCTTTCAAAATATCCGTTTTTAAAACCCGTAAAGAAATTTACAGCGGAGGCGATAACTCGATTTATGGAAGAGGACCTATTCCATTGTTTCGGGGTACCCGAAGTGGTTGTGTCCGACAATGGAGTACAATTTAAGTCCCATCACTTGAATTCTCTGTTGAAAAAGTATAATGTGCAGCATTTTTATATGGCTGTGTACGCACCTCAAGCCAATGCATCGGAACGCGTTAACAGATCCGTTATTGCAGCCATTAAAGCTTACATCAAGCCAGATAAAACTAACTGGGGTGAGCAGCTTAGTTCTATTAGTTGTGCGTTACGATGCAGTCTGCATTCAGCCTTAAACGACAGCCCCTATCGGGTTGCATTTGGACAGCACATGATCACCAATGGAGACACCTATCAGCTCTTACGAAATTTGCAGGTTTTAGAAGATCTTACAGTGATCTTATATATTGGACGTTGACATGCAATGACTGCATCTTTCAAGTGGCGATGCAGTTACTGCACCGTCAAGTGGCCCGTGTGAAACCAGCAGAAGGCTGTTACGCGCGGATCCCAGGCAAAACGCAGCCCTCCTCCCGCCCAACCGACCGAGGGGCGCTGCCGCATGACGCACGGCGCGTAGCCGAACCGAACGCGAACATGCAAGAAAGATAGCTGTTAGACTAACATTCGAGGAAAATTAGCACTAAACTTACTAAGAAACTAAGCATGCAATCAAAATACAAATACCACTACAATTACTAATTACTAGAAAGGTGTGTAAGGATTAGTAATTTAATAAGAGGAAGAGAATTAGTGGTAGATATAATATGGTATATAAGACCCTAAACGGTTCATGCAAGGAATAATTCGATCTACAAAGTGGAAGGAACAACGGTATAAAATTTCTAGTCAGTCTAATAGGAATCGTGAAGTTTATGCGGCTCAACAGATCAGGGCTGTCTATGTCACCCCTGATCAAGTTGCTCATAAATATCACACCAAGCATTTTCTACGGTTAATTAAGGATGGGAGGTTTACTAATAGTAGTCTACTAGAGTAAGATGGGAGTCTTACACCCGCATCCCAGTTAAGGCCCCGCAGAGCAAAGAGTAAAAAGTTTTTCTGTACTGATTCTATACGGTCCTGGTGTACTTTGTATTGAGGGCACCATACACAGGAGCCGTATTCTAAAATCGGACGAACTAGCGAGGTATAGAGAGTCTTTGTTATATAGGGGTCGTCAAATTCTTTTGACCACCTCTTTATAAACCCAAGCACGCCCATGGCCTTATTTACCATGGTAGAAATGTGTTCGAAAAACTTTAACTTTGCGTCTAATAAGACACCAAGATCATTCACCAGGGTAATTCTCTCAAGAGAACCGCCACATAGGGTATAGGTAGCCAACAAGGGGCTAGAACGATGAAATGTCATTACTTTGCATTTCGAGGCATTAAGGTGTAACAAGTTTGCACAGCACCATGACTGAAAGTTATTGAGATCGGATTGCAAGCGAGAATGAAATGAAATGTCCTTATACTGGACACAGAGTTTAACATCATCCGCATACATAAGTACTCGAGAATATGTTAATACCGAAGGCAAGTCATTAATAAAGAGTGTGAAGAGTAAGGGGCCTAGATGGCTGCCCTGTGGTAATCCCGAAGAAACCTTTACTGGTGAAGAGAGGGAGTTTTTGAAGAGGACTCTTTGAGACCTGGAACAAAGATAGCTGGAAATCCATCTCAGGAGGTTGGGCGGAAACCCTAAAAGGTCAAGTTTATGTGCTAGAAGGGAATGGTTTACAGAGTCGAATGCTTTACTGAAGTCGGTGTAAATAACATCCGTCTGTAAGTTACCTTGAAAGCCTTTAATAATGAAAGAGGTAAACTCTAACAAGTTCGTGGTGGTTGATCGCCGCCTTATAAATCCATGCTGAGTTGGAGATATAAGTGACTTGCAGAGATGTTGCAAGTGCGGAGTTAAAACCTTCTCAAACATTTTAGGGATAGCGGATAACTTTGCTATACCTCTATAATTTTTAGCATCAGACTTGCTACCTTTTTTATGGAGAGGAATTATAAACGATTCCTTCCAGATCGGGGGGAAGCAAGAAGAATCAATGGACAGGGTGAATAGTTTAAGCAAAGGTCCACACAGAGCCTCGGCACAGTACCTGAGTACACAACCTGGAACCCCGTCTGGACCCGGTGAAAACACCGGCTTAACTAGTCGAAGATCATGAAGTAGAGAACGTTCATTTAACAAGGGACTGAAAATGCCGTTCGACCTCGGTAAACCGTATGGGTACGGATGACCAGAGTAGCTTTCCTCAGAATAGGTGGTTTGGAAAAATTGGGCAAAAAGATCGGCGATTGCCTGATCATTATTTGCCGACGTATTACAAAATGATAGCGAGGATGGGTGTGCGGACGTTCTACGCTTACTGTTTACGAAGCAGTAAAACTGTTTAGGGTCCTGAGAAAAACGTATCCTGCATCGAGAGAGGTAGTTCTTATAGCATTGAGCATTAAGAACTGAAAAGTTTGACCGAGCTATTACATAGCGAGAGTGAGAAGTAGGAGAACCCACTTCTTGAAATTTTTTATAAAGTCTTGATTTTAAGTTTTTTAGACTGGATAACTCTTTGGTAAACCAAGGGGGTTTTCCAGATCTAATCGGACAAGAAAGCGGGACACAAGAATCAAAAAATGTGCCAAGAGCATTGTAAAAGATGTTTGACCAATCAAAATCCCTAATGAGGTTATTAAGCTTCGCAAACTCGGCTTTACGAAAGCAGCGGAAACTTTCAGGTAGTCTACTCGACCGATCCAATACAGTTGGTCCTATATCTAGCGACACCTCGAAAGTAGGATGGTAGGCGTCTTCAGGTATAGTGAGCGGAAGGGCTCGGGTTAACAACACTATGGTCGGATCCGATACAAAGCACAGATCAAGCAATCGACCCAAGGAATTTTTCACATGATTGACTTGAGACAGGGACAGGTCAAGCAAGCCGTCAACAAAGTCATGTCGTGACATGGGCACTAGGATACTAGACTCGTTTACCGAAGACCAAACAGTTCCTGGCAAGTTGAAGTCATCGCAACTTTCAGCAAAGCAATTTCGTTAAAGGTTTCAGCGCAAAACTAGCTCCTACCTTTGTAAAAGCCAGAATAAAACGTAGGCTTGGTCACAGTTATTACGAGCTAGAAGATCCCCAAGGTAGACTTATCGGCAAATACCACGCGAAAGACATAAAACAGTGACTATTCTAATAAAAATCACAGTTTTTCCGCCAAGCGTCTATCACCCTTTGATGCGGTTGACACCAAAGTGTGATCTTGGCCGAGGGGATTTGTAGTGGGAGCTTGTCGGGAGTATAGGCAAGCAAATTTTTTTTCTTCGCCTGAAAGTAGGCACTATTTGTTTTGGTGCTGTTGCACGTAGTAAACAGCTTTGAGGAAGCTACAATTATATTTCGTACCTAACTTTAATATCACGAACCGATGTACATACGTACTAATTATTAAGTTTATTCCCTATAGTAAGTGTGTAGTTAGGTTGGTTTAATTTCTTGTTGTGGTGTTACAAGTTAAATGTTCCTTGTCATGTGGGGCTAGCGCCACCTAGGGGTGACTTTAAGAATGGGTTTAAAAACGAAAAAATAATCTCCCCACGATTTAAATACCCGTTCAAGGTGAATGGCGAAGGACTGTGCAAAGGCAGATCCGGAGAACCCAATTTTTATGGTCGTCAGATCAGCCCAAGTCGTTCTTTCTCCTCGTGGCCATACAAGAGGTCAGTTGCGGGGTGAGAAAAAGAAAATTAAATTAGACCGCGTTACATAACCTTGGTTTGAAACAAAAGTGCACTAGACAGAGAAAGAACCCAAGAAAGCAAATTGGTTTCTAAACGAGAAAGTGAGTACAGGTCTTCGACAGTGCTAGGTGCGGGATTTCTCTGTAGTTTTCCTCTTGGAGGTCAGCATTGTTCGTGCCTAGTGTTAATGTACATTGGGTGCATACGCCCAAAAAAAAAAAACCTGGAGAAAGAGTAATCTAGTGATCATTGTAAAAAGAAAAAAAAAAAACATCGAAAGTTTAACATGTATGGTATAAAGGTTTTGTTTAAAAGTTTGAGCTTAAAAGCGTCCGCTCGGCCGTGTCACATCAGCGAGCTTATGCCATGCAGCACGCGCTGTGCGAATTTGTTTTTGGTTTGCAGGTAACCGCATAATGCACCCACACACAGAGACACGCCCAGCTACGAAAGATCTTTCGCCGCGGGAACACAATATACAAACATCATTACATTTCTATGCCTCCCAAATTCCGCGAGCGTGGCAAAAGCTTTGTTTTTTTTTAGAGCTGTTCGTCGGTCGTTGACCTCCAACTTTTAACTTCATCACAGCTGATTGGCCTTCTGCCTTTACACTTCGCTTGGTAGCAAGAATATTATTTCCAACTAATACCTGATGCCCGATGTGGTGGGATAAAGTCGTTAGACATACATATGTACCTATATTGCGCTTTATTGTTGTTCAGAGCAGAAGCTGTAACAGGGCAACCGAGCTGTTAGCACCCCAGGCTAACAGCCTGTTATCGCTGCTGGGTGCCGCGCTCAGTTAACAGCCAGTTACATAGCCCTCTGCCTCGCTCTCGCGCTCTCGGTTCGGTGCGCTCCTACGATCCGCACGTCGCTCACGGTAGTCTTAGCATGTAAGCTAGAGGGAGTTACGTTTCCCACCCCGCTAAAAGCTGCCGTCGTGCACATACGCGCACCTACAATCTACATATATACATAAATACATGGAACATATTTATTGGAACCACTCTGACTTCTTCATTTGGATATTTTCCCACTCGTCGCTGGAAACCCGCTCCGGTGATCCGCCCTCCTACAAACAATTGTTAGCTTTCTATTTAGGGAAAAATCATTAATCTATATCGCACTATAATATATTGTATATGCACTTATAACTATTTATACTTATCTTATTTATTTATATAAATATTCCCTAGTAATAATAGATGTACGAGCTAAGTCCCTCCAACAGTTTTCCAGTGGAATCCGTCTACACAATTAAGACCTTCCTTAATCCGCTCGATGTAGTTCCTTGCTCGTTCGTTTTATTTCGTATATCTCTTAAATCTAGTGATCATAATTCAGATCGTTTTGGCTCGATACTATTGATACTATCGATTGCGCTTCTTTATATGTACATAATGTAACGCGCCAACTTCAAATTAATTCACAATTTTAGTAATATTTACATATTAATTCAAATATTCAAATTGTTAACCTTTATAAAGTAATTTAATCCTATATTCTATTAAGGGGCGTCAACATTCTCCCCACCTTGGAAGCTCCTTCCAACATTAAGTTCATCGGCATCTGTAGGCAGCGGGCAGAGCTTATGTACGTTGCGCTTAAATAATCCAGTCTTGGTCCTGAGTGTTACAACCCGAACTGCACCATCAGCTCCTGGGTGTAACTCTGCAACTCTTCCCAGCAGCCATTGTCCGGGCGGAGCGTTGTCTTCCGCAATAAGGACCAGTGTACCAAGTTGAATGTTGTTGGCTACAGTGCTCCACTTTGTCCGCTTCTGCAGCAACGTCAAATATTCCGACGACCAGCGGTGCCAGAACATGTGGTGTACCATTAGAATGCGTTTCCAATGGTTGCTCATGGACAGTTTCAACAGTGCGTCGTCTACTGGTTCTACTAACGCGTTCAGGGGTCGGCCAACCAAGAAATGACCGGGAGTTAGCGCCTCGAAGTCATTCGGGTCCGATGACAAGGGATGCAGAGGTCTAGAATTCATCACCGCTTCTACTTGTGTGATGGCAGTCGCAAGATCTTCGTAGTTTAGTGCTGTGCTGTTGGCGCATTTCACAAGCAGCTGTTTGGCCACCTTCACGGCGCTCTCCCATAATCCTCAAAGTGAGGGGAGTGGGGGGATGAAGTGAAACCTGACTCCTCGCTGGCTGCATTCGTCGTCAATGAGCTTCTGACTTGGCGAGTCGAAAGCTCTGTTGAGCTCTCGTGACGCACCTACAAAATTGGTGGCGTTGTCGCAATATAGGTCAGAACTCAATCCACGTCTTGCAAAGAACCGTTTTAGCGCCGCGATGAACGCATTTGAGCTTAAGTCCGACACGATCTCTATATGGCAGGCCTTTGTTGCAAAGCATACAAATATGCACAGATACACCTTTACTGGGCGTTTTCCTCGCATGTGAAAGTGCATCCATATTGGTCCAGCAAAGTCCAGTCCAGCGCGCTCGAAGGGGTAGATATTGCCTCGCACTCGGTTAGCTGGCAGCGCTCCCATCAGCTGTGTTGCAGCGAGCGGCCGACGACGAAAGCATGGTACGCAGCCACGGATCACCCTGCGGGCAAGTTTCCTGCAATTGATTACCCAATATCTCTGTCGCAAAAAGGCTCATAGCGATTGTGCCCCGGCATGTAAATTCTTTCGATGTGTGAGTTCAACAAGCGCCTCTACCACTTTATGGTTGCTCGGCATTAAGATGGGATGCCTTGTGTCAAATGGCAATTCGGCATTGGACAACCTTCCGCCGACTCGGATAATAGTTATTCCCTCTTCCTCTTGTAAAAACGGGCTTAAACTCTGAATTCTCGCTGATTTTATCACCTTTCCCTCTTTAAGCAATGAATTCCTCATGCAAGCTCAACTGCTGCACATTATACACAATATAGCGCAATCCGCCCTCCATTTCAGCTGCAGTAAGGTTGCCTGTTTCATTTGAGTTTGATCTCAACGATATTCTACGCCAGCGAAAAATATAGCTAAAAACTCGCTGCAATTTGAGGAAATCATTTGCAAATTTGCATCTCCCCACGACATCTAACTTCTCATTCCTTTCTACCTTTCCAACTGTCAGCGAGAACTTACATTTCCTCTCCTCTGGAACTGTTTGTATTTCCTCACTCCAATTAAATTTGGTCCAGTCATCTGCTGCGTCCATTAAAATTCTGGACCGTTCCACCACATCGTTGACTTGCTCAATTCGGTTACCAATAACCCCTTGATACAATATCTGCAGGGTTTGATTTGGTGTCAACCTTGAACCAATCCTGTACACGTGTGAGCTCTTGTATTTGAGCCACCCTGTTGGCAACGAAGGTGGTCCATCGACTAGCATGTGACGACAGCCAATTTAACACAATTGTGGAATCCGTGAAATAGTTAACCTTCTCTACTGGTATGTGAAGACAGGCGCATACCTTTGCCATTAGCTTGGCCACTAACAATGCCCCCTTGTAACTCTAAGCGTGGCAATGATGTTACCCTAACTGGGGCTACTTTGGACTTGGCCGTTACCAGTCGCACAGAAATTCCTCCCCTTCATCCCTAACACGAGCATAAATTACGCCGCCGTAAGCTCTGTTGGATGCGTCAGAGAAACCAAACAGTTGCAAAGTGCATAGGTCGGCCGTAATCGGAATTGAGGATCGCGGAATTGAAAATTTGTCAATTAGTTTCAGTTCTTCTCTATATCGAAGCCATTGAGTTGCGTAGCTTGCTGGTAACTCCTCGTCCCAATCCTGCTTTAGAAGCCAAAGTTCCTGAACAAAGATCTTGCCCAAGATCAGCAAGGGACTCAAGAACCCTAACGGATCAAACACCTGAGCCAATTCGGACAGCACTGATCGCTTCGTGGCGATTGCGGAGACCTTTATGTTAAAGCAAAATTGGAATTTGTCCTCTAGACTTGACCAATATATCCCCAAAGTTTTAGCTGCGTCCTCTGTTTTTAGCATCAGGGGCTCTAGGCTGGTGTTGTTGTCCATTCCTTGATAATTGCTGCGCCATTTGTGCAGCTCGAACTTTCCTAGCCCTAATAATTCGGTCACTTGTTCTTTCAAGTTTGTCAGTTCCTCTTTGATTCGGCTCCACACAGCATATCATCCATATAGAAACTTCGCTTTACTGCCTCTCTAGCTAACGGAAATTTTTCCGCGTACCTATCGACCAAGTAATAGAGGCAACGTACTGCCAGGAACGGCGCCGAATTTGTTCCATAAGTGACCGTGTTTAGGCGCAGCACCTGGATAGGATCGAAACGTTGCATCGCCATAGAATGCATTGATAGTTTCTATGTGGTTCCGCAACCAATATTTGACGGTACATTTTCTTTATGTCGGCCGTAAGGGCGTATCTATAGAAACGGAACCTGGTCAAAGTCTCGAACAGATCAGGCTGCAACGTTGGACCAACCAAGGTTGCGTCGTTCAGTGACCTGCCGTTGCTAGATCTACATGAGGCATCAAATACGACTCGTAACTTGGTCGTCAAACTCTCTGGGCGAATAACCGGATGATGTGGCATGAAGTATTCGACCTTTTTCTTGTCCGGCGGGCTCTATTGCCTCTAAATGCCCTAACTGGCGATATTCTTCAATAAATTGAACATATTGTTCCTTCAGCGCTTGGCTACGATTTAACCTCTTCTCTAAATTCAAGAACCTGGTAAGTGCGATTTGATAAGTTTCGCCTAACTCAACTTTAGGATTCTTAAAGGGCAGAGCTACCACTAAATGTCCTGAGGCCTCCTGCTTAACATGCGTCACAAAACAATCTTCGCACTGTTTTTCTTCCTCTGTGAACTTATCTACTGTTTCAGGGACTTCTTCACACTTCCAAAACCTTTGTACGAGCTCTTGCAGCTGATCATTTTTCGACACCTTTCGTTCAATGTCAGTTGCTAACAGTGCAACTGCAGAAGATTTCGTGAATTCACCTACGACGACCCAGCCTAACAGAGACTTTTGAAGCCTTGGAAGGTGTGCTCCTAGTTTTATTTGCCCTGCTACAATTAGCTTGAAAAACAATGTGACTCCAACTAGCATGTCAATATCTTCCCCGGACTGAAATGTAGGGTCGGCCAGCGTAACTCCCTTGGGTGGAACCCACTCGAACAAATTCCTGAGCTTGTTGGGTTATACTGAGTTATTTCCTTCAGCACACAGAAGTCCTCGGTAGTCATATATCTGGTGACTCTAGATTTAAAAGTCGCTTGCACCTCTCCCATTACTTGAGATGTTGCATTTCCAATACCACTGAGTTGTATGACTGAGTCGCGCATTTCTAGGCCCAGGGCCGAGACTATCCTAGCCGTCAGAAAATTTAATTGACTACCGGAATCTAACACGCACCTGCAATTGCGATATCCTCCGTCTATAGCTTTGATTTGAACTACAGCGGTCGCAAGAAGGTTGGTGGATGATCTAGACAATAGGGAGCTATGCAGTGACTTTGGCTCTTGCAACTCCTGCCCTTTGAGCCCCGGCTCATTGGCAACAATAGGAATCTCTCGATGCAGAAGTTCATGATGCGGCTTGCTGCAAATCCTACATCGCGGACCATTACAGTTTCTAGTTGTATGTCGCTTGCTAAAACAAATCAGGCACAGCGAATGCTTCTTCGCCTCATGGTAACGTTGTACTGGTGATAGTTCTTTAAACCTTTGACACCCTTTCAATCCATGGGTCCCAGGACAAACGTAGCAGCCATTGCTGTCTATTGTTGCAGCTAAGGTCGCATTTTTAATCTCACCTTTACCACTGGGTCGGGCTCCATTGCCTCGTCGAACTTCCCTATTTGCCATATTGACTCCTCTGTTTATCAGAAACTGCGATAACAATGACCACGACGGTAACTTCTGGCAATCCCACTCAACTTCCCACCTATCCATTGTATCTTCATCAAGCTTTGTACGAATCAGATGGAAAATTACTGCATCCAGAATCTCCTTATCGTCGCTTAACGACTTGAGTGCTACTAATTGGGAATTTACATTGTCTACCAGCACTCTCAGTCCCTCTGAGTCGGGTCTTTTAGCCGCCGTAAGTTGAATAGCTCCTGTACATGTGATTGCAGAATAATTGCCTTATTTTCATAGCGATCTTTCAATAATCGTAGTGCCTTGCGATAATTAGGCCCTGTTAATTCCAAACCCTCAATCGCACTTAACGGTCCAGCTCCTAACGATGATCTCAAATGAATAAATTTAGACAACTCATCCAATTCAGAGTCTGATTCTATTAGAGTAGCAAAGGTGTTGTACCAGCTGGTCCATTCCGTAAACTTTCCAGCGAACTCAGGCAGCTTTAGCTTGGGAAGTCTCGATGAACGAGACACCTGTGTGCTATTTAGAAGATCACCTACATTGGACTGCCGCCGTCCCCTATTTCCAAGACAGCTTAGTAACTTGGCCTTTAATTCGCAATAAACCTCCTCAGCTTCATAGCGGCTTTCATATTCGCTGGCGTCCTCGCTATCGTGTTCAATTTTAGCCTGAATGTTGCAGAACTGATTAAAGTTTGTCTCAATTAGACTTAACCTGGCTTCCAGCTCCGCAGCCGTCATGGAGTCGCTATTTTTTCGATATAGACCTTGTTACGGACAAAGGAATTCATTAACGCCGTTCGAGAAGTGAGCACCTCCGCATCTTTACCCTTTCTAGGTGCCATTTGCACTGACTATTTATACCGGTGTTACCCTTGAAAATTTAACAATAAAAAATACTCAATATTGGCATGAGTAAGTAACACGGTACCAAGTTTAGCCACTCTATTCAATAATCGGCTAACTTTAAATTCTCACTACACTGCCCAATTCAATAATTGATCAACAATTGACCACTGTGCGCCACTGTACCAAAATGTGTACTTGCGCCCCAACGAACCGGCAGGCAAAGAAGAAACGACTACAAAGTTAGATCAATGTCAAATAGCAATTACTGTTCTTTAGGTGCCGGCTTGTAACTGCATACATATGCAAGTATGTATGTGCCTTGCTTCAACGTATAGCAGTGCACGCAATAGGCTGTATGTGTGCATGCAGATACCTAAGCGCTCAAGCTAACTGTAATTGTAATCTGCCTTCTACACGAGACCCCGCTTACAGAACAATTAAAGCGCAGAAGTCTCAAAGCCGCGACCACTTGACACTAAAACAATTGTATTGTTTTAAGATTATTCACACACATCGAATTGGAACTAAACATGCCTGCAAGAAATATTAGATGCTCAAAGCAGTTCACACTCACAATTCGATACCGAAGCCGCTGTCGCACTCGCCGTCAGCCAGACTCAGGGTGAAATATTTATTGAGTTCCAGTCGTGAACTCCATCCGGTAATTGAACCTTCTCCAAAGGTCCCTGCTCGGGCGCCAAATGTACGAGCTAAGTCCCTCCAACAGTTTTCCAGTGGAATCCGTCTACACAATTAAGACCTTCCTTAATCCGCTCGATGTAGTTCCTTGCTCGTTCGTTTTATTTCGTATATCTCTTAAATCTAGTGATCATAATTCAGATCGTTTTGGCTCGATACTATTGATACTATCGATTGCGCTTCTTTATATGTACATAATGTAACGCGCCAACTTCAAATTAATTCACAATTTTAGTAATATTTACATATTAATTCAAATATTCAAATTGTTAACCTTTATAAAGTAATTTAATCCTATATTCTATTAAGGGGCGTCAACAATAGATATAGCTCTTGTAACGCTTTTCGTTCCTACCTTCGGCCATTTAGCCTTGTTTTGGAGTTCCCAGTTAGTGTAGTTTCGTGTAACATGGGGGTAACTGAATATAGTTTCGAATAAAATGTGTGTTAAGATGAATTTGTGCTAGACCGTTACGTTATTTGGGGAACCATGCCGCTCGGGAGCGAAATAGGATCAATACCGGACACTCCAGGGATCCTGATATCATTGAGCTCGGCCTTTTCAGGATCATGGTAGGGTGGGCGTGGCACGACTCCGTGCCAGCAAAACAGAGATGTCCGACGCGTTGGTAGATCCCTATTCCTTCTCTATACTATCTTCTCCCCGCTATAATTTCCGTAGCCCTAACGATCCTTTCCTTATCTGTCCGCCTTCCATTCCCAAAAATAGTACGCGAATTTTAATTAAATCATACCAGCAGGAACGAAGCAACCTAACTGGAGGGTTACCCCAAAGAACCCATCCCCATTTCCGAAACGGGCCTGGCGGGCGACGAGATAGGGCTCGAGATCGGAAAGTTTCGGATATCATAAGTTAGCCTTTAGTGATCCGCCGAGGGGCAGTAACAGATATCTACTTGCCTTGCCTTCATTAAATAACGTGCTAACACCTGTACTTCATATATCAATCGCATTATCTATTATTAATAAAGTGATGGTTGAAAGTTAGACGGTCGCGTTGGTTGAAAAATCTACGAGCTGAATATCAGTTACTGCTTCAGGCTCCCGGATCATTGCAGTGTGTTCCAAGCGGAGGTTGTGGCAATCAAGGAGACCATTTCGATTGTCTCCAAACTCAGCTGTTAAAACACAAGGCTCAATATCGTTGAACTCAATTTAAACTCAGTTTGACCTCTACCTAATAAGGGTCCCCGGAAACACGAACGTCGATAGGAATGATCCAGCCGAGTTCTGGCCAAGCAAGGCATTACTATCCCTCTCCGATAGGAGAAGAGATAGGAGAGCAAGTAGCGAAGCCCTTGGCTATCTTCTTACCGCTTTCTCATATACGGCATTTTCGAGCAAAACGCAAATAGGCGATGGTAGCAAAGCATCAGCTACAAATCTGGCGATCGTTATGGCTATGTCGATTGGTGAAACGCTCGGAAGAGCTATTTAGACTCAGCAGAGTATGGTGATTTGTAGTTATTCGAGCCACACACGCCTCCAGACTGGCAATTCCTTACAATGACTTCTGCAAAAGTTGTCAGGACGAGGAAGAGAAGAAGTCGGTTCCCTACTGCCTCTGCTACTGCCCGGCCCTGGAAAGCCACAGATTTTAGCTTCTTGGGAACCTTTTCCTACGGACTTCTCCGAAATCAAACTAAGGATCTTGTCCAAATACTCCAAGCCAGCGGATTGCACTGTCCTTAAACTACAATAAGTTGCTCACTACGGCTTAGGCAATGAGAAGGGGCACACGCCCATGCGGCATCACAACGGACCTTCAATAGGTCCAAGTGAGCTAGGGGTAGATTCGTCCTTCTCCCCAGCTACCGTCAGAACGTTACCTAACCTAAAGGCCAACATTGTTACAACAGAAATAAAAGTAGTTTTTCTGTACGAATTGCAGGTCCAAATTGTATGTATTTTATCCGAATTCTTTTTGAATGCGTATGTATTTTCTAATGAAAGATTTCAAAAAATTGAAGGTTTATGAGGTTATGAGGTTTTTGTGGATTCTACTGAGGACTCATGCTAAGCTCTATTTTGCACTGACTACGTTCCCACGGTTGCTTGGTGGTCGGGGCGTTGCCGGCTTGGTTTTGCGTTGCTGTTATAGCCATATTAATTATATCCCTTATATTAAGCAGCAGACTTACACATTGCTGACTCTTAATAATGGTCCAATAATGGACCATATGCAAATGCATACATATTTTGGAGCTCTCAGATTTTTCTCTTACCTGGGAAGTGCTTAAAATCACTTTGGATTGTTTTTTTTCCGTTCCAGTAAATATCATTAGTGAATTCAAGTTTGGCGAAAATGATATTATAGAATCATAGTCGTGAGTGCATAGAATATTCCTTGATCGATGCTCCAGCAAGTGAATACCTTTTTGGTCAACTGCTAACCAAAGCATTCGTGGCCAGTTTGAGGTGAAGCTTTGCTAAATTAAATAGATGAATTAAATAAATCTATATTTTTTATGATCTCATAACTTCAATTTGCTATTTTAACTTATATTATTTTCGTTTAGATCGATCTATGCTTAATACTGTAAAACATTCAAATGTTACGAAAATTAATGCAATTTTGAATAAAATTATTTTACACGAACTTGTGCACTTTTGTAAGGGACACAAGAGCTTCCGATTGGGCAACATATTTCAAGTTTAAAATTAAAGAGGAAAAAAAGAGCGGGAGCAGATTCTACTGGCGAAAAGCCCTAATAATAATTATAATCAACCACAAAGAGAGTATAGGCTCGCAGGCTCCTAGGAAGTGTACTGAAGATTATCATACTCAGCAGGCCAATTGCCACTGCGATGTCCAAGAGAAGAACAAAAAAGATGTCAAAAACATGATCAGTAAGTCGGTAATTTTAACGACCAAAGCACTCGTCATCGATTATGTTTGAGTTGTTCTGGCTACATTCTGTCCCATTCAGTAGATTGTACTTGGGCACGGCAGAGGGAACTGAGTTTGGTCAGTTGTAGAGTCCAAAAAATTAGTCGGCTGAATAATAGAAAACGAAGAGAGCGCTGATAATGCTTTTAAAAAGAGTGTCCCATTACAAAGCGTCTGGTTGCTGCCACACCCCCAAAAATGTTGAGTGCAGGGGCGGCGCCCCCAGCCCACTAAGCTCTGCAATATCTTTATTGTTTGTTGCTGTAATGATAATGGCAGAAGAGCAAGCAATCGATTAAGATTAAGATTAAGAGCGCCAACAAGAGCATCATCATCTAATCCAGATGCGGTCCAGCGAATATCACACTAAGCGCATAGGGTAAACCTCTAATGTTGGTTTCTAGACCGATTTAAGTGACGAAAAACGGACAAAAAAGGGCTGTCGCAGGTATATTTTGATCGTTTTTAGTGCGAGGTTGCGTCAGTTAAATCGATCTAAACTTCGGTAAAGGAATATTTAAAAAACATATACAACAAAAAATTCTCGGGAAAATATAGAGATATATTTTTGTAAAGTCAAGTCAAAGTTGAAAAACAGTCCAAAAATTATATGGTTCGGAAAACAAGTTTTTCTGTAGAACAACGGATCAGATTTTTATTGAGTTTTCATAAGAATGAATACACCTCATAGAAGATACCAAAAACAGAATCATAAGTTAAATAGTTTACTTTATTTCCACCTGAAAGATGCAGTATGCGAATAAAACTTGAATACATGTTGGCACACTGAAACAATTTTCAAATTTTGTGTGCTCATATCTTCTAAACTAAAAGTCTGATTATTTTGAAAATTGGATTTTAAAAGCTCTGGAAAATTCTCTATTAGATTCATTATATGCAAAGCTCTCAAAAATTCTGTCTCTTGTCGTCATGTGGCAGCGCCCCTCGGTCGGTTGGGCGGAAGGAGGGCTGCGTTCTTGCCTGGGATCCATGCGTAACAGCCTTCTGCTGGTGTCGAAGGCGGCACTTGATGGTGCAGTCATTGCATAGCCACTTGGCATTGCGTCCAAATATATATGCACCGGAACAAAGTTCAACTTTGACAAAATTTGGGTTGGGTTGGCTGATTGTTTCGCTGCAGTCGGCTGTGGCTGAAAACTCGGAGTATGTGAATGGGAGCGACTTTTTTTATAGTATCTCATAGTTTACGAGTTTAATGTTTTACCTTGTTTTATAGTTTCTTATCGTTTACGAGTTTAATGTTCAAATCTTTGCGGCTGTTCTCGTTTCAGAGGTACCATGGTTTCCGAGTGATTGTTCTTAGGATTCTGCAGTGTGCATTCTGCTTGCGTTGTCCAATACCTCTAAACTATAAGTCAAGACAGGTTTCAGCTCGGAGTTGTACTGGGGGACTTTATATTCCAAGCTTAGTGGAGAGCGAGCGTTTATTAGCCGTTTATTTATTAGCAAGGTTACTTGCTTTAATTGTAAGATTCGTCTTATTGGCTTCTATGTGCTTGCGCCAGGTGAGCCGCCTGTCCAGATTGACGCCCAGCGGGACGCGTGCATTGTTCAGAACCAAAGCAGGACAGATTTGTTTGTTGATATTAAAAGTAAGATGCCTGCTTCTTTGTTCCTTTAGTTGTATGCTGGCATCTACAAGCCATACAACCACAGATAATAAATGGTGTGATAGTTAGGAAGTTTTCTTTGCCATCTGGAGCGACTAAGATTCGCGGTGTCATCAGCAAACGTCAAGTTGTTACTTTTTTTCGTTTTTTTGAGAGATATCCGCCGTGTAAAAGACGTGAGGTGCTTGTGTTACTTATCACGGCGAAAACTCTATTATAGATTTACGACTCGAGCAGTGTATGGGTGGCAGCCTTGTTATTGTGTACATAAGTCCGTCCAGCCAGCCTCGGTCGAATGCTTGTGCCACGTCAAGGAATAGTGCCGTACAATATTCCCATTGTTCAAATGCAGTACGAATCTCTGACGTGATGTGATTGACCTGCTCAATCGGTTCGTGCTTTTCTCGAAAGCCCAATTCGGCTTGCTATGGCCCTATGTTTCTAATTGGGATATGCGTTGATGCGCAGCAGGACTTTTTCAAATAGCTTTGAAAGACAAGTAAGCAGGCTTGTTGGTCTGTACGGCGATGGCTGCGTTTTGTCTTTTCCTGGCTTAGAAATCTTCACTATAATCGACTTCTTCCCATTTTGGGGAAAGTACCAAAGTCTTGTGATTGCATTGAAAAGGTGGCAGATGTGTTTAACCGCAAAACTGGGGAGTTCTATGATAATTTTCTGAGTTATTAGGTCAAAGCCTGGTTCTTTTCGGGGCTCTAGTTGCACTTCGATGACTCTTAGGATTTTGCCTGGAAAAATTCGATGTGTTCTGAAGGTACGTGTAAAGTTTCACGGGATGACGATGGCAGAATGAACTAGTGTCAGGGTTAAGCCGGAAAACATTTTGTAAATGGGCTGCAAACGTACTAGCTCTTTCTTCGTCCCTGCGGGACCATCTGCCATGGGGACTCCTTAATGGCAGTACTGTTTCTAATGGAGCGCTTAGGTTTCGATGAGCCCTTAACAATGGATGCTTTGTGCTGGGGATCTTTCTAGAATCTGTTGGCCAATATGTGGGCCTACCCGCGGAAACATAGTCCAGTTTGTTGCTTACTTTGATGATTGCGTTGTATAACTGCTTTCCTTTGAGAGTCAGAAAAAATAGGATAAAAAAGGATAGATCTCTTGATGGACGGTTTTCTAAGGGTTAAACCACAAAGACAGTCAGAGCTCTATAGCTAGGATCGCCCACGGAATAAAAAGGCTAGGGAAACAACGAAGAGTCTTCGTTTGCTTGTCCACGTAAACACATCAAAAATAGAGCCGTTGCAGCCGGCCGCGCTTAAACCTGCCTTACCCATGGTTCCTATATTCGATTACTATTAAAGGTTTAATTTGATTTAAGTCTAATTTGAATAAAAATCTCGAATCGTCATACTCATGCCGTACTATTTTGTACACCAATAAATGTAAAGGTTCCCCAGAGCATTTCTGCTCAACATTGAAATTTCGAACCGAGAATTTCACAACATTTTTGGTGGCACATGAGGGGAACAACGTTTAATTCGTACTATCCGTAAATGATTGTACAAATTCTGCAATTCGCATTACTCCTACATCGTACAGAACAGGGTTCACAACATTGTAAATACATACATATAAAATCATAGTTTACCAGCTGTAAGTGCAAAGGGCAAACCCAGCAATCGCTATCCCTCAAGACCTCGCTTTGCTGCACCCCTCGTCATCTCTGGACACAAGCTTCACTGCAACACACGAACTCAACTCACGACGCAGCGTTTCTACTCTACGCTCGGACAACAACAACAGCAACGATTCGCAAGTTCTCTTAAGCTACGACTGGCAATCCGAAGAGTAGCAGAGTAAGCGTTTAGTTGTGTGTACTTTGTGTGTGGTCAAAGAGAGTGCAACTAAAAGGGCGAGAAAGGTATATATCTAACAGCAATTTGTCAACATTGGATTCCTAAAACCTCTAAGCCAATCCTCAGGTTGAGATCGATAATCTCAGTGTTATTCAAACAAATCTCATCGCAAAAGTAAACAAAAGGTGCGAAATTTCAGAAAGGACGACGCAGATCGGAAGTAGCTTATTTTCAAGCACGCTTACAAAATTTTCAACGGTTCTTGGGTTTTTGGTCCAGCGAAGTTACAACGGCATTCAGCATTATATCAGAGGCCTACGAAAACGTATGTGCAAGGGTACTATCACTACAACAGAATCCAGAGCCAGCAAATCCATCGGGATCATCTGTGCAATTGCCGAAGCTAGCTGTACCGACATTTACAGGCAAGTTTGTGGATTGGCCAGCATTTCACGATGCATTTGTCAAGCTCATCCATAGCAACCCGAAACTGTCCGACGTCCAAAGGTTTCATTTTCTTAAGCAAGCTCTTCCCTCGGACCGCGTCGAGGATATTCAGCAGATGGCGCTTTCTGGAAATAACTATACAGTCTTGTCTTGGAGTCTTGTCTTCTAGCGATTCGACAACAAACGGCTGCAGTTTATGTACCATGTGAACGGTTTGTATGACTTGCCACAGTTGCCAAAGGAGCAGTCTGCTGATATAAAACATATGCTAAATGTTGCGACGGTTTGTCTCAATGCTTTCAAGAATCTAGATCTTCATCACTGGATGGCTCATCAACTCACTTCCAGACCGCTAACCACGACGCTGCAAGCTTGGGAGCTCCATCTCGGTAACGCTGCCGAGCTCCCCACATTTTTTTGCAAAATGTACCAGCAAAAGGAACTGCACGCAGTGTGAACAAAGACATCATACACTGCTGCACTTTTCAACTCCTGCTCAGGTGGCAACACAGACTCACGCAACCTCCCATAGCGCTCGTTCCGGTAACCTCTGGCTTTCTATAGCGCGCGACTCGTCTAGCAGGGTAACCCCTACGCACCTCTCCACTATGACACCACATCCTGCTCAGGCCCGGACACAGCCTCACGCAGTTTTTCCCAACACTAGTTCCGGTGATAATTCACAGTCCATATCGACCTCTGCGCAACTAGTCTCCGTTACGGCAACACATCGTCCTTCTGGACGTGAGAGTGCACAGCGCACTCAGCTTGGCTGGCTAGTCTTTGGTCGAGCCACTGCCACACGCTCACACGCTATCACTATTAGATGCCACTACACCAGGCTAAAGAATCTCGTGACCGAAGTAACAACCAAGGAGCAGCAGCATTGCATCATAAGCAAGTAGAATGGAATCGAGTCCATAAGTTGCACCTTGCCTCATAACGCAGTATTCAAGGAGGAAAGTGTTACTACTGTAACATATCAAACAGAAAATCGCTCAATGACGTCCAATGCACCGGGCCAGCGCTCGAAAACGATCTAGCCAGAGTGGTCCTACATTGGCGCCTCTATCGTTTTGTTTTTATGCCGACATTTAGAAGATGTATAGGAGCATTTACATTAATACATAGCTGAGTATTACAGTAACCTTTGGAACCGCTTCAGCTCCTTACTCAGCTATTCGCGTCATACATCAACTGGCGCAGGATGAATGCGACCGATACCCGCTATCGGAAAGGGTCCTTCAACACGAAATATACGTTGATGACATACAAAGCGGATTTTCCACTCGCGAAGGAGCAGTACAAATTCGAAATCAACTGATCGGAGCCCTACGATCAGCAGGAATGGAACTTAGAAAGTGGTCTGCGAATGACGCTCCTCTGCTACAAGACATACCTCCAGACCATTTATCTATTAAAACTTTATTAGAGTTTGAATACCAAGATCCCGTTAAAAATTAGGTCTCTATTGGCATCCACATCAAGACTTTTTTGGGTTCAAGATAAATTTTGAAATCAGTTACACACATACTAATCGTTCTTTACTGTCTACAGTTGCCCGACTGTACGATCCCTTAGGTTTCCTTAGGCCCTGAATCATGACCGCGAATCTTCACCGCACCAATATGGATTTCTCAAGGCCAGATCCACGATAGACGCCGTTGGTAAAGTGGTGGACATTGGCGGAAAAGAGTTCTGCCTAGTGGTTACACTGGATATAAAGAACGCGTTCACCACGGCGAGGTGGAGCTGCATCCTAAGGGCGTTGGAGAGGTTCAATACACCCAGGTACCTTCTGCGGATGGTACAAAGCTAATTTGAAAGAAGGCTGTTTTTGTACGACACGCAGGCTGGCACGGAGCAATACAAGGTATCGGCTGGCGTCCCGCAGGGCTCGGTGCTGTGCCCCACACTGTGGAACGAAGTGTATGATGGCATATTACGACTCACCCTCGCCCACAGAGAGCATATGGTGAGATTTGCAGACGATGTGGCAGTCCTAATGGTGGCAAAAGACTTGTCCGCCGTGGAAACGACCTGCAACCAGACAATAGCGCGTATTCAACAGTGGCTGGATCTGGTCGGGCTCGAACTCGCACCCCACAGAACCGAGGCAGTGCTGGTGTCCAGCCGGAAGAAAGTCGAGACGGCCAACATCACAGTGGCAGGCACCTTAGTGTCATCAAAGCGTGCAATAAAGTACCTTGGAGTCATGGTAGACACACGTCTCAGCTTTCGAGAGCACCTGACCTACATGGGCACGAAGGCGGCGACCAGCAACGGTGCACTCTCGAGGATAATGCTGAGCACCCAAGGACCAAAGCAATGGCGACGACGACTGCTAACGAGTGTTACGAGATCGGTGATACGCGGCACCAATCTGGAGAAAGGCCCTACAAACAGCGAGGTCTGGCAGCCACGCACCGCCTATCTTCGCTACGGATCACCAGTGCCTTCCGAACAGTCTCGGACGAGGCAGCCCACGTAATCGCGGGTATAGCACCCCTGGAATACCTGACGGAGGAGCGGTCCACCTACTACCAGGAAACGCATGGCAAAGGAATGGACGCGGCTGGCAAAAGGCAGGTGCGCATAGCGTGCAAGCAGCAGAGCCTCAGAAGGTGGCAACAACGCTGGGACATGACCTTTAAAGGGCGATGGACCCACCAGCTCATCCCGGTCATCGACGCGTGGGTTAATAGGAAACATGGACAGGTCAACTTCTACCTGACTCAACTCCTCAGCGGCCACGGCTGCTTCCGAAGCTACCTTCACCGCTTCGGGCACGAGGACTCCGCACAACGTGCGAGCACATCATATTTGCATGTGCCTGATTTTCAGCGCAGCGTCATCGGCTGGAAGAAGTCCTGGGAGGTGCTTTAACCAAACAAAGCCTGGTGCCGTACATGCTCCTGTCCCCGGATAACTGGGACCTGACTAGCAACTTCGCGGCAGTCATCATGGCAGAACAGCGCGCTGTTGGGCGCCAGAGAAGGGAGCAACTAGGCTAAGCAAAGCCTCCACATGTGTGAAGTATTGCTTCACGGCCGTACCACACATGTGTGAAGTATTGCTTCACGGCCGTACCACACATGTTGGGCTCGCATAGCCTAACTTATATTCTTCATTAAATATAAAATAAGTTGTACATAAAAACCATTCCACAAGTCGAACTTTCGGGTGCGCTGCTGGCAGTTTAACTCGAAAAATGGATCCTGGACCAACTTCGCACAACAAGATGCTATTATAGTGTTGTTTTGGATAAGCAGATATCCCCACCGTTGGCAAACCTTTGTGTCAAACAGCGTTGGACAGATTCTGGAGCACAGTACATCAACTCAGTGGAGACATTTCTCCACTGCGGTTAACCCAGCGGACTGCGCACTCGTGGCGTTTATTTATATAAACATTTATACCCGGTATTCATTTAGTATATATGTACGTAATCGTAATCTTATGATTTATGTAACTTATGTTGCGTATAAAGCAAGAAAAACGGAACAAAAATCTTATTGTATTGGTGCCAAACACTGTTTTATACGTTTACTGCACCGGAAGCCCAGCAGCACCACACTTTTCTATTCACTGTGCTTGGACGATGCCGACCTCTGCATTAAACACAAATTACGGTATTTTTGTCAGTCTGTGTAAGCCAACATTTAAAATAAACTTGATTGTTTTCCCCCGCGAGAACATGCCATGTATAATTTTCGGTTCGAAAAACATGGTGTGCCGTTGCGAATGCCAATCTAATTGCGAAATTGAACTTGTTTGACATTTTCGGCTCTGAATTTTTCATTCAAAATGGTTGATTCGATAAAGTTTTTCATTCATTTGTAACCAATCGAAGTAATTCCAGCCAATTCCGAAGTAAAATAGCCGTGGTGTAGAATGCCTGGTCAGTGCACTGAGTTTAAGAACCTGTTGGATAATTTACAGCTTCGTTCTCATCGCAAATTATATCGGTAGATTTGTATGATACCAAATCGCCTGGCAAAAATAGCAGTATCCTAAAGTTCAAATCGTCCACATTTTTTGCTGCTAAAATGGCTCTTCTGCAAGCTATACATAATTTATTGTCAAGGAGAGCATTTTGCAAATCAACGATGGCCGAAAAGCAGATATTGGTGGACAATTTTATGCAGCGAATATGTATTTCCATGTACAGCAACTTCTATATCACCTATATCTTAAAATTGTCAAAAATGTATCTGAAAATATGCCAACGGATTGATGTGGCGATTTATGTCGTCACCGCCCATGCAGTATGTTTGTAAAAATGTATGTTCTTCGTTTGGCATTGGTACCAATGATCCTTTGATCCAATGGCCTTTGTTTTTTAACTCCGAACGATGCCATTTGGGAGCATGAATTGAATGTGCGAATGGACTTCAGGAACAGGTTTGAATCTGGATCTGTGCTGATGATCAAGCCTTTTCTGATGCGTAACACATGCCATCTGACTTATGTTCAAATTTCATTTCAATGGTGACATTCCTTTTTCATATATAGTCCATAGTCAATATATGGCGCGTACTTGAATGCGAGACGAAGCAACGAAGCGTATACAAATACTTGATCTACTTGTTGTCGTCGCTCATTTTCAACTGTCGCTATGATTTCGTTCATCTCGTCACTCTTTCAATTGAGATATGCGCACTGGCACATTTTCGTTATCTTTTTGGATTTTTTCGTCTTCTATTTCTACTCTACTATTTCGCATTTTTGTTGCTTTATTCGTTCGATGGCCAAAATTGCCACCTTGCGCACAAATTAAGAAAATTGCGGTTTTTACTGATAAAAACCCGTATGTCAACCTCTCACAGTCAGAAAACACACAACACATATACACAAATTGATTATGTTTACATTTTTTATGCGATATTTAAATATTATTTACACAAAAATACTAAAATCTTGATTAAACGAGGGGGAACGTTGTGAGTTGCTGCTGCGACCGCAACTCTACATTTATACCCGATACATAGTCAGTATGGCTACACTAAACGACAAAGAGTGCGTGCGAGAGAGACAGAAAATCAGTCAGAACGTGTCGACGGGCGCTGCGTAGCCACTGAAAATTGATTTGTTACTTTTGGTTATAATAATGATCCGATCTGATCCAGCAATCTGGTAGATATAGTCATTCTCTACGATTCTGCGTTTTTAAATTTCTCCTATCTTCAAAATTGTGGTTGCAACAGATTTTCGTTGTTTACGGCTGCGGAAGGGGGTGGGGCGAAATTTTGAAACACACTTGTAGCAGTGAGCTCTCTGTGCAAAAAGAAATACACTTCTAACATTGAGTTCTGCAGTGAAAAATTACAAATAGTTTTGTAGCAGTGAGAGCTCGACAGTCAGGTCTAATAGTCTCTGAGATCTGTGGATGCTCCAGATTTTCGTCCTTTGCGGGGCGGAAGGGGGTGGGGCGAAATTTTGAAACAAATCTGTCAAGGTCCGATATTACAGGAGTGTGGATACCAAATTTGATTGCTCTAGCTTTTATAGTCTCTGAGATCTTGGAACTCATATTTAGCAATAGGCAAAGCCGGCTATGATACGTGTGTGTTAGAGAGAGACAGGGCGAGAAAAAATGAAATTGTTTTCTTCATTCTGGCTATAATAATGATACGATCTGATTCAGATTCTGCAGTCTAGAAGATATGGTCATTCTCTACGATTCTGCGTTTTTGGTTTTCTCGTATCTTTAAAATTGTGGATGCCACAGATTTTCGTCCTTTGTGGGGGCGGAAGTGGGCGGGGCGAAGTTTTGAAATACACTTGTAACAGTGACATATTACAGAAGTCTGGATACAAAATGTCGTTGCTCTAGCTCTTATAGTCTTTGAGCACTAGGCGCTAATAGGGACGGACGGACGGACGGACGGACGGACGGACGGACAGACAGACATGGCTCAATCGACTCGGCTATTGATGCTGATCAAGAATATATATACTTTATGGGGTCGGAAACGCTTCCTTCTGGACGTTACACACATCCATTTTCACCACAAATCTAATATACCCCAATACTCATTTTGAGTATCGGGTATAAAAATGGTGAGGGTGGTAAAAAGTTGAAAAATATTTAATAACCTATGTTCGGCTTCCCATGGCAGCATAAGGAGAAGCATAGAATATCTCTTAACGCATGTTATCGCTTTCTTGCTTCTGCCTTGCGCTTTCTCGACTTTCGTTGTCTGATGAGAGCTGTGAGGGAGGCCCATCGGCAAGCAGAAGACACATCTACACCGATCGTCACAACTTGAACATAACTTAAACACAACTTCCGTCGTCTGGCACAGTGGCCCTGTCTTCATAGTATAACAAATCGAAATAAAACAAATAAAGTACTTTGTCTAAATCTTTTTGTTGTTGTGATTATTTGAATTAATCGAGTTAAGCCTTTGAAGAAGCTCTGTGGCTCAACAACCTCGCGACTGAACGAGGAAGAGTGCGAGAGAAACAAAGAACGTCGAACATGAACTAGTTTACTTTAATCTGGCTATAATAATATTCCGATCTGTTCTAGTTCTGTAATCTGGTAAATAAAGTCATTCTCTGATTCTGCATCTTTCATATCTTCAAAACTGTGAGTGCCACAGTTTTTTTACTTTTTAGGGGCGTGATATCAAAGAAGTCTGGATACAAAGAGGAAGAGCAACTCTACATTTATACCCGATACATAGTCAGTATGGCTACACTAAACGACAAAGAGTGCGTGCGAGAGAGACAGAAAATCAGTCAGAACGTGTCGACGGGCGCTGCGTAGCCACTGAAAATTGATTTGTTACTTTTGGTTATAATAATGATCCGATCTGATCCAGCAATCTGGTAGATATAGTCATTCTCTACGATTCTGCGTTTTTAAATTTCTCCTATCTTCAAAATTGTGGTTGCAACAGATTTTCGTTGTTTACGGCTGCGGAAGGGGGTGGGGCGAAATTTTGAAACACACTTGTAGCAGTGAGCTCTCTGTGCAAAAAGAAATACACTTCTAACATTGAGTTCTGCAGTGAAAAATTACAAATAGTTTTGTAGCAGTGAGAGCTCGACAGTCAGGTCTAATAGTCTCTGAGATCTGTGGATGCTCCAGATTTTCGTCCTTTGCGGGGGCGGAAGGGGGTGGGGCGAATTTTTGAAACAAATCTGTCAAGGTCCGATATTACAGGAGTGTGGATACCAAATTTGATTGCTCTAGCTTTTATAGTCTCTGAGATCTTGGAACTCATATTTAGCAATAGGCAAAGCCGGCTATGATACGTGTGTGTTAGAGAGAGACAGGGCGAGAAAAAATGAAATTGTTTTCTTCATTCTGGCTATAATAATGATACGATCTGATTCAGATTCTGCAGTCTAGAAGATATGGTCATTCTCTACGATTCTGCGTTTTTGGTTTTCTCGTATCTTTAAAATTGTGGATAGATACTTTGTCAGTATGGCTCTGCTCCGGCAGACGGCGCTAACATTGAACGACACGACACAGAGTGCGTGCGAGAGAGACAACAAATCAGTTGGAAGGTGTTATTAGCCAATTAGCCACTGCAAATTGATTTGTTCCTTTTGGTTATAATAATGATCCGATCTAATTCAGCAATCTGGTAGATATGGTCATTCTCTATTATTGTGCATTTTTAATTCTTTCGTATTTTCAAAATTGTGGATGCCACAGATTTTCGTATTTTATGGAGGCGGAAAGGGGTGGGGCGAAATTTTTAAATATACTTGTAACAGTTAGATCTAACAGGAGTGTGGATACCAAATTTGGCTGCTCTAGCTGTTATAGTCTCTGAGCACTAGGCGCTCAGACGGACAGACAGACATGGCTCAATCGACTCGGCTATTGATGCTGATCAAGAATATAAATACTTTATGGGGTCGGAAACGTTTCATTCTGGACGTTACACACATCCATTTTCACCACAGATCTAATATAGCCCTATACTCATTTTGAGTATTAGGTATAAAAAGCACAAGTGCAACAAGAGATACAGAAAAACACAAATCTCACCACTGGCCTATGACCTACGTTGCATTTATGGCGTCACTTCAGTACTTGTCCAGTGTCCCGGACTTGTAAATTTGTGTTTGCACATATTCTGCGCATACATTTGGCGAAAATAATTTTTGCTAGAAATCCATGCTTGTAAAGATATTGAGTTTCATTGTATGATTTTGGTATTCCTTGTTACGAATTAGTAGCATTACTTTTATGTTGTCTTTGGTTTTATGGTATTTATATTAAAGGTTGAATCATTGCCATAAGGAATGTAGCAGAAGAAATGCGGCCTACAGACGTTCATAGAGTATATATCGAGGGTTAAGAACGGCATCTGTCATGCAAAATTATTCGAGCGGATAATAAAAGGAGGCCATCGACAGCGGCGCAGGACAGTCAGAACCAAGTAAGAGAGCTCCAGTGAGCGGACCTATGTAAATGAATATTTTGGACCAAGTAAGTCGTTCCGGCGAAATGTTTTGTTGAGAAACGTCTGTATGACCAAGAGAGTCTGTTGAGCAACAGTACGGATCGATTTCGGATTGAACAGTTCCGAGTCGGGCGAACTTAGCCCGAGACCAGGCGGGTAGGATGTCCTGTGCAGAAAGTGAGCTAATCGAGCGATAGAGCAGGCAGGCCACTGAGCGATTTGCCAGCAATGCCGAGCGAAGCTTGTGCCGACGTATCCTGAGCCAGGAGTAAAAGTAGATCCTGTTTGGAAACGAGGTTGTTGGTCGAAATATCAGGGTGGCGGTTAAGTCTTGATTTTAATTTAAATTTATTTTATAAATGCACTAGTCTCAAAACAAAATCTTTAAAAATATAAATTATTCTTTCATAAAATATAAAATGATTTGATTGACCTAATCCATTTATATTAATTAATAATCTATTTTTTTTTAAATTTAGAATTTAATTTAATTGGTTTTTCTTATACTTCGAACATTTTTATATTGTTAGTTACATATTTTTTTCCGGTCTGATAAGCTGGTGAGGTGACTCACAGGGAGCTAAGCTGAGTCCACCGAACAGTTCGGCGGTTGCGTTAAGCGAATGGCTTACCTCGGTAGGTAGGTCAGCTGCAAATAATCGGAAATCCTAAGGGAGATTACCAAAAATAAGCAATCGCAGAAAGCCAGCAGCAACACTAACGATGCGCTTGTGGTGCCGCCTACACATAACGTACCCACATCGCAACATCACATCCCAACCCTCCTTCCCACCTCACACCGGACCAGACTAGATGTGTTATTCGACCCGTGCCGAGAGTCAACAAGGCTGTGGGCGCGGTCAAGAAACTAGCCCAGTCATTAACGGAAAGCTTAGGGACTTTGCAGCCTACTGTTCTAAGGATGCTTTGGCCGGGCAACGTGGATATCTGCTCGGACGAACCTTCTCTGAAAATCGTAGGATCAGAAATTTACAAAAAAAAAAAACAAACAAACAAACCACAAACAGCCGGCTCTGTTCAGACGAGCTTGTATTGTCGTCTCGTCTAAGTAGCTCACACACTCTTCTATCCCTATACATTACCTACCCACATCCCAACCCTCACACTCACCTCACACCGGACCGGACTAAGTGTGTTATTTGACTCTTGTCGAGAGTCAGCCTGGCTGGGGGCCCGGCCAGGCTTGGCAGTCTCCTTTGCTAAGGATGCCTTATCCGGGCAACGTGGATCGCTGTCTGGACGGACCTTACCACTTCTCTGCAGTTCGTGGGAATAGAATATAAGAATTTAAACAAAAAACACAAATCTGAGTCTGGAACTCCCCAATTGTCAACAGGGAGCAATCCCAAGGCCCTGGCTCAACCCGGTACATAGCAGACAAAACCTGCGCGGTGAAAGGCCCTATGGCGAGCCCAAAAGGGGTTCCATGCCGGACCTGGGGATCCCAAAACCGGTACCTTAGTAGATTGGCTATGCAATCCTGCGGCTGCCCTACCAGCTGGTAAAGTAGCTGGGGACGAGTTGCCATCGACTAGCGCCCAACTCAAAGCTTACAGCAAAACAGATAAGTCGCTCAAGAAGGTCGAGTGGCCATCGAAGGTGCTCTCTAACTTCAAAACATAAGCGCCGAAGAAGGAAGCCCGTCAAAGAAGCCAAAGAGGCCACGCTCGCAAGTCACACCTCGGCCAGCTCTGAAGAGCTTGGAGATCAAAGCACCTGAGTCAGCCCAAGACGGCTACTCCTCTGATGCGTGAGTTTGAGGCGATGTGTCGCAATGATACTGTCGACGACTATGTGGGGTGAACAACTCTGACGATGTCCATTAGGCTTCTACAGATCAATCTCCACCACTGTAAAGCAGCATTCGCTGCTCTAACGCGGAGCCAACGTAGTCCTAATCCAGGAGCATTTTATAGTAGGATACAAGGTCGGTGGATCAGCGACGAAGGAGTACAAGCTTATTGTAGCTAAAAACGAAGGTAGTGTCCATACCTGGATTCTCGCAAAAAAGCTTAAATTTTTTTCTGCTTTATAATTTTAGCAATGCGAAAACACGGCGACGAGCCTAGAGCTTTATTCATTTATAATATGGGCAATGACCCTACATTCATAAAAAAAAACCGACAGACGGTTTTTGACCATTTATACCCGATACTCAAAAAGGATAAAGGGGTATATTAGATTTGTGGTGAAAGTGGATGTGTGTAACGTCCAGAAGGAACTGTTTCCGATCCCATAGAGTATATATATTCTTGAACAGCATCAATAGCCGAGTCGATTGAGCCATGTCTATCTGTCCGTCTGTCCATCCCTATGAGCGTCTAGTGCTCATAGACTATAAGAGCTAGAGCAACGACATTTTGTATCCAGACGTCTGTGATATGTCACTGTTACAAGTGTATTTCAAAATTTCGCCCCGCCCCCTCAGCCACAATTTTGAAGATACGAGAAATTCAAAACGCACAATCGTAGAGAATGACTATATCTACCAGATTGCCGAATCTGGATCAGATCGGATCATTTTTATAACCAAAAGGAACAAGTCAAATTGCAGTGGCTACCCTACACGTTTTGACTGATTTTCTGTCTCTCTCGCACACACTCTTTGTCGTTGAATGTAAGCGCCGTCTGGCGGAGGAGAGATATACTACTTAGCTTCAGCTTACCGTCTGGGATATATTTAGCTTTCAAATTAAAAATTGATATTTTTTTCGTTTTAAGAAATTTTGGATGCAAATTATCCATACCAGTAGAGTTTGACTTAATTTTAAGAACGGAGCTCAGGACATCAACCGGATAATAAAACTATTATAACAGTCAGTATTCACGACGTCAATGCAAGGGTTTGTCAAGATATCAGGTACGGTAATTTCAAGGAGTTTTGTATCTCTTCCATCTAAAATATACAATACCACGATTCCTAATTTTACTAGGAATACCTAGAGTAAATAAAGGTTTGTGACTAGTTTTAAAAATTTTCTTTTTTGAAGGTACATGCCTATCATACAGTGCGTTATTGTAAATAGACAATTATCCTGATTGAGAGTCAGCAAATAAGTCAATTTTATTATAACGGAGCCCAAGATTAATGTTCCTAAAGTCTCTTAAAGGTACGATTGGGTGAAATAAATTAACTCATGATTAAAAAACTGGTACGTCATTTAAAAGAATTTAATAGTATAATTAAAAAAACAAAAAAACATTAAATAGCGTATTAATCGTGTTATAAAAATGTGTTGGTATAGACGAGTTAACAAGATTTAAACCCAAAGACAACATTTCATCATCAAGGTGTCGTTCCGTTAGCATATTGCTATTAAGGTCACCAGCTATGACTATGTTTTCGTATCTTAACGACAATGTCATAATTGCATCAATTGCTTCCTAGTGGATAGAACGATTTGGTATATAAAGGCAGCCAATTAGCTCCAATTGGGCTCCCTTTACCAGTGACTTCAAGAAAAAAGTACTGTATTGCACTCCCAGTGGGTTGTTTGATTTCTCGATCGGACCAATATAAATCATACCCATAACATGCAATTGAGACACCATTTAGTTGAGAGACGAACTACGTTTCTGAAACACATGGCTAAATGGAACAAAATGTACCCGCAGATCACAAGCAATGCTTAGATTGGCTTGCGCAGAAAATTTCGCCTACATCTCACCCACCTGACCACGCAGGGTCTGCTCTACTCCAGCCTCGGTTTCAAGCACCAGCCGATCTTTCAGTTGTTGAACCCCGCCAACTTCTGACTCCTGATGGTGTACACGCAGAGTAAGTTTTTGGAGTTCTCCAGTCATCACGTTAGCCTATATTGCACTGCGCTCCACAGATTGACGAATACTGTCCGTGATGACCTTGTGAGCCCCAAGAGGGGCGAAGGGGGCATCCGATTAATGAGCGATTTTTAAGTCCGGGGAAATATGTTACCGCTGGCATTTCGGCGCTGCACAGTGGGCCATCGACCCCATTTTTTGACGTAAATTAAAACAACAAAGCTAGAGACTTCAAAATTTTGTACAAAAAAAATTATCGACGTATATAACATATACATATATACTAGCTGACCCGGCAGACGTTGTTCTAGATGATGGCTAGATGACCCGGTGAAATTGTTTCCACCAATAAATAAGCAGATTTTTGGTTTTATCATGTTAATCTTTGTATTTTAACGATTCTTTACTAAGTTTTTTTTTAAGTTTTTAGGCTTTCTTTTTTTCTTCAGTTAAGCACCTTGTGATACACAACATTTTTGTTTCCTTATCAGGCGCAAAACAAACAACGCAAATGGTCTTTCGACCCGTGAACATGCCACATATAATTGGCCATGTGAAAAACATTGAATTTCCAGATACAGACCACATATTTTCAAGGATTGGCCTTGCGATTTGTTAATAGTCATGACGAATGCAAGACGATTTAGAAATTGAAGTCGTTTAAACTCAAACGGCATATCTGTTGGGATCATCGGAATCCTGCGAATGAAACCTTCGAATTTTCCTTTGAATATCGTCCCATAATTCAAATTGTTCATCAATTTTCTTACTACCACAGTTGCATAGTTTTGGTTGGTTTATGTTTCGAAGCATGCTTACTACGGAGCCAACTTTTAGGCGTAAATTGTGCGGTGGTAAGCCTGGGACATCTAAGAAGTTTACAATTTCAGTTGGATAGTTGGTGGCTTCATCTTCATTTTTAACACAATCAATAGATTTGAGTTAATGCATTGTTCCAATGATCTCGGTCTGAATTATGTAGTCAAGGTCATCTACATCTTTATTCTTAGTAGCTAAAATTGCTCGCTCACTCAACCATTCATTATTTTTATACCCGATACTCAAAATAAGTATAGGGGTATATTAGATTTGTGGTGAATGTGGATGTGTGTAACGTCCAGAAGGAAGCGTTTACGACCCCTTTAAGTATATACTTTACCTAATTCTGTTTTTACACGGTTTTGAAATAACACGGTTTGAAAATCAAACATTTTAATTTTTTTACACGGTTTTATTCCACTTAACACAGTTCAAAATAACAACACAAATATATAAAACACACACAGCTCACAAACAGCTAGAAACCAATCAAAAACAAGAAAGAGCATAAAGAGAATCAGGCAGGCTCCGTTTTTCATTTACTTTTGCGGATTACGTTTTCACCCAAAACGTTTCGTTTTCGTTTTAAGGTGCTCCAGTTTTCACATATTTTTGTTATCGATATGATACATTTTGAAGTCCGAATTAAATTGGGCGGGAAACAGCTATGCTCACCCAGATGTTCTGTTAAGCGCATGTTACAAGTCTGAGCTGTTACATGCACATTTGTGCTGTTATGCGCAAAAATTTATTTCTTGCCAACGTTCCGATAACCAAATCGGAATGCGTCAGCTGCTTACACCAAAACGAAATTTGTTGTTGCTGTGGCCAATTTTGTCCGAACCAAATTTGAGGTTGGGTTAAAATAAAATTATTTATAAAGAAAGCACAAGTTAAATTACCCTGATATAGGTATCAAGTTTATGTTAATGCATCAATAAGTCATCTATTTTTTTCCTTTTGCAATTAAGGTTCGTTTTGTTGTATAAAAAGCCGTTTACTTTTCATTTCGTCAACGAAAATGTTTTCGTTTTGAAAACGAAGAAATCTTTCGGAATGGGAAAAAGAGAGCCCCAATTTATGTGATTTCAAAAGTAAATCGGAAAACTTTTGTGAAAGTGAAAAACGGAGCCTGGCTGAATATGTACATATTTGTTTCTCTTTCGTTTTTTTGCGTATTCGATCAATGTCTTTTTTTACACGGTTTTTTTTTAAACGGTTTTTTCCGAAACCAATCTACCGTGTAAAAACAGAATTAGGTGTATATTCTTGATCAACATTAATAGCCGAGTCGATTGAGCCATGTCTGTCTGTCTGTCTGTCCGTCCCTATGAGCGCCCTGATCTCAGAGACTATAAAAGCTAGAGAAACTAAATTTTGTATCCAGACTTCTGTGATATGTCACTATAACAAGTTTATTTCAGTTTAAACATCGCCCCGCCCCTTCCGGCCCCACAAAGGACGAAAATCTGTGGCATCCACAATTTTGAAAATACGAGAAAATTAAAAACGCAGAATCGTAGAGAATGCTTTTGTCTTCACGACTGTAGAATCTGAAGGTGGTAGAAGATGGTATCATTATTATAGCAAGAATGAAGAAAACAATTTCATTCTCTCTCGCTCTGTCTTTCTCTTCCAAACGCGTTTCATGGTCGGCTTTGCCTATTGCTAAAAGTGAGCGCCTAGATCTCATAGACTATAAGAGCTAGAGCCACCAAATTTGGTATCCACACTCCTGTGATATCGAACCTGCACAATTATTAAAAATACCCATATCTACCAAATTGCCGACTTTGGATCAGATCGGATCATTATTATAACCAAAAGAAACAAATCAATTTTCAGTGGCTACGCAGCGCCCGGGGACACGTTCTGACTGATTTTCTGACGCACACCCTCGCACGCACTCTTTGTCGTTCAATGTTAGCGCCGTCTACCGGAGGAGAGCCATACTGACTAAGTATCGGGTATAAATGTAGAGTTTCGGTCGCAGCAAAAACTCACAACGTTTCCCCTCGTTTGTGCTTAATTTCTGGTACCGCCGAGGGATGCCCTGCGATCAAACAAGGAAAGTAGCAGTTGGACTCAAAGATCCAAAAGCAGAATCAGAGGTATTTGTGCAAAAAACTGAAGGCAGAGCAAAAGACATCTAAATCTTTCTGTGAAGTGTCTTGTGCTGAAAACATTGCACATCGCTTTCACTTCCAGGCACATACGTATGATATACATAGTAGAGCTTGATTGCATGCATTTTTATTAATAACTGCATATACATACATACATATAACCAAAATAGACATAAATACATACATATCGACATATACAGACATGTGAACCGCTATTTGGACGCAACAGCTATACATACATCTATCGATTATTTCAATTACTGTCGATATTCGATATTCAATATTACAATTCGTTTTCGATTATCGTTCTCGTTCAAACATTTTAATTTAAAAAAAATTATATATATATATATATATATAAATATAGTGGTTTGTTGCGTAAATTCTACATAAGTATTATGGCAGAAAACAGTAAATCTATTCTTAAGACTTAAAGATTAAACTCAAAAGTCGTGTGAAAAGCATTCGCCGCTTAGAGGATCGATTAGACCAAGGGTCGATTCCGTTACAATTACCGGAGTTACAATGTAGATTAGATTGTTTGAATGATTCAATTGAAAACGCGAACCATTTGCAAGAGCAAATCGAGGTTTTTTTCCGGTTGACTTTAACAAGAAAGATGCTAGGTGTCACAGTAAAGGATATTGACCAGCATGCCGTTACCAAGGCGGTTGCCGTCTTCCTCAAGAAGACTGGCAAATTGAAGGTGCCCGACCAGATGGACATCATAAAGACGGCCAAGTTCAAGGAGCTGGCCCCCTACGATCCCGACTGGTTCTATGTGCGTTGCGCCTCGATCCTGCGCCATCTGTATCACCGCAGTCCCGCTGGTGTTGGCTCCATCACCAAGATCTATGGTGGTCGCAAGCTCAACGGTGTCCACCCCTCGCATTTCCGCCGTGCCGCTGACGGTGCCGCCCGTAAGGCTCTCCAGGCCCTCGAGCACGCCCGCCTTGTCGAGAAGCACCCAGCGGGTGGCCGCAAGCTCAGCTCCATCGAAACAGCGTGATTTGGATCGCATCGCCAACCAGATTGTGGTCAAGCAGCGCGATGCCGCCAAGCAGACGGGTCCCCTTGTCATTTCCAAGTAAACGTGGATCGCACATCCAATCGAAGTCTACAAAATTTTTAAGCTTATTATACTACGTTTCTTGATTTAAACGTGTCCTCAGAAATGGGAAAATTAAAATGAACCTGTACAAGCGAGATAAATGGTGATGATGCCTATGCAGCCTAGTTGGAAGAAGAGACGATTGTAACCAAGGGAAAGATAATGTCGCTTATCGGCGCCTTTGATGCAGCAAGCGATACGAAGCCAGTGTCTTCTTCAGTCCCAACTCGTGATAGACTTCCGAAATTGGCATTACCCAAATTTAGTGGTAAACATTCGGAGTTCAAAAATTTCATTAGCCTTTTCGAGAGACTAGTCCATAGCGACAATAGCATACCGCTGATCGAAAAATTCAATCATTTGATTTCGTGCCTCTCTGATGATGCTAACTTATGAGAAGTTGCCGCTTTTGTCCGACTTTGAGATTGTCTTTAATCGCCGACACCAGCATCGGTCTGCTGAAAAATCGACAAAGCCAAGGCAAGACAAAGTCATGCCAAGCCAGCAACATAATCACAGTTCATTTGCTTGTTCTTCCACTTCCACCAACAGTTGAACTCAGCAAACTTGTAGCTATTGCAATTCAGGAGACCATGTAGTGTCAAATTGCCCTCCATTTTCGCGTCTCTCGGCTATGCAAAGGTTTGAGTTTACCAAATCAGACTGGAGACTGCGTACGTCGATCGTAAGCGTCCGAACTAAGAGCGGTGAACACAGAGATCTGCTCGACTCTGGATCACAAACCAATTTAATTACCGAGGACCTCGCTCATCGCTTACAGATAGGTAGAGAGGAGTCGTGTATTAACTTGCTTGGAATTGGTGAATCTAATTCTCAAGTAAAGGATAAAATACACACAGTGGTGAAGTCGCGAATAAATGGTAGTGAGTTCTCCTTTGATTTTTGGATCCTGAAATCAATTTCAGGTTATCACCCTGACCAGTCAGTGAATGTGACTGACTGGCGAATCCCAGAGAACCTACCACTGGCAGACCCTTATTTCTACAAGCCACAAAGAATAGATATGCTAATTGGAGCAGAATCGTTCTTTGAATTATTAGCTGTTGGTCAAATTAAACAAGGTCCTGACTTTTCAACTCTTCAGAAAACCCTTCTTGGTTGGGTTGTGTCGGGAAAATATGTTTCCAGGAGTTCTGCTCCTCAAATTACAAACAGTTTGAGTTGCAGTGAAGAGTTGCTAGTATCCATCGATAGGACCTTAAAAAAGTTTTGGTCACTGGAAGAAATGCCATCTACCAAGAAAATTGCCACACCTGAGCACAAGCTATGTAAAGAACACTATCGTAAGACGACTCAGGTACTATCATCAGGTCGGTTCGAAGTAAGGCTCCCGTTTAAATCAGATCCAAATTGTTTAGGCAACTCCTTTGAGGTTGCTAAACGGCGGTTTTTGTCGCTTGAAAGACGATTGCATCGTGACCCTGAGTTAAAGAAAATATACCTGGAATTCATGGAAGTGTACCTCTCCTTAGGTCATACGTCTCCTACTGACAATACGATTCCTTCTACTCCACACTACGTAATCCCCCATCAGTGTGTCCTGAGTAATGACCAAGCTCCGTATCGTGTTCGATGCTTCGTCACAGGTGGCCTTGAATGATATTCTGATGGTCGGACCCCATTCAAGAGGAACTATACTTCTTTTTTTTTTTTTGTGTCAATAAACCCAAAGAAAAGTACATACTGAATTGTTTGATGTCATATTCACATAATTAAAAACAAATATTTTTTCAAATAACATTTTTTTAACGTTTATTTAGTAATTTGATCAAACAAAGGAAAACAATTCAGTAAAATTAAAAAAAAAGGATTTCTTCAACAAAAACTAAATTCTTTCCAATAGGTTATTTTGTTTTCAATTAAATAATAATAAACAATATTATTGGAGAATTTTTTTTTTCAAATTATAAATAAATTAATATTTTGTGGTACTTTTATTACACATTGGCTTTTATTTTATTTTATTTACATTTGACGCTATTGGGCATCGAATCGTATAAAGTCTTCAGATATTCATCCGTTATATCCTCAAACAAAACTTTTTCTATAATTTCCCCGAACTCAACAATAGTTTTTAGCTTCCGCAGTCATATGGGCCTAGAAGTTCTCTATCGGATTGAGGTCGGGGCTGTTAGATGGCCAATCTAGGGACTTAATGTCCAATGCCGGCTTCAAAATGTTTATCTGTCGTTGAAAAATAGTCAAAGCTAGTTAAATGCTTTTTAAAAATAACAAAACGTCAAAGAGTTACTTACAGAGCGCGCTCGATGACAAGGTTCAGAATCGTCCTGAAAGATTGGATCTTCTTCTCTGTCAGTAACTGATTCCATACTGGACACAACTCCACTGCGAATAATTTCTTCCTACTTTTTTGCATTCACCATACCCTTAATAATAATTAGCGATTCAGTTTTATATTTAGACTAGCTGACCCAGCAGACGTTGTTCTTCCAAGCAACAAAAAAGTTCTTAATTAAATTTATTGCGAACAATTTTGAGATGACCCGGTGAACTTCTTTCTGCCTTCGAGGAAATTTTTTTTTTATCATGTTTATTTTTGTATTTTAACGATTCTTTGATAGGTTTTTTTTTTAATTTTTGGGCTTTCTTTTTTTTCTTCAGTGAAACACCTTGTCATACACAACATTTTTTGTTTTATTATCAGGCGCAAAAACAAACAACGCAGATGATCTTTCGACCCGCGAACATGACACATACATATAATCATATAATTGATTTTCCAAATTCAGACCACATAATTTCAAGGATTGTCCTTTTGATTTTTTAATAGTCTTTGTTAAAAGTCTTTTAAACTCAAACGGCATATCTGTTGGGATCATCGGAATCCTGAGAATGAGAACTTCCTCACCTTCGAATTTTCCTTTTAGTATCGTCGCGTTATTCAAATTGTTCATACATTTGCTTACCACCAAACGCATACCATTGCACAGTTTTGGTTGGTTTATGTTTCGAAGCATTATTACTACAGAGCCAACCTTTAGGTGCGGTGGTAAGCCTGGGACATCCAAGGAGTTTAAAAATTCAGTTGGATAGTTGATGACTTCATCTTCATTTGTAACACAATCAATCTACTATCTTTATTCTTAGCCGCTAAAATTGTTCGCCCACTCAACCATTCATTATTTTTGTAGTTGAAAATGATGTTTGGGAATACTTTGCTGATGAGCTCGTCTTTTGTTGTGACAAAGTTACAGAAATTCTGAGGAAATGAAATCAATCCGCTCATTCATTACAAGATCTGAGAAAGCTTCAGCAGAAGTATCATTTTGCAATGCAACTCTCATGTTTGTTGTCAGCTGAAGTTTCTTCACATAGCGCCATAGATTCGATGATTTTAGGCAGCGTTTATTTCGTCGGTAGGCGTTGATCTTGGAGTTACTGGCAGTGTTTGGAGGAAATCGCCAGACAGTTGAATCATAGCGCCCTCAAAATATCTCGAGTCATTGCGTAGATCTCTCAATGTTCGGTTAAGTGCTTCTAATGCACGTTTATGCGCCATTGTGCATTCGTCCCAGAGGAAGATTTTCGATGCTGACAAAACTTTGGCCGTTGTGGAGTTTTTTGCCATATTACATATAGGTTCTTCAATATTTTGAAGATTTAACGGTAATTTTAATCCATCTAACAATGTGGCTGCTATTCCAGAAGAAGCAACTGCTACCGCAATATTGGATCTCGCACGAACAGTGGCGAAAACCATTGACATGAGGAATGTCTTACCAGTTCCACCAGGAGCATCCAGGCAATATAAACCACCATTTCCATCATCAATTGCCTTCATTAATGTATCATAAACTTCCTTTTGTTGGGGATTCAAGGGGTATATTTCTTTGAACAGCTAAATTCAGTTCCTGGTGATCATATTCACGTTTCCGTTCCAATTCTCGATTAAATAGGTTATTCATTCCTCGATTTGGCGCTGGCATGCCTATCCTGACTAATAAACTACCGCATATAGGGTTACACATGTCTTCGATCAGTACTAAAGCTTGATTATGTATCTCCTCATTCATTTCAAGATCGGGGTTTCTAGAACTTACACGATTTTGAAGTAAAATATCTTCTGACATATTATCCTTGCATTTGTGCCACAGGTTAGATGGGTTCGATGGAGAGCATGTCGAAATGGTGATAGCAAATAATGTGCGTATCTGATTTGGAAGTGCACAGATAATAGCTTCCTTGATTGTCGTATCCCAATGTGTATCGTTTTCTAGTAAATTGAGTTCTTCACATGCAACACGATATGTTGGAAATATTGTTCCATTCACAGTGCCGTGAAATATACTCATTCTCCAGATGCACTACCAAATGCACAAAAGTGGGATGACGTTCGTGAATAGGGAATGAGAATATACGCCAAATCGCTTCATTACAGTTCACATAACGACCAACTTGATAGCGCACAATTTTATCGTTGTTATTGAATGATTGGATGCCAAAAACCGCCGTATCGCTTCCTTTCGTGACATATTTGGAAATGTATTTTATGGACTTTACGGAATTACAATACTCAACGTTGCAATGTGTCTTGAAAGTTTTGGAAATAAGTGGCGAATATGGAACAATTCAACTGTTGTCAACAACGAAATCCATTCTTTTCCCTTTTTTTGTGATAGTTCGACCGTTATCGTCGGCTGATCGACGCCGATACACTGGATAACCATAATATCCAGTGACGGTCTCCGCCGTTAATTTCCGTGGATATCGTTTGGAATACTTGCCGTCGACCATGCAAGATGATTGGGGATTGAATCCATGCCACACGGTCCATGAATCATATCTGTAATTTCGACATCATGTAGGTCTGGATCGGCGTCGCGATCGGGAATCTCAGCACATATGATATTATCTACTTGGTCTGGTTGAATTCTTTCCTCTAACCAAATAAGAATGTGTGCATGTGGCAGGCCTCGTTTAAACATTAAACATTAAACATCCAGCATCGATTATCTTCAAAGACGCGTTCTTTAAAATATAGGGACCTCATTTTTGCCTGAATACACGTGCTGTGATGTTTGTCCGGGAAGCAGCAATTAAACAATTTCTATCCATTTTGGATTACGGGTAAAAGTAATAAAGAGATCTGGCCGACCGTAAGGACGAACATATGTCATTGCATCTTGCGCATATTCAAGCATATGACGTGGACTACCTACCGCCGGCAGAATACTTAATTTACCAATATAAGCTGCATTTCCTTCAGTACCAATTGCATCACGTAAATGTATATACTCTTCAGAACGCAATTTGGCTTGGTTCAACCTAATGAAAGTTAAACGTTCCGTTTCTATTTTGACGTACATGTCGACGGAATACTGCTGAAACAATCGACGAAACCGCAGCAGAAAAATTGTTGGCATTTTGCTGAATCATCAAACGATATGAGTAATAATTCATCGAGCTAAATTTCTTTGTAGTTTTTTTACCATTCATTAGATTTATCATTTTGATATTAAAATAATATCCATCTTCTCCTTGCCAAACATAAGCGGGTACTGCAACGTGTCATATGAACGATGTGTTTCCGATATTTTTTGCAGTTGCCAATCACAATATCACGTCTTTCCATGTTTTCGCCAACAATCAGAATGGCAACCTCATCTATTGTTGGAATGTTAAATGTGCGTTCGTGTGTTCCAGACGATCGTTTATCCACTCTGATCACTACTTTGTAGTCATCATTTGGCATGCGCGCCAATGCACTCTTGAACAGCCCGACCAACGCAGGATGTTCATGAAGTAGTTGCTGCAGCTCTTATAGAATTGATCTTTTCAATGCTGTATTTATCTCTTGACGTCGATCAAGTGTTCCATGTTTCCCATGAAGTATATTTGTAAAAAATTATGCTGTGCATCTTCGAGAGGTTGCAATGATCCAACTCGATGATGAATCTTCCTTGTATCTTGAATGTCGTATTAAATCCTTGTTCTTTGATCGTTTTTGTTCCTAATGAGGTTATTTGGAAAAAACCATTGTATTTATGAGTGTTTGCAAAAAAATTACGCCACAAAGCAATGAACGCAATGGCTCAGGTGACGGAGTCAATAACTATCCCACTAAGGCAGCATAATCCGATCGTTTCTCCGCAAAATTTCAACGCGCCACAATATTCGCAAACAACGTCCATTGGCCCAATTCAAACGCTGAGATGCAAGCAGTAATCAGTGCTGCAATTGTATCAAAACGCTGCTCGATTCAAATCAGCTCTTGATAAATCTCTTCTTGTGCGTCGAAATTTATCCACTTGTTGATTTCTGTTGTTCGCTCGGTGATTTTGCATTGCCGATCGAGCCGTTTCACGGGCTGCCTCACTTTGTTCTTGTGTTTGAGAAGCACGAAGTCGAGCCATACCAACGCGGCGCTTTTCAGGGGCAATTTGTTTTTCTTCTTCAGTAGTTTTATATATCGTATCCTTCTTGAGTTACGGCTTTGCCGGTAAAGATTTGATCGTCTTGGTCGCGGCATTTATAAAGATGAATTAAAAAGAATACAAATTACTTACACAATTAAAAAAATTCCAAACAAAAAAAACAGCAAAAAAAACGTATATTTATTAAACGCGTACACGTTAATGATTTCATGTTTTGAAAAACACAGCCAAGCCGGTGCCTGTGACACACAGCCTACTGTGCTGACGTCCTACAGCAGTCTTCTGAATCTAATCTACCTCCCAACCAATTTTCAGCCAAATCGGTTCAGCCGCTCTCTAGATTTGCGCTTAGCAACACATTTAGCGATTTATTTTTATATTATAGATAATTTATCTTAATTCCAGCTTAATTGTACATACCTATCTACATTCTTTATTATCCTATTAGCCTATATAACCATTTAGCAGCCATGAGAGCTTTAAGGAACTACAGGGTACAACTAAGCATCAAATAACTTTGTCATTTATCAATCGATAGATTTCAACATAGATATTATCAAAACTTCAATTCATTTCAATTTTAGCAATGGATCGCGTTACACCAAAAGAACGCGTTGAATTAGTGACGCTGTACATCGAAAATAGTCGTTCAATTGTTCTAACTCAACGCGCATATCCCAAAAATTATCGCAGCAAACAGGCACCAAGTGACAAGACTATTCGTCGTTTGGCGTCAAATTTTTTTGAGCAAGCGACAGTCGGGCACATCAACGACCATGACGTTCCAATAAGCAGTGAGAGAGGACGTTGCCCAGGACCCAACCGTGTCGTATCGTCGTCGCGCTCAGCATTTTGGCGTCACTAAAACCACAATGCGGCGTATTTTGAAGGATGATTTACATTTGTTTCCGTATAAAGTGCAATTAACACAACAAATTTTGCCGGCAGACCATTCATGTCGCTTGGAATACGGCTAAACAGTCCAAACAGGAGGCGATATTTACTGGCCAGCCAGATCGCCTGATTTAAACCCCCCGGACATCTTTTTGTGGGGCTTTCTAAAAAGTAAGGTTTCCGCCAACAATCCTCAGACTATAGACCAGCCCAAGGCAAACATTCGTACCGAAATCAACGCTATAACACCCGAGATGCTCGAAAAAGTCATACAAACGCAGAAAAAAGAGCGCAATTTGTAATTGCTAATAGAGGCGGCCATTTAATTGATATTGTATTCAAAACATTGTCTAAATATGTTGTAAAGAACCAAACAAAATAAAAATACCTCACTTACGGAAATCGGTTGTTTTTTTTTAATGTTATTTAATGTTTACATACCGTACTAAAAAATGGCGCACCCTGTATGAATGAATAAGCCGATTATAATGAATTCCCGTTAATTGTTGCCATATTTAAGGAATTACACCGCAATTACACCACCGGAAGGAACTCCCGCTCGACTTCGTCCCGCTGTCTCATCTCCCTAAACTGTTCTTTCTCTGTGAATTCTTCCGTCTTATTTTGTCTTTGTTCCTATTGCTCGAGCTCGTGACGCGATCTCTCCCTACCCCATCCCCACTCTACACGACTAACCATGAGACCGACAGCAACGCGTGCATGGATCTTGATCATACCCTCCATCTGCTCGAATACCGTTTCAGTTCCTAGCCTCTTGCTTCGCTTTCTGTTACAATGCTTCTTTTATTTGGAAACAGTGAATTAAAAATTTATGAACTGTTGCCGGCATCGGAAACCATGAGTACAAGGACATATATTGTTCGGAGCAGAACACCGCAGATTAGCTGCTTGCCAAAAGCACCCAATTATTGGTCATCAGCCGCAAATTTTGTTTGTTAATAATGCCTATGTAACTTAAATGTTTGTTAAAGCTTTGCGCTTGCTTGCCCTGCTAAGCGTTCTCTGCAAGTTCGCTCTTTGTCATCTCCGCTTTGTGTCGGCCTACCCACGTCTGCCGAGCGAAGCTGCGCTTAGCGAGGGCACGCAAGCTAGACTTGCAATTTGGAGCTCACGCAATAAAGTTTATATCGCAATTTTATATCTACGCCGGGTTTTATTTAATTCAAAATAATTAGTCGGCCGATCGGAGAAAAAACCATTATCTCCACATCAAATTTCGTTAGCCTTAGCAAATTTTCGGCGTTTATGCACAATTCGGTGCTAAACATACGTACATACACGCATTGCTGCTGGCTATTCATTCTCCTGTCGCGACAATTCGGTCAGTGCAGTGCAGTAGGCAGTGCAGTGAACTCACTAATACACACAAACGGAATACAAAGCGGAATCGGACAGCTCGCACAGCCACACAGATTTCGATGCCGCTCAAACGAGCCTCGAAAGGCTGGATTTGCTGCAGTAAGCCAATAATGCCCGACTGGATTTTTCGAATGTTTATGTGAAGGTCAGGTCCAGGCTGTCACGGGAGTTGATGGCTGCTCGCACGGTTAACGCCGCTTATTCAACGGCTCGCCATACTCTCGAGGAGAATTCGTCTTTGTTCGCATATGATATTAGAGGCCGTTCTCGAATGCCCGAGTTGCAGCTTCCTCGATTTGGTGGGAACTAAATGGATTGGCCAGAATTCCACTCGAAGTTCCACACAATGGTGCACAAGGACCAATCATATCCCAATCATCGAGAAATTTCAATACCTTCGTGGATGTCTGGACGGTGCTGCGCTTGATACGATTCGTTCCGTGGAGTTTTCCGATGAAAATTACGATAAGGCTTTGAACTTATTGACTTATAGGCTATCGGATTGCGCGCGCTCAGCGACAAAATCAATGCGCAATCCCGCAGGAGATTTCGGATGGGTTGCTGATCTACATCATAGGCACGAAACTGGACCACAAAACTAAGGAGAAACAGGAGGAGAACTTGCCGACCGCAAGATTGCCTCAGTGGTCAAGCATGGCCTCATTCTTGGAAGCGAGATGTCGGATGCTGGAGAATTTGGGATCGGCTATGGTAACAATTCCTAGCCAGCAGGTGGGAGAAAATAAACCTATCACCCTAATCACCTCCATTAATGATCATAATAACTCCATATGCAAGTATGGAAAATCCTCCGATCACTACATATCCCGATGCCAGGCATTTTTAGATCTCCCTGTTTTTTCTCGATACAAGGAGGTGAAGAAGCGCCATTTATGTCTAAACTGACTCAACAAAGGCCATTCATTGCAACGCTGCAGGTCAGGGACATGTAGGAATTGCCAAGCCAAGCATCACACACTGCTCCACATGCAGTCGGGCGCTGATGCTGAGTTGCCGTCGCCGAACACGGAATCGACCCAGCATGATCCTGCGAGTTCCCTAGTAGCAAGCGAATATACTAGCCCAACCCCTCCAGTCAGAAATCTCTGCCTAGCCAAAACGTGCTGCTAGCTACTGCAATCGTATATGTCAGACGCCGTTATGGATCGCTTATTCCATGTCATGCCATTTTAGATTCCGCTTCTCAGGTCAACTTTATAACATCGAGACTCGCCAATCAGCTGCAGTTAGATCCTCATCCGTCTCACGTTCAAATCGCCGGTATTGGAGAGTCAATTCTACCGTCGAGCAAGGCTGTAGACATCGTTCTGCAATCCCAAAATGAAAGCTATCGCGGTTTCCTCTCTGCAATTATCACTGCCTCAATCACAGGAATGCAGCCTAACTTCGGTCTAGACGCAAAGGATTGGCCAATGCCGAATAATCTAAAACTAGCTGATCCTAATTTCTCCAAGCCCCAACGTGTCGATCTGTTGATAGGTGCTGGTTTGTTCTTCGAATTAATGTGCGTCGGACAGATTCGACTGTCAGACCAATTGCCAACATTGCAGAAGACAAAACTTGGCTGGATAGTGTCAGGAAGCATTAACAACTCTGAGAAAACCCGTGCGGCGCTAGCAGCTGTTGAAGATCCCCCTGTCATCTCCGCTGGCGAGACTAATTTGTGCGACATTGTAAGGCGGTTTTGGGAAGTAGATGGAGATGATTCCCCCTTATAAATTTCGGAGGAAGATGTTCATTGCGAACAGCATTTCGTCACAAACTACGTTCGCCTAAATACCGGAGCTTAATCCGTGCGTTTGCCAACTAAATTCAGTCTAGAGGAATTAGGAGAATCGTATCAGCAAGCGCTACGTAGATTTCTCAATTTAGAGAGGAAGCTAGCAAAAAATGCACAGCTTAAGGCAAAATATATGGAATTTCTCCAGGAGTATCGTGATTTAGGACACATGTCGCCAGCTTCGCGGCAGTCAGACCTCCCGCAGTACTTCTTGCCTCACCATTGCGCCCACAAGCAGGATAGTACAACCACCAAATTACGCGTCTGGAGTGTCACTGAATGATGCGCTAATGGCTGGACCCACTATTCAACCTAAAGTTCTGATAACTCTGCTTCGTTTCCGCTTTTATAAATTCGCCTTGTGTGGCGATATCTGCAAAATGTACCGCTGTGTACGCGTTTTCCATCCCGATACGCACGTGCAGTGCATCCAATGACGTAACGACCCGAAGGAGGAGATTCAGGTGTTCAAGTTGGAGACTGTTACTTACGGAACCAAACCTGCCGCTTTCTTAGCAATTCGTGCTATGTATCAATTGGCGAATGTTGAAGAGTCGCGTTTTTCGCTTGAAAACGCTAATATTGTTCGAAGCGATTTCTATGTCGATGATCTCATATCAGGAGGGGACAGCATTGATTCTGTCATCGAGATTCGTCAGCAGGTAAAGGAGCTACTTTCGAAACTTTCATGACGAGACTGAAGTAACTAAGGCACTTGGTTTAGTTTGGGATCCCAGCACGGACAATCTTCTGTTTAGCTTCGCTCACGTCGGAACCGCTGCAGGCCCAATATCGAAGCGTTCGGTCCTGTCCACATTAGCTAGGTTCTACGATCCTCTCGGGCTCATTTCTCCCATCATCACAAAGGGTAGAATATTTATGCAATCGCTATGGAACGAAAGCCTCAAGTTGAATTGGGACGAAAGCCTGCCCCAGGATCTACATACGACTTGGATCGAGCTGATTTCGCAGTTGTCGATGGTCGAGAACTTTAAGTTTCCACGCTACGCTTCGGCAGCAAGCAAGATTAGAGATGCACGCGTTTTGTGATGTTGGCCAGGCAGCATATGGCGCCTGTGTATACATGCGTTCGGAAGCTCTTGGCATTGTCCAAAGTCATCTCTTATGCTCTAAATCCAGATAGCTTGAGCTATCAGCTGCGCTCGTCTTAGCCGAACTAGTTGCCACCACAGTTAAGGGATTATCAGCTCCATGCCAAGTACATTGCTGGTCGGATTCTTCCATAGCCCTTGCCTGGATTCGAGAATCACCATTGAATTTTAATATATTTGTTTCTAATCGAGTTCAACGGATTCAGGAGCTCACCGCAGGAATAACTTGGCATCACGTGCAAACAAAGTTGAATCCGGCTGACATCATATCACGTGGTTCCACGCCCGCTGAACTAATAGATAGCAGCCTTTGGATTTCTGGACCACCATTTTTACGTCGTAAGAGCTCAGAGTGGCTTGCAGGCCTGCAATTGCCAACTGATGGACCAGAACGTCATCATGCAGCATTGGTGGTTTCAAATGAAAGGGATGTATCGAACGATTGCAAGTTTCAAAACTCATTCGGATCCATGCAGCGCGTTTTTGCTTATATATATCGATTCTACATTCTCAAGGACAAAGGCTTAGCGCGGTCGAAGGGTCAACTCACCGTAAGCGACATCAGAAATGGTACGCATTTGCTCATAAGGGCAATACAGCAGCAACAATTCTCGGAAGAGATAAGGGCTCTCCCCAGCAAACAGGCCCTACCGTCAAAAAGCCCGATGGCCTCACTGAATCCATTTCTGGATAGTTTTGGATTGCTTCGGGTTGGAGGCCGCCTCCAAAATACCGAATTAGACTATGACGCGAAGCACCCAATCCCTTTTCCTAAGGGACATCTTCTCACTGTCTCTATTATCATCTTTTTTCACGAAAAATTTCTCCACGCAGGAGCTCAAGAATTGCTCGGATTGCTTCGGCAAAAATTCTGGTCTATTGGTGGACGCAAATATGTTGCGGGCATCATTCGCAAATGTGTTAGGTGCTTCTGCTTGAAGCCAGTGCTGAGTGAACACATCATGGGAAATTTGCCTGCGGAACCAATCCAGCATTCCAAACAACGGGTGTTGACTTTTGCGGACCGTTTTATTACAAATCGGAAGTCAGGAGCAGGCCTCCTATCAAATTTTACATCGCTGTCTTCGTATGCTTTAGCACCAAAGCAACTCATTTGGAAGTCGTTCGGGATTTGTGCACAGAATCCTTTCTGGCAGCATTAAGACTTTTATAAGTCTGCGTCCCAAACCTCGAAACCTACGAAATTTTGTAGGAGCAAAAAATGAGCTTTTGGAACTTCGGCAAATGTTCCTCAGCGATCCTCATACGTCGGCTGTAACAAATCTATGCGTTTCTAGTGGAATCGATTGGAAATTCATCCCCCCTCGCTCACCTCACTTTGGGGGTTTGTAGGAGGCGGCTGTGAAAGCAGCCAAATATCTTTTTCATCGCATCGTCGGGACCTACATTTTTACTCTTGATAAAATTCAGACCTTGGCTTGTGAAATCTCTGCTTTATTGAATTCCCGTCCGCTTTATGCAATTACAGAAAGTCCCGATGATCTGGATGTGCTCACGCCAAACCACTTTTTCAATGGAGCCCCGAATGCTGCGTTCGACGAGCCAGACGTGACGGATCTCCGGGTCAACCTACTTAGTCGATGGCAGCGGCTGTGTCAAATGAAACAGGCGTTCTGGAGAAAATGGAGTACGGCGTATCTCTCGATTCTTCAGGATCGGACTAAGTGGCGGTCATCGTCTCCAAACATCAAGCTAGGAGCGCTCGTCATGATCAAGGAGGAAACGCTGCCACCGTTAAGGTGGCCGCTTGGCCACATTGAGACCGTCATCCCAGGAAAAGATGGAACCATCAGAGTAGCCGTCATCCGCACTCAAAGAGGCCTTTTCAAGAGGGCCGTTGGGAAGATAGCGGTCCTGCCCCTTCAGGATGGATCTGTTGAAAGCCTTTGCCTTCCAACGGGGGGTGAATGTTCAGAGCAGAACACCGCAGATTAGCTGCTTGCTAAAAGCACTCAATTATTGGCCATCAGCCGCAAATTTTGTTTGTTAATAATGCCTATGTAACTCAAATGTTTGTTAAAGCTTTGCGCTTGCTTGCCCTGCTAAGCGTTCTCTGCAAGCTCGCTCTTTGTCATCTCCGCTTTGTGTCGGCCTACCCACGTCTGCCGAGTTTATATCGCAATTTTATATCTGCGCCGGGTTTTATTTAATTCGAAATAATTAGTCGACCGATCGGGGATAAAAACCATTATCTCCACATATATAGTGTAACTATTTCTTCACAATATTTTTTAAATTGTTTTGCATCAATTGGCAGCTGGCAGGATATCGCAATTAAAATATTATGAAAATATGTGATCATCATTTGAGCCAGTAGCTTAGGTTTTGCAAATGCTTTTCTTGCTGTGTTGCCGTCGTTGGTGTTTCCACTTCCATTTTGCTTAGGCTTGTAGAAATGTAGAGCCATATTCCTCGATATCTTCTCCTGCATGAGTTTATTTTTTTTCGCGATTTCTTTTTTTCCATTTTCATCTCTAACTTCCCATTTTTTGAGTCCAGTTCTAAAAGCAATTTTAAGAACAAACTCAAAAAATCGAATCCATGCGTGAAGTGGAATCATGCCATGTTCCACGTCTAGGCTTAAATTTCGGTGAATCCAAATTTCCACTTTCCATGAAATCTTTTGGACTTGCTCCACAGATGGGACACAATTGGCAAGATTAAGTTTCAGTCAAAATGTTTACAACTTTCCCGTCTAAAAGTGTCATATGCAGATTATAATTTACTGTTATATTTCTTCCATTTAAAACTGCGCAGACAATGAATTTAAATCTTTAATTTGATCATCCAAATTTTATTTTTTTTTGAGAATATGGTCCTTTGCTTCTTTAACAAATTCAAGATTGATTGGCCTAATAGACTGAGGAGTACAATTTAACCACAATATATTTGCAATATCATCTATTAATTTGATAGGAATTGAATTGCTGACAAAAAAGTTTTGTTTATAAGTGCTTAGTCCGGTTGTTCAAATCCATAGCTTGCAAAAAGTCACACTCAATATACTTCCAAATTTTTGGAATATATGTTCTTGCATTTGAATTATGCGACAACTAGTGTGATCTAGAAGGCTTTGCAATGAGCAACTGTTTTGGTTACAGTAATATCAAGAGGCCTACATTTAGATTTAGCTTCTCTTACTTTGTTGTATGCTGGAAGAAGATCACACGATTTACTATTGCTGAGCTCGCGAAAGTTGTTGTATTGGCTTTTAGTTAATGAAATTTCAAGCAGATATGCTAAAGCCTCATCCGCCGTTAGTGATACCGACTCATTCTTTACGGTAAAAAGATTTTTCTTTACCGTATTAGGGTTTCTCGGATTAAGAAATGTGTCTTTCAAAAATTGAGCGGTGTCTTTTTCGTTGGATTTTTCGGCCGAAAGAGCAGCAGCATGCACAAGAAGAGATATGTTGTGACCTTGATCTCCAGCTAAATCTGATGCTAATTTTCTCTTCAAACGGGGTCCAGCATTAAGATATTCAATTGGTGGGCCTCCAACTAATCTTTGACAACCATTTTGGACAAAAGCCATTTGTTATGCTTTTTCTTAAATTTTGACATGCTTCTCCCGCATTTTGGCAAATACTTTTGGATGTGTAGATAAAAGCTCCTTACTTTATAATTTTTTTTCATCGTGCTTATTTTGTATGTATTCAGTTCTTCGAAAATCCAACTGGAAAGCGCTGCGGCGCTTCGATTATATTTAATGTAATGTAAAGTAGTGATCCTAGGCTGGGGTTAGTCTCAGTCCGCCCAGGGTCACCTACAGGTTATTTGTAGGTTGCTGAGACCGTTGAGACTGGAGGGCGGTTCGTTTGCGTAGGGATCGCCGAGCCACCGTCAGCGACGGAGCCTTCGTGAGAAATAGTCGGGTATGAGGGAGGGGACGCGGACGTTGAGCCGGGGCGGCGCAAAACCCACCAGAGACGCCGTGCGCCCTGATTCCAGCAGATAAAACCCCTATTGCCAGAACCGAGGCGGGACGCGGATCCGCGGGTGGGGGGGAAGGAAGGGAATGTGTGGGAGCGTGAGGGCTAGGGATGGTTAGGACGAGGGGGGGGAGGAGATGTGGGACTACAGTCGGGGGTCCGACCAGATTGAAAACGAAGGGAGAGAATATTCGGTTAGATAGTCGAAGTTTTATTATTTTGGTTGCTCCCGCACTCCCACCTACTCTTTTCCCTATCTTGGCCATCAGCCAGCTCACCCGCGGGTCAGGCGTCGATGCTACATGCGATCTTTCATTCTTCAGTTTTCGATTTCCGTTCGCCGCGGCGTGGCTCCGTGGCCTTCTCCTCGCCCTCTGGGTTCCGCTGCTCCGTTTGTCTAGACACGCCCGACACTTTTCACTATCCGCGGCACTGACCGTCTTCTCTCGCTCCTTGAATTCGACTTTCTTGCTCTCGCCATGGCCGCTCGGCCGGTATTCGTTTTCGGGTCAACGGAACTTTTCCGAAAGAGAGCCGCTTCGTTGCTCTGGGTTCGCGGCGGATCTCACGGCGTGGCCGGCTGAGCGCCGTTCTTTCTCCCTCCGCGTGGGCTGCGTTTTGGTGTGTGCGTTCGCTGTTCTCTCTGCTGCTGTTTCATGGGCTCTCGTTCGGTGTGTGCGTTCGCTGTTCTCTCTGCTGTTGTTTCTTTGGTTTGGGGTGAGCTGGCTGTCTGGCGGGTTTCGGCTATGCAAAAAAAAAACTAGCTTATTTGGCTAACATAAGTGCTATAATGATGACTTCAGCGTCGGGTCTTACAGATTCGCTTCATTGCGAGGTACCAGGGTTTAGGTCGTCTTATTATAAACGAAGTGGCCTATCAAAGTGAGGCTCCTAGTATGGATCCTCACAGTAAATACTGAGCAGCTTTTCATAAGTAAACTCCAACTCAGCTACAAATAAATTAAAAGCTGCACACCAGCGCAAAATGGCGCAAGGATTATTTTATACACAGTTTGCACTACAATAAAACATAATTATTTTCTCACACAATTGCGCACAAATTTAGTTATTGACCATAGTAGACGGGCACATTGGTTAAGTATTCTCTACCTTTGGACGACACAAATTAATGCACACAAAAACATATTAACAAACATGAGCACAAATTTGTTTAATATAATCACTTTACATACCCCGGCCTTTCTTTTTCATTACTTTGATTTAAGTTTTTTACTTAGTTTCAATTTGGTAAGCTCTCAAAGTAAACAAACAGTTTCTCGGTTTTTTTTACTACCGCTTGCAGTTTATCAAATAGCTGACTTTAAAACGTTGCAAAAAAGCCAGGGATGCATTAAAAAAAAACTTTTGATTTTTTTTAAATTAAAGTATATATTAATTAAATTTTATATTAAAATTAAGATTCATTTACATGAATTTTTTTGAATTAACGTCGAAAAATGGGGTCGCTGGCCTAGTGTGCGCTGGTGAGATTTGAGTTGATTTGTTTTTTTGTACACTAACTTACTCACATCTGCACTTGATATTTTAAGTAATTTGCTTTGTGCTTTGCTTTGTGTATTATTGAGTGATCTTTGATGGATGTGAGTGTATTTTGCTTTCGTGTTGGCTTTTGTTGTGTAATGGCCTCCAGAGCGAATTAAATTAAATTAAATTAAAATACTTAGTTTGAATTGTCTTTTGTAGAATTTTTCGAATGTTGGATTTTTTTGAACTGCGGAGCTATGTATAATTACACAAACAAATTTTACAGCAAGCCGTGCGAGCTTGTATCCTGTTGAGCGGGCAGCCAACAGAGTGACAGCAAAAGGTGGCCCCCAAACATTTATACGCCTGCTAAATCCAGAAGTAATTTAAGCAAGACAAAATAGACAAAAACCTTTAAATTCAATCTTCGTCAAATAAATTTAATGGAACGGATGCCTTTTATCCCCTCAGTTAGCCTCGCTGCAAATTCGGGTCAACCGAAGGTTCGTTATAATGTACTTACCATTACATCAAAGATTGTGGCGCGATGGAGAGGCCAACTTTGTATTAAATTAAGAAATGCTTTTTTTGCTTCTGCTGGTAACATTCCCCGAAGGCTCTGATGATGCATAGCGACGGCTTCGTGAGGAATGTTGGGTACAAATCTTGGTGGCAAGCAGTGACTTGCAACTGCTCGATAGTCATTTAATATATCACGACAATCACCAAGTTCCAGTTGCCCCTGAAGAGCTGTTAACATAATTGCTTCCATCTCAGTTATTGGATAACGTTCGCTTCGTAGACTATGTAGATTTTGATGGTATAGCAACTCTTTTTCAACTGTATCATCCAAATTGATGTAATTGTCGCAAAATAAATGTTTTTTGAATAGGAAAATATAATTTTGTTGTCGTGAACTTAAAGCATTACTTTGCTGAAATAAAAAAAAAGGAATATTCAATACTAACTTTTGGTAATTTTAATATAATAATATATAATTAATATTCTCTGATTCATTTTCATATTTTTAGGGTTTTAATAGGATTTGTGGCGCACACAATCGGTGTCATAATTTATTAATAATGGGGAATAGAGTAGTACAGAATGGCATGGTTGGTAACACTACGCAAAAAATTATTACGGATCCGTAAAGAAGACCCCGTAAAGAAGACGCTCGCCCCAACTCCAGTAGGGTAAAGCCACTGTTGCTAGAGAAGAGCCAGGCCACGAGTCCGGGGGAGAGAAAGGGGTGGCATACCAAAAAGGCATCCGCTTCCGCTGTTTCTGGGGTGTGGGTGAGCTGTTCATTTGGCGGGTTTTTCGCTACGCTAATGCTTTCCCTACGCTAAAAAAACTAGCTTATTCGGCTATGAATAAATATTATAATTATGACTTCAGTGTCGAATGCAAAGGGCTTGCTTCAATGCGAGATGTGTCTTAGATTGACTTATGTCTTAGATTAATTATGAGTGTAATGATTTATGAATGTATGGCTCCCAGTATGTATCCTCACATAATGAATGATGGTGTTTTTTTTCAATGGCGCGAAAAATGGATGAGTGTAACGCCCAGAAGTAAGCGTTTCCGACCCTATAATGTATATATATTCGTGATCAGCATCAAAACCCGAGTCGATTGAGCCACGTTTGTCTGTTCGCGACGAAGTCTGCATCCAGACACCTTTGATATCACACTGAATCAAGTTTATTTCAAAATTTTCCCACCCCCTCTTCCGACCTCCCAAAGGACGAAAACCTGTGGCATCCACAATTTTGAAGATACGATAAACCTAAAATGCACAATCATAGAGCATGACCATATATAGCAGAGTGGTGAATCTGAATCAGATTAGATTATTATTATAGAAGGAACAAATCAATTTGCAGTGGCCACAACGTTCCCCCTCGTTTAAAATATTTTTTTAAATGTAGTGCGTGGTTTTTCCACATAACTTAAGTATCTTACATTTGGTATAATTAGACTTTACAATTCTGAAAAACTGATAAATTCAGCTATAAATTGAACCTAAACCAAAAATGCAAAAACAATCATTTTTGTCTTAATTTTTTTTTAAAGCTAAAAGTTAAATTTTTTAGATTACACTGGCGCCGAAAAAACGGGGACAGCTTGCTACAATGTATCTTCAGAATAATACAGGCAGTGTGTAAAATACCCCAAGCTTGGCTTAAGGCTAAGATAGTCTTAATCCCCAAAGCAGGGAAAGCCTCAAACTCAACCCCAAAAGACTTTAGACCAATCAGTTTATCGTCTTTCCTTCTCAAAACTTTGAGAAACTTGTTGGTCTACAACTGAGGACAACTATTAGTCCATTGGACTTAGATGGCTTAGATGGATTAGATGGCTTTCACGAGATGGCTCAGCAATTTACTATCAGCCTTATATGGGTCCCGGGCCAATAGGACATTGAGGGCAACTGTATAGCAGACGAGTTGGCCAGATCCGGTACTACAATATCCTTTCTCCAACACAGGAACGATATTCGTATGCCAATGGCCACCTGTAAGCTTATCATTTTAGAGTTGTCTACACTGTGCCCCAGAAAGATAACAAACTTTGTAAGAGCATCCGGATGGGATAATTGTTGACACAAAGTCCAATAATGCAGGAAAGGGAAGATAGCCAGCGGTACCAAAACGGGCCGAAACCGACCCAAGTGTGACGGGCTGCTAGCGAGCCTGGCAGCCGCCTCTAACTAACCTAACTTAGACTAGATTTTTTTTTAAATATGTACACAAATGGTATTTTTTTATATATTTGTTTTTTAGAAGAGCTTGCTTTTTCCATACAACTTAAGTGTTGCATACTTAAAAACTTTTTAAAAACTCCGCCATTCTAAAAATACAATATTTCTATTATTTTTGGTTTATTACAAAATGGTTGTTTTTTTTACAAACCTTCTACAATTTGTGAAATTTATGAGAACTTTATCTACTACTTTGAAAGTTTTTGTCCTTGTCTCGTTGATTTTCGCCATCTGCAATTAAACTTTTCCCTTATCTCTGCTTCGAATTCCGGTGGGGATGGATGTATTACGTTAATTGGCCAATTTTATTTAAGCTGAGGTATCAGTTCTGCTAATTTTAGTCCTAGGGTAAACATTGGTGAGCTGTACAATTTACGGCACCATGTTTATTATAGTCCTGGAAGCTATAGGGTGGACAACAGTAAATTTTAAAATTTATCTTATTGTTTTATTGTCGTCAAAATGGTAATACTTTTCTTTTTTTTGAACAAGAAATAGGTAGTTTCTTGTGATGAATTTTTTACATTTTTAGTTTGCCAAGGAATAGAGAGATTAAATGAGATAGATAATTATTTGTATGTAAAAGATGGTTGATTATATTTATTTTATGAGCTTTGATTTTGTCTCGATGTGATCGCGTCTTTGTCTTTAGTGATAGTTTTAATAATACTTAAAAATATCGAACGAATATATTTGTGAATACTAAATAATACGGTGAAACGAACTGGGAGTCTATTTATGCGGCGAAGCCTGGTGGTCGAAGTATGTTGGCCTTATTGGTTTGGCACTGTCGTGGTGAGCAGTTTGAGTTGGTCGAATTTGGAGCATAATTGGAGCTAGATCCTTTGCGAAATCAGTTTATGGTTGAAAAACATTGTCTCCATGGAAAAAGTGTCCAGGAAGCTGTTCTGCTTTTGTTTGTACGTCTGGCTTATAAGCTGAGCAGAGTCCGAGAAACATCATTGGTAATATGCTCGGCCAACTGATCCGGCTCATGATGGCTGCTTTGAGTGTCCGATGCAAACGCTTGATGAGTTCATTTGCCTGAGAGAGATATGCAGTTGTGCGCAAATGATCAAAACCAAGTAGTCGTAATAGCTCGCTGAACAGTTTCGATTCAAATTGCCTGCCTTGATCTGTCCTGCGTGCTGGAATTCCAAAGCGAAAAATCCATGTATTGATAAGTGCTGGTGCCACTGTTTCTGTTTGTATGTCTTTGACAGCCACAGCTCCTGGAAGCCTGGTATATCGATCAATGAAGATCAGACCATGTCTAAACTGGCCAGATTGAGGTAGTGGGCCTGTGAGGTCCAAGTTTGTGTGTTCGAATCTTTGTATAGGCAGTTTATGTTGATGTAGTGGTAAGTGGCTATGACGTGTGACCTTTGCTCTTTGACAAGGAATACAGAGCTTTGCAAAGTGAGAAATTTCCTTGTACAAGAAATGAATTTGCTTGATTAGATCTGTGGTTCCGACTCCTCCGTGAGCAAAGCAATGCAGCTTACTGATGATTTTTTTTCTAAGCGGGTGCGGAATGAATGGTCTCATAGTAACAGTCGAAAAATAACACATAATTGGATTCGTTGATTGCGGGATAGTGATTGATTGAAGTTGGAGTGAGGTGCTGTTATCACTGAGCAACTTTCTTAGCTCTGGGCAACAAGCTTGCGAATTAGCAATCGGATTGTAGTCGATCGTGTTAACTTCAACGACAGCAATGCGAGACAATTTGTCTCCAGTTGTGTTTTCAATGCCTGCTGCATGTACGATTTCTGTTCTGATTTGGCCAATCAAATCCAACTGTCGCGGTGACGCTTTTTCGGTCTTTTGAGCGAGAGCATAAACCAATAGCGAAAATGTTTGATGCTCAGCTTTATTTGACTTGCGTTGCGCGTCGATAAGCTTGACACTGAAAAATCCCAATGGCTGAAATTCATCCTTGATGATTTGGTGAAGTACTGCGCAAACAGCTAAATCGTTTGCATCCATATTTAGAGATAGGTGAGCTTCAGGAGCAGTATGCAACAAGAATGCTGCTCTGGCTATCGAATTTGTGCATGCATTGAAGTGTTCGACGGTGTCTTCAGTCTAACTGTTCGGCGTAGAATCGTTCTTTCTGTTGCCTGGGATGAATTTTACCAATGATTATTGATGTTTCAAATGTCGTTCAAATACTTGACGAAGATACATTTTGTGTTGTTCCATATAGTTTGATGTCGTCTACATAAGGGAAAATGCAATCTAAGTCTCTGAATGAAGAATGCATTTACCGTTATGCGTCGTTGCATAATCCGAATGTAATGTGTGTGAACTTGAATAAACGGAATGACGTGGTTATCGCAGTTTTTCGAATGTGGTGGTTCAATGGGACTTGGGTGATATGCTCGGCTGCGATCAAATTTGAAGAAAATCATCATGCCATAAAAAATGTGTGTACAGTCTTGGATATGTGGTAGCGGATATTAATCTAGAACTGCCTGGCCGCCATTCTGCTGCTGGTTTCAAACCATGTGCAAAGGCGTATGCACGCGTGTGAGCAAGAATTCGAACTAATTTGTTGCTGCTTTGACTTTGTTAGGTGCTCTTTTGGTATCGACGTAGTTAGTAACTTCAGTTGTTGCTGACTTGGGTGCTGAAAGATTGAGTTGAGTGATGTCCTTGAATTCTTCCAGTATTCGGGCGAACTTACAGGATGTGTTGAAAGTATTGAATGAAAATGACGATTGGAGACTGATACCATTGCTTGCCAACAATGTTTAGTCGACTAACTTGTCGTACTAAATGTTGACAAGCAGGTGAAAACGCTGAAAGAAAACTGATCCAATGATTGGAACTTTCTTATCGGCAATGATGCATATGGGCGACGTAGCCTGAGATCGAGTGTGAGGCGAGTTATTCCATATGTTTTAATTATGGAGCTGTTTGCTGCAAAAAGTGGATTATCGTTGGTGGCAGTGATGCGACAATTAATTGTAGAAGAAGGTATGACGGAAATATCTGCGCGAGTATCGACGAGAAACTTTTTAGCATAATTGGTTGTTTCTCTGTGAGCGATCGAGGCTGCGAGAACGACGATTTGTATCGAGGTTAATCAACATTAACTCAGCTCTAATCAAAATGCAATTTCCTCAATCGCATGCGATCAGAAATATTGAACTGTTTTTCACCAAGTTGGAAAGCTAGCTCCTACTACAAGGAATAGGCACTCGGAAAGAAAAGGAAAAGTAAGCAGCCGTCATAGCACTGTTACCGTAGGTATAATTAGAAGTGCTCCAAACACCACACAATTACCAGCAGCTGCTGATGCCGTCATTGATTCACTCAGTGATGCACCAGGTGACAGCATCGAATCAACGATCGCATTAGCCGAATATGTTGTCACCTGTATAAAGGCACCGTCATTGCTGGTGACCACATCATGGTCCACCTGTGTTGGCCAACCCTTGCCTGCTCAACCTTTTCCCTGCTACTTATTAGCATACTATCTTTCCCTTCTACTTCCTGAATGTTCTTCGCTATTGTCACCAGCGCGATGTCATCTGCAAAACCCACGATCTAGAGGATCGGCCCTAGGATCGAGACAGTTGGCACACCATCGATGATGGTGTGCTGTTTCGCTCCCTCTTCCGTGTCATATAACAGTACGCGGTGCGTAAAATAGCTTCGCAGCTGCCGAATGAGGTATTGGAATATTCCGCTCTTTGTCAGAGTCCCGAGTATGCTCCTCCTGAGCCTCCTGAGCCATACCAGACAGAACTTTTTGGTGCCACCAGCCCATCACTTTCCCGCAATGGCTGCTCAGGCCACATCACTCAGCTGCATCACATGCCGCAATGACAGTCCTGGAGATGGCGCTCGCACATTCTTCAGCATCCCCGGAGGCGGTTAGACTCTCTGATGCAGAGAGAAGCATGCCTCTATCCAAATTCGGCACAATCTCTGTCCTCATCCAGCATTCGACACTCTGCTAGATATGGTCATTCTATACGGTTCAGCATTTTTGTTTTTTTCGTATCTTCGTATGCCACAGATATTCCTCCTTTGCGGAGGCGGAAAGAGGCGTGGCAAAATTTTTGAAACAAAATTGATTCAGTGTAATATTGCAGGAGTCTGAATACAAAATTTCGTTGCTCTAGCTCTTTTAGCCTCTGAGTTGTTCATTCTATTGGCAAATATGACGGAGAAGAGATTAATTTAAAACTCGAGATATTATTCTCCATCGACGAAACAATCAATTGAGGTATCCTCATTTCATATCTGTGCAACCACAACGTGCGCCACAGCGAAACGTGGCATGGCCCGCTGGTGGATTATATACGATATATTCTTTATCTTTATACCAGAAGACTACATTTGTATGTAAAAACTGAGTAGCAGGTAGTAAGTGTAGCAGCACATGTTTCGCGACTCCCACACAACGATTTTTTTGTTGGTTTTTGTAAATCTTTGTTGAATTTTAGCGTGAGTTGTGACCCTATTCTTAAAGGCACATGGACAAAATTGATCGTCTCCTTTTCCCTTCGAGCCGAAATCCCCCCATATTCAGTTGATCGACTCCTTTCCCCGCCGTTGGCGAGTTCCTACCATCTTCAGTTGATCGTCCGATTCCGCCGTTACCGAATGCCCGCCATATTTGGTTGAACGTCTCGCGTTCCAACCGTTGCCGAATTCACAGCATCTGGATGATTAGTCTGTTCTTCTATCGTACGGATTCCAGTTCTTCCTCAGTCATATTCAAAAGCCATCTTCTTGGTCCTTCTCTGTTGTTCGTTCTCGAGTTAGAATAACTCTGGACTAAGACTGGACTCTGGACTAACTTCTTGAGTAGTTTTCAAATATCAATATATGTAATGTCATCACAATCTGCCTGCTTCATACTACTTGATTTATATGCGGTTTGTGGCTGTTCTATTAACTAATTCCGTTTTTTAAAACTATTTATTTTTACCGACCTTCAGTGGTTAAAAAAAAGAGTAAAGGGGTTATCGGTACAGCGGTCGATGCAGAAGTTAGAATTAAATAGAAAATAGATAAACCAGAATTAAAATAAAATTAAAGAAGAAGAGAATATAGTCGTTACCGCTTAAGATTTACCGCCTAACATCTGTACATATGTGTTCAGGGCAGCAGCAGATAATTGCCGTCTCCATTTCCGTTCACCTGCCTGTGCGACGATGATACGAGTTATCACAGTTCCATCAGCCAAACATGCCCACTGGTGAGAAGAAATCTCGCAGAAAGTTTAAGCGGGTGAGTTCGCTGAGTTTGACCCATTCACCCAGCTTTAACTGCTCAGTCACTACGCCCACATCTTCCCGTCCGACCCCAGCTGTGCGAGGTCCGACCACGTCCAGGGCTGGCAGACTATCTGGTTTCAAGGCCTTGTTGCTCCTCTCGGCCGTTTCTCGCACGGTTCCGATTACTATGGCCTAATCGGCCGCCAGTTCCGCACGGTCTAAGTTTGCCTTGGCTGCAAGCAGACTGACCCGCTTTGACCAAAAGCTCAGCGCTCCAGATGCTAGCACACCAACCCGCTCGCTCTTCCAAGTCCATCGAGATTAACTTCGAAGCCTGTGGGCAAAGGTGGATGCGGAGTTCGAGACCTGTTGGGGGGCGATGGCGGAAGCGGATCCAAAGGGCGTAGCTGAGGTCCAAGGGATGTACGATGACTGCTACTCGGTCTACGCGCAGTGCCTTGGTGAATTAAACGATCATCTCGAGCTTCCGACTGTCTCTCACACGCCGCAACTGGCCGTTCAAGGGCCGACTTCCGGCGGTTGCCGCCTTCCTCCTGGACACTCAACCACTCCGAGGTCACAGACAGCGTTTTCGCTGACGTAGTGTTAGTATACCTCATTTCCGCTAAGCTGCCGAAGACGACCTTGGAGCTTTGGGAACAATCCGTGACGTACAAGTCCGAGATTCAAACCTGGCACGCCATGGACAAGTTCCTGGCGGAGCGGTACCTCTCCCTCGAGGTGACCGAGGACGGCCATCCAGGCATGGAGACTCAGGCCCACTTCAGGGCGAGCTTACCCACTTCAGACAATTCCAGAAGCAATCCGTTTTGGTCCCAAGGAAGTTTTTATCCTAGGAGGGTTCACTCGGTCGAGACCACAGTGAATCAAAAGAGGAGCACGTGTGATCTCTGCTCCAAAGAGAATCATCCAATCCGTTCATGCCCTCACTTCCTTAAAATGCCCGCTGATGCTCGTTCCAACTACATTAAGCAAAAGCAGCTTTGTTTGAACTGCTTTGCAAGAGGCCACCAGATACGAGAATGCCAAAGCGCCCACAATTGTATCACTTGTGGAGATCGACACCACACGCTTCTACACCGTAGCAATCTAGCAAACTCTTCTGCAATCCAGCTTTTCAATCGATCTCCTGATTGGAGCTGATGTCCTACCATCCGTCCTGCTAAGCGGCTTGCAGACCAACATATGTTAATCTCTCCTCGGACAAGAAACAGTTTTCGGCTGGGTACTTACAGGCCCAGTGCCTAATGTGGAAAATCAAATTTTATCCTTATCAAGTAGTGTTCCAACATGAACATATTATCGTCAAAACCATGCCACTTTCGCCCCCCTTGCAGAATGTTCAAACATAAATATATTATTGTACACATTCACTCATGTAACAAAACCGATCTCTAAAGAAATCACATAAAGTAGACAAGTTATGACTGCACGGGTGTAAACAGAGATCTGGAACCCATTAATACGACAAACAAAAAACAAGTGGAGAAAACACTTTACAAATGCAGTCCTAAAATAACACTAAAAATAGACACTCAATTAGACACCCTCAGTAAAGTGTATCCTTTGCGTAGGTCTAACGATAATTATAGAATACAAAAATTTATCTCATGCCTTGGTTTTAAATCAAATATAAGGCTCTGATTTCAAGAATAAAATTTAGTTTGAATTTACAACTCAACTCGCAAATGTCTAGACTTTTCTTTCAAGGTCTTAACATTTTGGTCCTTCGGGCCGGATCATTTTGGTCCTTTGAGACTCTCCGTTGTTTCCCCCCTGTGGTAAGAGCACGGAGTTAAACCAGCTCCTTTGAGACTGAACAAGTGTCTAGTTCACTGACAGCTAAAGGTAGCGAAAAAAAATATTCTGATTTCCCTCCTATAGGAAGTAACAGAGTATTAAATAAATTAATGAAACGTAAGTTTTAATTAATTAATAAATTGAAAAAATACGAGCTAAACAGGCTGTATTTTTAACAGATAACTTGGTATATCTATTTTGATCGGAGAATAAATATAAAAAAATTAATGAAACGGAAGTTTCAATTAATAATTTGGAAAAATACGAGCTAAACAGGCTGTATTTTTAATAGATAACTAAATATGTATATCTATTGTAATAAAAAAAAATAAATTTGTTCGCGACGGTGGCGTTTTTGAAGCCGAAACATCGAAAGAAAGAACAAAATAATAATCCGAAACATCGAAAGTTCTTAATGGCCAGCAATTGAAAAAAAGCCGCAAATATCTGTGACTGTGAAAAAAAAAAAAAAAAATAAATTTGTTTTATGTGTGCCCACTGTGCCAGCGACAATAACTGCAGCGACCCCAGCAGCAGCGATAATAACTGCAACGACAGAAACACAAGCAGCAGTGACACCAGCGACAGCAACACCAGCAGCAGCGACAAGAGAAGCAGCGACATCAGCAGCATTGACAATAGCAGCAGCGACATAAGCAGAAGCAACACCAGCAGCAGCGACAACGGTATCAGCAGCAGCGACTTCAGTGCCAGCAGTAACAACAAAAGGAGAAGCAGAATTCATCAGCTAAGTCTCATATCTCAAATTGTTTTTAAGCCTAATTAAGTAAGATGTTATCGGAACAAATAATTAAGCTATTAGAGGCTCAAGTCGCGATAGCGAGGGAGATTAAGAAGATTGAAGCTGGTCATTTGACCAGCGATGTAATCCAAAGGTTAGGAGATCTTAAGAACAAAGTTACAGGCAATAATTCTGCACTGTTAGCATGTGGATTAGTCGATCATGACTACTATAAGAGACAGCAGTACGAAAAAATGATTAAAAATATAGAGTACATACATAAAAAGTATGTAGAGTCAAAAAATAATGAAACCCTAACGAAAGGGAAGGTAGAAACAGCAAAGTTACAATCAGTGGAGACTGGAACTTTGAAGGAAGACATAGAGCCCAAAATTGACAATAGCATTGTTAAAGTTATTTTATTTGTAATACAGCAGAAGATCAGTATACGGTTTTTAGGAAACTTACTGATACATATCTTGAACAATCATCAATAAATGTGGCGAAATATCGATTGCCTCCCATTGACTGCTTTTGCATTGGACCGCATACATCGGTATGTATTAAGTCTAGTACGCTCTTTGACCTGTTTGTGCTTGATTGAAATGGTTGCACGCAAATTTTACTTTTTGCGCATGTTGCACACACTTGTTTTGGCTTGTATATGCCCTTGAGACCTATTACCATCTCCTTATTAACCATTTCCTTTAATGCGTCAAAATGTACATGGCCGAACCTAATGTGCCATTTGAATGCATCTGCCTCAACATTTACAATGTTCATACACTTTTCCTGATTGTCCTGAACCATAAACAATCCATTTTCCAGATGTGCCTTTATAACTATTTTTCCTTTTTCAAAAATCATCGCTTGATTTTTCTCAAACACAACTTTTTTTCCATGTTTTAATAGTTTTGTGACCGATATAAAATTGTACTGCAAATCTGGTACCAAGATAACATTTTCCAGCGTAACGGATCTATCACCGAACTTTACTTGAACAGTTCCATGCCCTTCAGCAATAAGTGATTTACCGCCGGCTAAAAATACTTTTGATTATCTTCCGTGAACGACACAAAGCGTTCCTTGTCACAACATAGATGCGCCGTTGCGCCACTGTCTATGCACCATGCATTTAACATCTGGTCAATTGGCTTAGCTAAATTTAGGATTGGTACATATTTTTCTGGTTCAACTTTGGCATATTCGGTTACGAAAAGCATTGTACCCAATCTTTCCCCGCTTTTACTGTTTGCGCCTTTGTTGTTTGCTCCTTCCTGCTTGCTTTTAGCACGGCATTCCGATTTAAAATGCCCTTCCTCTCCGCACTTAAAACACTTTTGCCCTTCTTAAAGTTTTTCTTAAAATTTTTGTTGTCATAACTGACGTGTAGTTCCGCGCTACTTGTAATTTCCTTGCTAATGCTATCTTCCTGCCTATTCGCTTCTTCAGAAATTTTTATTTGTAGCATGCTCAAGCTCGGCAAATCATCTCGCGTCTCAATCGCAACAACAAAACTTTCATACGATTTAGGCAAACCATTAAGCAACACAACTGATAAGATCTTTTCATCAACCTTTATGTTGACCTCTGCTAAAGCCTCGTGTACCACCTGGAATTTCCGCAAATATTCCTGTGCACTTATACCATCCGACATTTTTAACGTCAACAATTGTTTAATTAAAAGCACTACCCTTGCTGGTCCGCTTGGCCTGAGAATTTTATTTAGCTTTTGCCATGCCTGTGACGACGATACACAATTTTTAATATTGTTTAGTTGGGTCGATTTAACACAAAGTAAAATTGACGCCAACGCCTTTTGATCCTTTAGTTCAAAAGCTGCACGTTGCTCATTTGTTGCACTTTCACTAAGCTCAATTTTACCACTGACGATTGGCCACAAATCATTTTGTATGAGAACACTTCTCATCAAAACTTCCCATGTGCTGTAATTGTTTTCGTCCAGTTTCTCAATATTGAAATTCATATTTCCACTCATTTTTGATACTTATTGTCCCACAGTGCAAAATTTGTAACTGTCGATCGTCTCATGCACAAAGCAACTACGACGACAATACTGTTGTCCCTGTCTTTCCTTTTTTTTTCGTTTTCTTTTATGTATCCCTCCGAGTTGCTATTCACACACACGAACTCACGATTTTTTAAGGCTTGGTATACACTTTTTGGTATACACACGCAATTTTGTACGGCTTGGCATACGCACTTTTTGGTATACACACTTGAGTCTCCGTTCGCTTTTGTGTTTTCTGATCCGTTGGGACTTCTTTATTTTGGACTTAAAACCACGGCAACGGTCCGATTCGCTGCAAAATTCTAATCAAAAAACACAATGCGAATCTCTGTTGAATTTGTTCAACTTGTTCTTTTCCTTTTCTATGTACACACACACCAATGAGTCTATGCCGTTTTTTTTTCGACACTGCTTTTCACAAAGCACCAAACAATGTTTATTGTTTCTCACTGTTTCTGTTTAATACTTTCTGGGTGCCTGGGCCCATAACCTGTTAAAGTTATTTTATTTGTAATACAGCAGAAGATCAGTATACAGAATTATATGTGCTTCCGAGTAACATACGCAAGAGACTGACGCCGAAAGAAGAACATCGATATGAGAACATCGATATGCAGCAGGGCACATGCGCAGTGTTGTTAGAGATCGATAACTAATTATCGTGGCGGTCACTATTGAACAAGCATAAAAAAAGTATCTGAGGGAATCGACAGAATAGTGGAAAACCTGAAGACGTATTTAGAGCAAACCATGCAGAGGTTTGATCAGGCTAAACTGGGAGAGTGTAGAATGAGAAAGCGAAAAATTGAGCTCAGTAAAAAACTGAGCTCAAAAATTGAGGAATTTTATCTTAGCTATGAAACAAACGACAGCTTCGACGACCAGATCGACGAATTGGAATTTGATATTCAAAGCATGTTGAGCAATCTAGAAATAAGGATGCAAACTGTAGCTAAGGAAAACTGTAAGAATGACGTAGAAGAAAATGTTTGCGAGAAACATTTCTTGGAAACAACAAGAAGAAAAGAGAATGGCAGGTATTTGGTTAAAATACCATTTAAAAAAGAAAAGGATCTAGGAAATTCAAAATCACAAGCTATGGCGCGACTTTACAGTTTAGAAAAAAAACTCAGCAATAATAAAAAATTAAAAGAAAATTATGTGAAGTTCAGACATAAATATAAAAACTTAGGACGAATGGTAGAGTCCAAAGAAGTGGGGAAATATTATTTGCCCCATCACGGAGTCATAAGAGACAGTCTAACGACAAAGCTGAGGGTGGTTTTTGATGCGTCAGCAAAAACCACAAACAATAAAAGTTTAAATGATATCATGTGGGTTGTACTCAAAAAAGATATCTTCGATATTATGGTGAAAGGGCGTAAAATGCCATTTGTAATATCTGCGGAAATAGAAAAAATGTACCGGCAAATTAATATACACGAAGAGTACCAAAGAGCCCTTAAGGACAACATAAAAGAGGTACCAATGTTAAAAAGTGAACAGAACGAGTGGCATTTAATTTCCCCGGTAGGACCTCACTTCGGAAGTTTTTGGGAAGCTTGGGTAAAATCGGTGAAATATCACTTGAAAACCATTAAAAATGCAGACGAGTTGATAAAACGACCTATAAATAAAATCTGTTCATTAGCTGGAAATAAATCAGAAAAGCAAGACTCAGAGATAACTCCAAACGAGACCAGAAGTACTCATAGTAGACCTCAAATATCTAAGCTAAGACTAATGGCAACATTATTACTGCTTGTGTTATGTTGTCAAGTATCAAATGCAAAAATTGCTGTCAGAGGACAAGCGAAGTGGTCAATCGAAAAAATGAACAGTTCCATTTCGATATGTTCAGACCCTATGGGCAACGCACAGTGGCGATTTAGACGAAAAGAGGTGGCAAAAGTCGAAGATTTTTTGGATACAATCAATACACGCATCTAATAGAGAGTTTTCCAGAGCTTTTAAAAATCAAACTTTCAAAATATTCCGACTTTTAGTTTAGAAGATATGAGCACTCAAAATTGAAAATTGTTTCAGTGCGAAATTTTTTTTTAAACTTTTATTCAAATACTGCATCTTTCAGGTGGAAAAAAAAAAGTAAACTATGTAACGTATGATTTTGTTTTTGGTATCTTTTATTAGTTGCATTAATTCTTGGGAAAACTTTTTAAAAATATGGTCAGTTGCATAGGCAGTTGTTAAGAAAAACTTGTTTTGAAAACCACCTAAAATTTAGACTGCTTTTCAATTTTGACAGGACTTTTAAAACATATATCCTTTAATTTTCCCGAGAATTTTTTTGTATATGTTCCTTGAACTATTTATTCTAAATAAGGGGTCTAAAACCCCTTTCTGCGCTTCGGAGCCGTTTGGCTTCTATACCGATTTACCTGTCACAACATCCTAATTGAACATCAGAGCCTACAAATTGGAGAGATGTCAGAGGAAGCCCAGGAAACGAGAAATAAAGATTACAAAAAATACAGGAATATGAATACGTGCAAGACATCACAAATTAAGCAAAACCAAGACCTTTTCAACATGTTGGCAGACTCTTCAGATCCATATATTTCATCCATTAAATATGTGAGATCACAAAATTAATCGGCAAGCAGTTATTCTTCAGAAATGATAAGTTTATTAGATATTCCTACCAATAAACAGGAAGTGGAAGATTATTTTACAGAAACAAAAAAATTCAACCAACTCTCAAATTAAAAAAAAAAATTTTTTTTGTTATTTACATTTTTTTAAATTAGGTTAAGTTGAAAATTAAATAAAAAATATGATTTGATAGCAAAAAAACATCATTAAAAGTAGTTTATCGATAAAAAAAATGGGGCATTTTTGTATATGAAAATATGCACCGGCAGCAAAGTTCAACTTTAACCCATTATTGTGAAGCTTTTAGACACTGTAGCATAATTTACTTAAGCCGATTAAATTTTGAAAGATTTTTCTTTCAAATGCAGTTTGTTTAATGAAGATATCTTTATTTTTTAGAACTTATTAATTTAGCAAGCTGAAACGGCGGAATTCCCCACTGTCCGACGTTGAAAAATTCGTTTCATCTTGGTGTCAACACTACGTGGAGAGATCCTCATTGCTGCAGCCTATTTACCCCCATCGATTCCCTGGTCAAGCACTGATTTTGACAATCTTCTGGCCCAACTGGGTAAAAAATGTATCATTGGAGGAGACTTTAATGCGAAGCACAGGATTTGGGGCAATCACAGAGGCCCTAACCAATGGCTCGACACAAATTCTGGCGACAGGAAGCCCCACCTACTACCCACCTTTTCGGAGATCCATGCCCTCCTGCCTAGACTTCTTCATATATCGATCTATCCCCAGCAATCAGCTTAATTTCCGTGAAGAGCATGAACTCAGCTCCGACCACCTGCCTCTCATTGCTACATTATCGACAACTCCGAAGACAATCCCAGCCATGACGAGGCTGTTGAAACCCAACTCAAACATTCCCCTGTTCAAGGAAATTCTGGGTAACTCGCTAGACATACACACATATTTAAGGACCGCTCAGGATGTAGATGCTGCAGTCGATACTCTTGTGACCAAAGTCTGTGACGCTTCTGCAGTTGCTACCAGCTGCGGCCCTCAAGGCAGTCGAACTTCACAGACTGGAAACCACAAAGGCGGCACTTCAAGTGAGATCGAAGGGCTTCTTCTGTTCAAGAAACGACTCAGGCGCGAGTACATACGCACCAATGACCCGCAGGTTGACAGAGTCTTCAGGAGAGTGGCTAACCGGGTAAGGAAGAAATTGGCGAAACAGAAGACCGAGGCCACGGATAGACTGCTATCGCAGGCCACAGCAGACGTACACTCAAACTACGCCCTTTGGAAACTGACAGGACGCTACAAGCGGAAACCTACACCTCGCTTTCCGTTAAGGAAGGCTGACGGCTCATGGGCAAGAGAGTGGAGGCTTTTGCGACGAACCTCGAAGAAAGATTCACACCATTCCGGACAACATCTAGTAGAAGAGCAATGATGGTCACTGAGAGGCTGAATGAGACCCACCAGATGGAGCTCCCTGTGGCGCCAATCACTTTTCAAGAAATTCCGGAAGACATAAAGAAACTCAAGTCCAAGAAGGCCCCTGGCGACGATAGGATTGACAATGTTGTGGCAAAGGCGCTACCAAACAGAGCGATCCTGTATCTATTGCTATCTTGAACGCGTCGCTAAGATTAGCATACTTTCCCAAAGCCTGGAGATGTGCCCACATAATCATGTTGCCAAAGCCAGGAAAGCCACCGGAAGACCTCAACAACCATAGACCAATTAGTCTCTTGTCAACTTTTGGCAAAATGTTTGAGCGCTGCATCCTACGAAGGGTCGCCGCTGGTTAAAACAGCCATGCCAAACTACCAATTTGGTTTCAGGCTTCAGAACGGCACACCCGAACAACTGCACAGGGTAGTAGAACACATACTAGATGGCTTCCAAAACAAGCAGTACACTGTAGCTGCTTACCTGGATATTTCGCAGGCTTTCGACCGAGTGTGGCACGAGGGACTACTCGCTAAAATCAAAGTGATGCTCAACCCTCAGCTGTATGAAGTTATCAAAAGCTTTCTGACGGAGAGGACCTTCCGTGTAGTGCAGGATGGTGCAGCTTCTTTGACCAAGACCATTAAGGCAGGAGTACCGCAAAGCAGCGTGCTTGGGCCGACACTGTACTGCTTATTCACCCACGACATGCCAAATCCCTCTACAGTCCGAAGACAACCAGGGCAGACCGTCAAGGTGGCAACATTTGCTGATGACACAGCAGTACTCTCGCGGGCTAGCTGTGTCTATGATGCCACAGACAATCTACAGCAATACCTCAAGCTATTTGAAAACTGGGCCTGCCGATGGAACATCTCCATAAACCCTGATAAGTGTGCAGTGGTGACGCACACTTTAAGAATGGGCTCTAGCCCTGGTGTCTTCCTGCTTGGGAAACTGGTGGAGCAGCGTAGGAATCACACATACCTCGGAGTTACACTGGATGCACGTTTAACTTTCGACAGTCACATCCGTAGCGTGAGGAGCAAATTGGTGGGTAAGGCCCAGAAAATGTTCTGGCTACTTAAACAAAGCAACAAGCTCAGTTTAAAAAACAAAGTTATGATATACAAAGCCATACTAGTACCTGCCTGGAAGTACGGCATTCAGGTGTATGGGATTGACGCCAAAACTAACCTTGCGAGGATCATGACGTTCCAGAGTAAATTTCTGCGTAGGATCTCCGGAGCTGAGTGGTATATCCGTAACCGGGACATTGCCAAGGACCTTAACGTACCACTTGTTGGTGATGTTATGAACAATCAAGCGAAGAACCATATGTGTAAGCTCAGAAGCCACCCTAATATACTGGCGAGACGTCTTGCAAGAACAAGATACCGGCGTAGGCTGGCCAGAATACACCCAGTCGACCTGCCCAACAGGATGATCTAAGAGGACCTCTACCCTAGAAACCTGAACAGATAATTGAACCAAATAATATCCCCCTCCAAATTCTTAAACCTTAATAACACGCATTTTTTTTTTTTTTTTTTTTTTTTTTTTTTTTTTTTTTTTTAAATCATCATATTTTTTCTGACTGTTGACTGTTGTGTAAGTTGCTCCAAAAGTAATAGAAAACAACAATATGTATTATTAAAAATTAATTTATATACTGAAAAAAAAAAAAAAATCTTGGGATCTAATTGTTTATTATAACATGGACCCGTATTTTCAAAAGATAAAAAAGGAAAAAGACATTGTTTGGGATAATGGACGCTGAAGATAGGGAAACGTTGGAAAGTCATTCAAATTGCGTTTATAGGAAGATATCAGAGACAATCGATTTAGAAAGACAGGGTAGTAGTTGGCTCTTCAAAGTTCCAGTAAACACTAATGCTGAATTCAATGTAGTAACTCAAATCAAGAACTTATTGATCTTCCGCAACAAGGAATTTTAACAATAATACAAGGTTGTACTGTGCGAACCGATGATAAAATACTAGTACCTCATCACAGTATTCAAACAGAAAGCTATGAGCCAATTTCATCCTTTTACATAAGTAATATAAGTAAAATACAAAAAATTGTTTGGCGTCCATTAACAGTACCATTAATTAACCATACAGAAGAAATGGATAAATTAAGAAGCGAATTAAAATTGTTAAAAGAGTGTCATCATGATTTAAAAGGACTAAAGTTTCATCATGTATCTGGACATGCGGCCTTGATTATCGGAATCATAATAATACTAATATTAATAATCTATGCCACAAGAAGAATTAAAGTAGCACGAAGACTGCAAACGATAGCACTTCCCTACCCACTGTAATTGACTTTAAATGATTATCTGTATTTGTAATTATAGCTATAAAGAAAATGTACACAAAAAGGTTCACAAGAATCAAAATACAAAACCATGCCACTTTCGGCCCCTTGCAGAATGTTCAAACATGAACATATTATCGTCAAAACCATGCCACTTTCGGCCCCCTTGCAGAATGTTCAAACATAAATATATTATTGTACACATTCACTCATGTAAAAAAACCGATCTCTAAAGAAATCACATAAAGTAGACAAGTTATGACTGTAAACAGGGTGCAAACAGAGATCTGTAATCCATTAATAGGACAACAACACAGAAGTGGAGAAAACACTTAACAAATGCAGTCCTAAAATAACACTAATGTAAGCATGCACTCAAATAGACACCCTCAGTAAAGTGTATCCTTTGCGTAGGTCTAACGATAATTATAGAATACAAAATTTTATCTCATGCCTTGGTTTTAAATCAAATATAAGGCTCTGATTTCAAGAATAAAATTTAGTTTGAATTTACAACTCAACTCGCCAATGTCTAGACTTTTCTTTTAAGGTCTTTCCTACCTATCAAACTGGTAGAGGACTCGGGGTCCTTCTACGAAAGTAATTTTCTTCCAGCTTCCTCCGCAGAAATTCTCAAACAGATTGAAAGATCAACGCTCCGTGCCGCATTCAAGCCGGCACTTCAATGTAAATCCGTCCTCAGACCAACATGGCCTCATCAGACCATGCAACCGCGTGGCAATTTCCAATGTTCTAAATGTGCCTTTAACCCGTTCTAAGCTACTTACTAATACTTCTTCGACTTTTCTATTCCATCCTAGTTTTTTGCATCCAGGCATTGCCCCACGTCCGTCGTGCTCGAGGGATTACCTCGTGCCGTTGTCGCGTCTGCCAAGGAGTCCATCCGCTACGGACCTAACACCATTTTCTTCGCCTGAGCCGCGAGAAGAGACTCCGAGCCGTCCTGATTAATAAATATTGCGGGAGCTGCCTGGCTCACCAACACTCCGGCAAGGATTGTCGCAATGGAGGGCTGTGCCGGGTGTGTGGCAAAAACCACCACACGCTACTCCACATACCCTCGTCTCGTCGTCCAGTCCGCTCGGCCGCAGAAGCATCGTCGCCATCTACAGTGCCCCACGTCAAACGCCGCCCTCGGCGTCCAGCCCGCTTAGCCTCGGCTGCATCGTCGTCCCGTCGTCCCGTCAGCCGACTGGCTGTGGGGACCGCAACACCATCGGCTGCGACTCCAGCGTCCCAAGCTGAGCGCCGCTCTCGTCTCCCCGTGAGCCGCCCCGTGGCAGGGACCCCAGCACCATTCGTCGACTCACTTCTACAACATCGAAGCCTCATCATTCTCCTGACCGCGCTGGTGGTCCTGGATACGGGTTCCAAAACTTTGAGACGGCGGCGCTCATCGCTGCACGCTGGTGAGCTGCATCGACAACTCCTTTGCTAACGCCTTCAAGTTGCCCACCACTCGTGTAGGGGACGAGAAGGTGTGTACGGCGATGATCCGTGCCAAAATGGGCGACTTCCAGCTGGAGACGGTGTTTAAGGTCGAGCCCCGTTTGCGGATCGGCACGCCGATCCGACAGCTGAGCGATTCCGTTCGGGCGCGTCTCGGCTACCTGAGGCTTGCCGATGAGCAGTTCCATCGACCGGCCACAATCTCGCTCATCTTGGGAGCGGACGTCTACCGGAAGGTGATCCAGTCTGGGTGGAGCAACGTTTTTGGATGGATAGTGTCCGGGGCGTGCACTCAGCCATAGGCCCCCAACTACACTTTGCAATTCTGCAAGGGGGGGGGGGGAGGATGTTCAGGGCAGTAGCAGATAATTGCCGCGCACTGTGCCAACTCCGTGCGTTCCGGTCCCAACTCGTTCTCGCGCGCTCGGGGGGCGCTCGGAAGATCCACGATCCACACGGCGTTCACCGCACCGTACGCTCCCACCCTCGTTTTAGCCGGCTGCGCTACCCATACGTTACACATACATGCCCTACGAAACCACACACAAATACATGAATATATGAAGATTATTGGAAACATTCAATCCTGACCTCGTTTTTCTGTTCACCGTCTCGTTGGACGACGACGAATCCGCCCTACTACAAACAATATGTATTCACACTTGAAGCAACATAACGATGTTGAGAAAAATACGCTGCAGCATAGGCTGGCCGAGCAATAAACTTGAAGAGAGTCGCAATATCGAATTGATCAGAAACGGTCGTGTTTTCGTTCTTGTCTTCGCCGCAACAGCTCTGGTTCACCCCGCGAGTCCCCAGTGTCCGAAGCCTGATTAAAGGCATTTAACATCAAATTATTTTCGCGATCGCAAATTTTCGTTTGGACCAGAACAATGTTCGCGAATAACCGTGTGTCGCGTCGTAAAAAACAACCCTTCATAAAGGAAGGAACGTCAGAGCATAGTGAAGAGCCAAGACATAAGAAGGATGAATACTGAGTTGCCATCGCCCAGGGAAGTGGATTCATCCGACGATCAGGTAACAATGCCAAAGCAATAGCGGCTAAAATAATAGCGAACATACCTATCGGCTTGGCATTTAATCGCGCATCGTACGCTTCGTATCGTGTCGAACGTGGTTCGAACTTGATACGTCGAGCCAAAGCTTGGCTGTTTGTAGCGTGCGCTTAGAACGAACCTAACGTTTTATTTAATTTTTTATTTAATAATTCGAAAAATGGCTCAAAAGAATGGTGAAGAGAAGCTGACCAAATTATATACACAGCGGGAAAAGGTTAAGACATTAATCGAATAAGAATAGCCTTCGAGAAGGGTTAAATTTCGCTAGATCCACTACAAGTCCAATGTCGTTTGGAAATCTTAGATTCATACATTACCAAAGCAATGGCCCTGCAGTCCAAGATCGACAGTTTAGATCCAGATAACTCGGAAAGGTCAGAGTTAGAAGAAACGTGTGTGATTACAAAGACGTTGTACATGTCGGCAGCGACAAACAGGTCTTCCCAACCACAAGGAAATTTCGTTCCCGTGCAGCACCATTCTAATTTGCCAAAATTAAAGTTGCCAAAGTTCAGCGGCAAGCACGCGGAATAAAAACAATTTATTAATTTGTTCGGAAGTTTGGTAGATTCCGACCGGTCGTTGTCCAACATTGAGAAGAACCATCTCATTGCCCGATGAAGCCTTGGGAACTATACAGGCATTCCAAGTTTCAAATGCAAACTATTCAAAGGCTTTAGCAAGTTTGAAGGGGGTTGATGACAACAAGTGCTTAATATATTGCGATACACTTGCCCAGTTGTTTGATGTCCCGGCCATGACTAAGCCTTCCGCCTCTTCTCTGCGATTAGTTATAGATTCCGTGTCAGCAATTTTCGAGTCGCATTAGGAGACGAGCGAGAGGTTGCTAACGCCATGATCATACATCTGGCGTTGTCGAAAACTTTAAATAGGCGGTATCAGCACCTTTCAGTAGAGGAATCCTCCAAAGAAAGAGGAAAACCAAAGTTCGACATGCCTTCGACCAGCAAGAAAAACACCAGGTCGTCGTTTCTTGCGCAAGAGAAGAAAAATCTATTAATCCAGAGTGCATATATTATGGCTCCAACCATTCGATTGTAAATTGTCATGGGTTTGGGGCGATACCCGTGTTGGAGCGGTTCGACTTCGCAAAAGGCAAGCAGCTATGCATTAATTGCCTCCAATCTGGGCATAGGGTTTCCCAGTGCACATACTCTAAGTGCAGAGTTTCTTCCCAGGGCCACCACACACTATTGCACAGATATGGCGCTTCGAATGCAAATCAGAGTTCAGACTCGCAAGGTCAGGCTAATAGAGTGCAGGCTTCGTCACATCCTGCGCAGGTCGAACGTGTTTCCACTGAGCCCGAGCACGTCATTTTGGCCACAGCAGTGGTTCGAGTTCGAGACAGGTTTGGCCAAGATCAGTTCGCAAGAGCACTATTGGACTCAGGCTCGCAGGTCAATTACATGAAGGAAAGCCTGGCGCAGTCTCTAAGGTTGTCAAGGGTTAACCGTTGCTTGACAATAACATCCGTAGGAAAGTCAAGCTGGGTCTCGAGGAGTGAAGTGTCGACTAGTTCTCTCTGTCGAACTGGGTTCTCAGCAGCATTACGATCCAGCAGCCGGATAATAGTCTTTCCATCAAGCAGTGCAAAATTCCGGCGAACGTTGAGTTGGCAGATCCAGCGTTCCATCGAGCGGACTCATTTTTGTGACTCAATTGTTGTGCACCGGGCAACTCAGACTCAATAATGGAGGTCCGTTACTACAGAAAACTCTCCTGGGATGGGTAGTTTCTGGACGATGCAAGCAACAACAACAAGAAGCGGCGTGTTGTGTCGCAGCATCGTCAAAGGAAGACATGGTTTATGGAGTTTATGGAATCTTGGCAGCAAGATCAAAAGAAAAGAAAAACTTCTGACAACTCTCTTTCTCACATGATTAAATAGAACAAACATATGCCAAACTTATAAAACTTTGCCACCTCAAAAGAAGGAAATGAAGACGTACACGCGGAAGTGTCCTGCAGACTGCAAAGGCACGCTCTACAACCCAGGATTTTTTTGTTGGACGTTGATTTGCAATGACGGCATCTTAGAAGTGACGATGCAATTACTGCACCATCAAGCCCGTGTGACACCAGCAGAAGGATGTTATGCGCGGATCCCAGGCATGCGAAAGAACTAACCAGACCCAAGAAAACTAACCGACAGCGCTACAAAGTGCGCATAGGAAACATAGCCTGTGCGAACACCAACACCAGCCACGCCCAGCGCGCCAGCTGGGCTACGAGGAACAGTGCGAGGGGCATAGGACCGCCCCTTGCACCGTCGCGGGATAACAGTGTTGTCGATACAGCGGTCGATACAGAAGTTAGAATTAAAGAACAGACAATGAAGTCGTTACCGCCTAAGATTTACCGCCTAAGCCTAAGCAATATAACGATGTTGAGCAACATACGCTGCAGCATAGCCTGGCCGAGCAATAAACTTGAGGATAATCGCAATATCGAATTGAGCAGAAACGGTCGTGTTTTCGTTTTTCGTCTTCGTCGCAACATCTCTGGTTCAACCCGCTAGTCCCCAGTGTCCAAAGCCTTATTAAAGGCATTGAACATAAAATTACCTTAAAATTCTACATGTATAAATTTATAAATAAATCAATGTGATTTACGTAAGCATGTGGTTCCAGAAATAAAACCTCTAGTCAGGCTTAGCACCAAGAACGGTACTTCCAATTTGAGCTCCAAAAAAGTCATACATGTTTCCGAATCTCCTCTGTCGAGTCTCAATGACATTCCTGCATTGCCTCCGTACGTCCAAGAATCATTCTCTGGTCGGCCAAGACTTTCGCCCTACATATGTATATGTACATATATGTATGTATATGTATATGTATATGTATATGTATATGTATATGTATATGTATATGTATATGTATATGTTTTCTATTTTTTATTTGTTTAATTCCATTTATTTACTCATATGTAACAGATCGGTCAATATGTCCCCGGTCTGACATAAAGAGAGCGCCTCTAACACAAAAAGTACATAATGGTTCGAAAGAACAGACCCTTTTAGGCGTACTGTCAAATTTGTATGTCATTCGGATCTTTATTGTGTGAGTTATTGAAGCTTTAGTGACGCTGCTTTTGTTATTTTCAGAACAATGGAAAAAAAGGAATTTCGTGTGCTCATTAAACACTGCTTTTTGATGGGAAAAAAACCGTTGAGGCAAAACACTGGTTGGACAAACATTATGGCACCTCTGCCCCAGGCAAATCCACAATTATCGACTGGTATGCTGATTTTAAACGCGGTCGTACGGACACCGACGATGCACACCGCTCTGGTCGGCCAAAGGAGAACTGCCGTCCCCGAAAAAATCAAGCAGGTCCATAAATTGGTTTTGTCCGACCGTAAATTGAAGCTGGATGATATTGCTGACATCGTAAAGATATCCAAGGGTAGTGTTTTTGCCATTTTACACGATCATTTGTCGATGCGGAAGCTCTGTTTGAAGTGGGTGCCGCGTTTGCTAACTGTAGACCAAAAACAGCTGTTTGGCCATGTTTCAGAAGAATCGGAAATATTTTTTCGTTGGTATGTGACCATGGACGAAACATGGATTCACCACTTCACACCCGAGTCGACTCGGCAGTCAGCTGAGTGGACTGCAGCCGGTGTAAGCCGCCCCAAGCGACCAAAAACTCAAACGTCGGCCGGCAAGGTTATGGCATTTGTATTTTGGGATGCCCATGGTATCCTTATCGTTGACTACCTCGAAATGGGTAGGCGCATCAAAAGCGAATATTACATGGCACTACTGACGCGTTTGAAGGCCGAAATCGTCGCAAAACGACTCCATATGGCGAAGAAAAAAATCTTTTTTCACCAGGACAATGCCCCGTGTCACAAGTCGATGGCAACGATGGTTAAATTGAACGAGTTGGGCTTCGAGCTGCTCCCGTACCCACCGTATTCGCCAGATTTGGCCCCCAGCGACTATTTCCTATTCGCTGAGCTCAAAAAAATGCTCGCCGGGAAGAAATTTCGAAATTTCAGCCAAAATTGTTCTACAAAACCGGCATCGAACGTTTGGAAAGGCGTTAGACTGATTGTATTGCCTTAGAAGGAAACTATATTGATGAATGAATTCGAATTTTGATGTAACTCTTGTGCTTTCTTTGCTAGACCGGGGACTTATTGTTAGAACATCACTTAGAGTCTTCTTGGTTCCTGAGATAAATACTCGTAGAGCGTCCGCTCTGTATTTCTCATTCAATGAAGAAGCTACAGTGGTTTCGTTAGTGGTAATTGTTTTGTTTATAAGGAGGGTCACTTTCTTTTCTACTTCGTCATAGTACTGCAATAATGTCAAATTTCCCTGCCGGAGCGTTGACATCTCTTGTTCGATTAAGTATATTGGTCGTTTGTCTGCGTACGTAAAGTCTAGTCGATCTATAATGGCTTTGAAATTAAGGGGAGTGTCGAAAGAAGAGAGTACCATATCAGCTGAGTTCTTAACTTTGTTTCTCAGTATTCCTAAAGCTTGATAATGCTTTGAGCCACCGTCAAATTTCTCATAAAATTTGTATGCGGTTTGCGCAGCCTTCCTCCATGAGACATAGGTTTCATTCCTTCCCTCAAAGTCGGGTATGGATTTCATAATATCAAGGGTTTCATTACAGACAACATCTGTTCTTATCTCTGCATCCTTGTACGCCTCCACGTTAATTTGTACACTATTTAAGCTCTCCTGAATACCCTGTAGTTTTGAAGTGAAGCTCTGTTCCTGTACGGCTAGTGCGCTTGAAACCGCGGCCTCTACTATGAGTCTTAGCTGCTCGTTTGATATATTCATTTTTAAATTTGTGTTCTTTACTACGCCTTCCTGATAATTTGTTCCTTTTAGTTTCTGAAATTCTTTTTCCAAATCCCGTATTTCACTATCACTCATAACCTTAAAAAAAATTCATCTGTTTTTATTTATTTCACTATCAATTAACTTGGAAGATTAAATTGTGTTTTATTGGGGATTTTGAGTATTTTTTTTGTTTAATCTATTGGAAGTTTTGTTTGAACACTCTTCTCACATGTTCTTTGTACTTATACTATTTTAGTATAGCTGCTTCTTGATGTCTTCTTGTTGGTAGGGTAGGTGTTGGTCAGTGGTAGGGTGGCTTCTTTGTCGTCCAGATGCTGATGGATCTGTTATTTTCTTGATGTTCAATAGCGTGTATTGGTTCGTTTTTTTTTCGCCGCTGGTTCGGGATTTATTGTTTTTTCCGTGAGTTCATTTTTTGTTGGTTTTTCCGTGGGTTCGGTATTAGTTGGTTTTTCCGTGGGTTCGGTATTTGTTGATTTTGCAGTGGGTTCGATATTAGTTGGGCGCCAATTATAATTTTATGTATTTCATTCGATTCTATTTTTCTTTTGCACTCTTTGCAGTCTCTCAACCTCTCTCTATGTATCAATCTCTCTTTGGTCGCTTGTGGCTATTACAGTTGTTCTTGCACTACTTGCACAAATTGGTTGCGTTGTCTGACCAAATTTGCCGCGGCTTTCGTCTGGTACATATGAAGCGCTTTAGTCCATGAAGAAAAGCAACTGTGGATAAGTCCTTTATAAGCTCCAGATGAACAGCCTTGGTAGCGAAACAAATGAAGACGCAGACGTAGCACTTGATTGGAGCCTTGTTGCGTGCCTCCGGTTTGTAGAAAAACGGCCCACAAAAGTCCACGCCTGTGATCTCAAAGGCATGAGAACCATCGAGCCGCTCCTTTGGAAGATCCGCCATAATATGCTCCAATACCCTGGGCTTCAGTCGAAAGCATCTTACGCACTTGTTTACTGCCTTGTCTTCCTCCCCCCAATAGGCCAATATTGGGATCGAATTAGTCCAAGCAAAGCTCGAGGACCAGCGTGCAGATTCCGCTCATGAAAATGGGAGATTATTGCAAGAATCAGTGGATGGCTGCGGGGCAAGATGATTGGATGACGGCCATCAAAATCCAACGAAGAGTTTTTCAGTCGACCATCTATTCTGAGAAGTCCAAACTGATCCATGAATGGTGATAACGATGCGATTGAGGTCGATGAGGAGACTGCTCCCCTTGCCAGCAGTGACTTCATGTCCTCCCATAGCTGAGTACGCTGGACTAGTCGTAGCAATACCTGGGTTCCATGTTCAATGTCTGAGACAGTGAGTCCGGGGTGCCGAATTCGGTTGCAAAACTTGTGAATGTATCCGAAAACGCGTTGCAAAGAGGCAAATGAATTCGCATACTTGGAATTAGCAACAATGTCCATGTAGGGCGATTTAACCAGAAGAGCCTTCCGACGAAGTTCAAGGGCTGGCTTATCAGGTAGCACAGTGGGTGGCCAGTCATCTGAGGAGCCGCAAAGAAATAGAGGACCATGAGCCCAAAGAGGTGACTCATTCAGCTCAGTCGGATGAGCCCCTCGAGACAGAATGTCGGCTGGGTTTAAAGCTGTAGGAACATAGCGCCATTCCATTTTTCGGTCATTTCCTGAATCGTTGACACTCTATTTGCAACAAATATATTAAATCTTGACGGCTCGTCCCGAATCCAAGAGAGCGCAACGGCAGAATCACACCAACAGTAACACCTTCCCTTGAAGACATTCATTCCAGCTATCTCAGATATGAGCCTAGCCAGCAACTCCGCTCCACAAAGCTCCAACTTTGGTACTGTAAGTTTCTTCAAAGGAGCCACACGAGATTTGGCACAAAGTAAGTGACTGCTGGAGTGCTGACCCTTGACACGACATAAATGCATGCACCATAAGCCTCGATGCTGGCATCGCAAAATCCGTGAATTTCCAGCGTAGAGTCTGGAAGGAGTACAAGCCGAGGAAATTCAAGTCGACGAATCTGACCAAAACTGGTGCATATTTCTGCCACTCGGTGTTCAGTGCGACTGGAAGGCTTTCATCCCAGGACAACTTCTCTTGGCGCAAACGCTGGAGAAAGATTTTGGATTTAGTAATTACGGGACCAGCTAGTCCGAGAGGATCGTAGAATCGCGCTATGGATGACAAAACAGAGCGCCTGCAGGAATTCAAAGAAGATTGAAGGGCCGAGAACGAAAATAATAGTAGATCAGAAACCGGATCCCAAGCAAGTCCTAAAGTTTTAGTCACATGGCTGCCATCGTCGAACTTCAAAAATGTTTCCTTGTCCTCTTCCGGAACTCCATCCAGCACAGCAGGCACGTTCGAACACCATTTCCTCAATCTGAACTGACCTCTAGACAAAATTCCAGTAGTTTTCTCCCGAATTCGGATAGCCTCTTCCTGAGAGCTGGCTCCAGATATCAAGTCATCCACGTAGAAGTCACGGCGAAGGATTTCAGCTCCAACTGGAAACGCCATCTGCTCGTCCATTGCCAACTGATGCATCGCTCGCACAGATAAATAGGAGGCAGGCTTCGTCCCATAAGTAACGGTGTCCAATTGAAACACACGCAAGTCTTCTTCCCTGGAGTTTCTCCACAGAATACACTGCAAGTTGCTATCCTCGGTCGAGACTCTTACACAACGATACATCTTACAGATATCTCCCGTAATCGCAACGGCGTATGACCGAAATCGAGCAAGAATATGAAACAGTTTGGGTTGGATTACGGGACCAGCCATTAAAACGTCGTTCAGGGAATATCCAGATGAAGTTGAAGCGGATCCATCAAAAACGACGCGAAGCTTGGTCGTAGAACTATCTTCCTTCATGACGCAATGGTGAGGAGGCAAAAATATCGGCAGTTGCTGATTGACTGGGCAGGAACCTGAGACATATGGCCTAAATCAAGGTACTCCTTTATAAATGCTGCATACTGAGATTTAACATCAGGGCGACGATCTAACTTTCTCTCAAGGGTCAGGAATCTACGAAGCGCTTGATGGTAAGGTTCTCCAAGGAGATCCAAATTATATTTTGCTGGCAGCCGAACACAATAATCGCCTTTATGTAGTCGACGGAAATGCTGCACAAAGTGTGCTTCACAATCTAGCTCTTCTTTGGTAGACTTTACTATTGGTTCGATGTAATTTTCTACCTCCCAAAACCTCCGAAGAAGCACCTCAAGCCGATCCTCTGGACTATTATCCTCAGCAGCTACGGCCCGAGCGCGAGAGACCATCAACGAGGAACCTTTTAAACGCGAACAACCTCCAGACACGACCAATCCCAAGCGCGTTTTCTGAATTGAAGGCAATCCTGGCAGTAGCTTGACCTGACCAACACACAGGAGTTCGAAAAACAGACTTGCGCCAATTAGCAGATCGACGCGCTGCGGCTTATAAAACTTCGGATCAGCTAGTGGTATGTTCGATGGAATGTTCCAGTTTTGAGTGTCAATTCCAAAGCTTGGCTGTCGATCGGTTATGCTAGAGGCTACAATGGCAGTGATGAGAGTTGAGTAATCCGATGAGCGAGAGTGCAGGCTAACGTTGACCGAAAATCCATCCGTGACGAAGCTAGAGTCGCCTATTCCCGAGACTGCAGTCGATGATTTCATTTTTCGAAGCTGAAGCTGATTCGCGAAACGAGAAGTTATCAGATGCAACTGGGAGCCGGAATCCAGCAACGCTCTGCAGGGAACTAAAACTCCGGAACGATTTTTGACCATTCCTGAGATCTTGGGCAATAAGGGCAGACGAGGTAGACGCTGAAGTAGAGGGCTCAGTGGTATGCTCAGACGGCGTAGACTCAGACAGCGCAGACTGAGATGGAGTATACGGCACTGATTTCCCTTGGACTGCGGTATCTTCAGGGCTACCAAAATGAAGGAGGGTATGGTGTCTACCCCCGCAGGTACGACAGTTGCTCGAGGTGCACTGAAGTAATCGATGCCCTGTTCTGAGACAATTTATACACAACGAAAGCCGCTTGGCTTCTTTATGGCGATTTGTGGGGGACAGCGCTTTAAACTTCTGACAGTGCTGGACCTCGTGAGCACCATCGTTGCACAGCGCGCAGCGTGCTACAGTTTGGTTCGTTGTAACCAATGTGGACCTAGAATTATTATGCTTTCTACTTCTGCCCACCTGACTGTTCAACGCATAGCTTGCCATAGAAAAGTCCATCGTCTCCAATGATCTGCATCGCTGCTCCAAGAACGAGGCCATAGATTCCCACGACGGAATTAAGTTTGCGAATGCGGGGTCGTTGAATCGTTCCTCCCACTTCTCTTGGCTAGCTGGATCCAGTTTTCGAGAAGCTCCTGCACGACGATGCATCCTGCGATCTGCTCAGTGGTGCCCAAACCCTGGAGCGCGCGCATATGGGAATTGAACTTGTCTGAAAGCTCCCGAAGCATGACCACTGACCCAGGTTCCACAGTCTGGAGCGCCAAGATCTCATTGATGTGTGCCTGAAAGACCAATCGCCGATTATTGAATCTGTTTTCCAACAAATCTAATGCCACAGCATAATTGCCATCTGAGATTTCCAGCGACCGAACAGTCTCCAATGCCGAATCCCGCAGACAGGAACGCAAATGCTGGAGCTTTTCTATGTTTGTTAAGTCCGGATGGCTGTCGATGATGGTGGCAAACATTGAATAGAAGTCCGTCCAGTTCGCATACCCGCCGCTAAACGTCGGCAATTGTATAGGAGGCAGGGATGGTACTTGTCTACGGTGAGGTAGAAATTGCGAGCCGGCAAACTCAACCGTAGTGTTTCCTCCAGCCAAGGTAGAATGAAACGGCATGCGGCCGCTACTCTTAGCCATTTCCCTCATAATCGCCGCCTTCAGCGAGCTGGCAAGTGACTCAAAAATGTCACACAAACCACTGTGAATTTCGCTTCGATCCAATTCCTCAAGCTCGCCGTGAAACATCTCAAATTTGCCCATCAACTTCTCGACTTGCTCTTGCTTTACTACGAGCATGTAGTAGTCACAGTCCGACGACTCATTCTGCCAAGCGGTAGCTAACCTTTTCATTTTCTCGCATAATTCCGTTGACTTAAGCTTCAAAAAAGACACCCTGTTTTGCTCACTGGTCATTGCAATTTCGTTAGCAGCATTAATTTCCATGGTAGCGGCAGCGTTAGCAGAAAGACCAACGTCTCTATCGGGAAGATGATCGCAAAGAGTAACACGAGCAATAGACGACAATAACCGAGCACAGCAAGCGAATAGCTATGTACAAGCCGTATATACAAAGGCGGCCGGTGTAAGAAACGTTTCTTGCGGGAAGATGACCGAAAAGAGAAGCGCAAGACAACAGCTACGTGCACTACCGAATATGCAAGGGAGGCCGGTGTATATATGCATGGATAACTTATGTGGTCGATGACACTGGTTGAGATGGCAATTAGTTTAGATCTTTGAATGCTATATTAGTTTGTGATTGCACTGATGTATTATTTATTGCACAATCACGTCGGGGTCACCAAATGTTAAGCTATTAAGCGTTTTTAATAACTGTTGCAATTTTGAAGTTAATGAAAGTCGAGAGGTTGTATAAAATTCACAATTTATTTGCATATGTAAACCAACTTATCGCGTATGTACATATGGGGATGATTGGGCGAACGATTGATGCGAGGATGTTAATCTAATAGCTGCGACGATTAGCTCAAGACTGCCCATGCAAGGGCTGACGGGCCAAATTGCCGGGCCCTATGCAGCAAGCTTAGACGCGAGCGAGAGAGTAGGATAGCCCGAGAGCGTTAGAGCTGCTCGGGGCCGCTGTTAAGCCGAGTACGAGAGATTGCGATATAAGGAGACAAAAGAATTCTGCTGCATGTGCATATGCGGTAGCAAATGATCTTTACAGTGGGGGCATTGGAAATGACAACAACAAAATGCATTTCCTTTGGGCCGCACCACTGGCAATAATTTACAATATTTAAGCTGCATGACCCGACAGCGTTCTTTATTTAATTATTTCATCAATAAGGCAAACGAAGTTGAACAATTTAATGTTTGTTTTTAACTTATATAATTAGATATTAAAGTGCACGGTGTTGCGCACTGAGTTATTAAGAGTGGCGTGGCGACGGTCGACGTGGTTGACATCTCGAAAGGAACTAGTGATCCGTAGCGAAGAGAGGCGGTGCGTGGCTGCCAGACCCCGGGCGTAGCTCGCTGTTTGTAGGGCCTTTCTCCAGATTGGTGCCGCGTATAGCATCACCGATCTCGTAACACTCGTTAGCAGTTGTCGTCGCCATTGCTTTGGTCCTTGGGTGCTCAGCATTATCCTCGAGAGTGCACCGTTGCTGGTCGCCGCCTTCGTGCCCATGTAGGTCAGGTGCTCTCGAAAGCTGAGACGTGTGTCTACCATGACTCCAAGGTACTTTATTGCTCGCTTTGATGACACTAAGGTGCCTGCCACTGTGATGTTGGCCGTCTCGACTTTCTTCCGGCTGGACACCAGCACTGCCTCGGTTCTGTGGGGTGCGAGTTCGAGCCCGACCAGATCCAGCCACTGTTGAATACGCGCTATTGTCTGGTTGCAGGTCGTTTCCACGGCGGACAAGTCTTTTGCCACCATTAGGACTGCCACATCGTCTGCAAATCTCACCATATGCTCTCTGTGGGCGAGGGTGAGTCGTAATATGCCATCATACACTTCGTTCCACAGTGTGGGGCACAGCACCGAGCCCTGCGGGACGCCAGCCGATACCTTGTATTGCTCCGTGCCAGCCTGCGTGTCGTACAAAAACAGCCTTCTTTCAAATTAGCTTTGTACCATCCGCAGAAGGTACCTGGGTGTATTGAACCTCTCCAACGCCCTTAGGATGCAGCTCCACCTCGCCGTGGTGAACGCGTTCTTTATATCCAGTGTAACCACTAGGCAGAACTCTTTTCCGCCAATGTCCACCACTTTACCAACGGCGTCTATCGTGGATCTGGCCTTGAGAAATCCATATTGGTGCGGTGAAAGGTCGCCAGCCTCTGCGATGGTACGTTCCAGTCGCGAGCAACCACCTTCTCAAGCAGTTTGCCCGCAGTGTCGATTAGACAGACGACGACGCTGTCCCCGGCGGCTTGCCCGGCTTGGGAATGAGCACCAGCTTCTGGATCTTTCACCTCACAGAACACGCTCCTTCACAAAGGCAATGGTTGAGCAGCTTCACAAAGATGTCCGGGCGCGTGGAAAGGGCGAGTATGTGGGCTCTGTTCGGAGTAGAGTCCGTCCCAGGTGCCTTGTTAGGGCTAAAGCTCCTGGCTGCGCGTGCGACTTCCTCGAGAGTCACCTCCTCGATGTGGCAACGGACATCCTCGATGTGGTCTGCCCTTAACGGAAAAAGCTTCTCCACGATGGATCTGGCCGTGTCGGGGTTCGATGGGGGTACCTGCTTCTTGGCGCACAGTTTGTTTGTCACCAACTTATATGCCCTTCCCCCATGGGTCCTACTCCGCAGAGTCGCATAACTTCAGGAAGCACTGGCGTTTGCTGTCCCTTTTTGCGGCCTTGAGAGCCTTTCTGCAGTCCCTAAACGTAGATTGCCATTGCGGAAAGGCAGTGCTTCCGCGAGAGCGCTGGTAGCGGCGTCGTGCTTGATTGCATTCCTGGCGTAGCTCGGCAATACTCTCGTTCCACCAGAACACTGGTTGGTGGTGACGACCGTAGTGGCTCCTCTGAGCCATGGTGGCAGTGCCTCCAGGTTCTCCATGACTTGGTTGGCCATGCACTCGGCATTTCCATCCGCCGTGAGGTTGGACATCAGCTTAGTGAACAGTGCCATGTTGAACCTATCTGCGCGGTAGTATTTCCATCTAGGCGCAGCTGTTTCTACGCTAGCTATTAGCTGGCCTATGTGGCAAATAATTGCCTTGTGATCACTCGCTGTGTAGACGTTGCTGATGCTCCAGCCCGTTGAGTTGAAGACTGAGCTGTTGACGAACGTAAGGTCGATGATTGATCCAATTCGTGCTCTGGAGAAGGTATGTTGCACGCCCTGGCTGAGGAGCGCGATGTCTAGGGGCGCAATGATCTCCAGAGCCCTTCCTCTCGCATTCGTCGCCACGCTTCCCCACTCCTCAGCCCACTCGTTAAAATCACCTCCGATGGCTACTGGGTGACGTCATCTAGCATCCGCCACTAGGATGTCTAGAGTACCTGCGAATTCGGATAGCGACAGGCTTGGGGCGAGGAAGACGCTGTGTACCCAGACCCTTCCAACTTTAGCGCGTACAAAACCAACCGCAGAGCTTGTGAGGGAAAGCTGCAATGGTGCGACACCGCATAGCCATATCGCGGCCTTTTTGGTGGCATCCAGGATGAATCCAGGAGAATCCCTATTTTGGTATGGCTCGCTGAGGATGGCGGGGTCAATTGCCATTTCTCTCACGGTTTGGCTCAGCTGGTCTTGAGCCGCAGCGCAGTGGTTGAGATTGAGCTGTACAACCTTCATTATTGGGGCGGCAAGTTGGACGCACCCCTGGCTGCTGGGCATCTCCTGCTACCCGCGTAGTGATTCGTCCTTTTGCTGTTGTTAGCAGTGCAGATGAAACACCGTAGATGCTAGATGCCCAAACTCCAAACATCTTTAACATCGTCTTTGAGTCGAATTTGAGTTTCCCCACTTCGAGCAGGGCTCTTGCCAGCAAGGGCGGCAGGCACACAACTGCCAGTTGTGTACCAGCAAAAGATGGCCTCAGGCTTTTAATGGCGCTGGTGTCCACGCTGGGAGCGTCTAACGTTGTAACTATCGCTGCTGCGATGTCCTCCTTCGTGACCAGGCTGTCAAAATCCATGTCGTAGAGTTTTTCTGTCACCGCCCTAATGCCCGACTGCAGACCCAGTGCCGCGCTGATGTCCTCCTTGAGTTTGGCCGTGTTGCTTTTGCTCGCACCGTTGAGCTCGAGCAACAATTCTCCCTTTGCCGTCCTCCGGATTTTGTTCTCCCCCACTTCCTGGAGCTTACCGTTGGATAATTGGGGTTGGATAATTATCGCGTATGGTCTTGGCGCTCACGGGGCTCCCTTTTCTTTCTTACCCTGGGGCCCACGTGGTGCCACTTGATCTGTTTTTTAGCGGCTGGGGTGGCACCATGGTCCACCGTTCCTGAGGGGACTTTTTCCTCCTAGGACTGCGCCGGCAGCTTGAGCTAGGTCGACGTTTCTTAGCAGCCATTTGTGGTGACTCGCGCAGCCTCTTCGAGCCGGTGTGAGGCGGCTTCGCCGCTGTTTGGGTTCCAATAGTGGCGGTCGAACTTTGCCTGGTGTGCAGCTTGTCGAAGTTGTTGACCACAAGCGCCTGTAGGGCTACCACTCTCAGAGCTAGGTCCTTCATCACGTTGTCCACGTGTCGCTGGTCGTTCATCCTCTTGACCAGCTCATTAGCCCGAGTACCCAGGTTTAGGCAGCTCTAATGGGTCAGAGTGCGGAGCGATCGCACTTCTCCTTGCCATCCGTTCCGAACTGGAACATGCTCGAGTCATGAGCTTTCGCAGGTGCCGACGGAGGTGGGGATCTAGTAAGGGCGTGCCGCTTACCGAAGACTGCCTCCTCAGTCATCTTCTTTGTCTGTGTGTGTGCTGTGTTTTCCATGTGATAAGGATCTTCAGGGTCCCATGGGTCAGCCCAAAGTCTAATGCACGTAAGGGGGGTTCCAGTGGATCGTACGTAACACTTTATCCGGGACCCGTTGTGTACCCGATGGCCCTAGAATGCGCCGATGTGGATTGTGAGCCTCTAATGTTCTGCATCAGTTCCAATTTGCCACATCCTATAGCCCCGTGGTGAGAGTATAGGGGATCGAGAAGTTGTGGCATACTTCTAGGATGTATGATGCAGCGCCGTTTGCCTGTGCTAGTCTTCCTGAGTGCTACATAGCAGCGCCCTCTGTCGGTGGAACACGCCTGCGATGAGTAGACTATCGCCCAGGGACCGTAATCATTATAAGTTATATAATAAAAACCCCTTGGTAATGATAATATTTAAATTTTATAAATTTTTCTTCACTGATAATCATTATTTTTGAGTAATTTGATAAAACTTAGACTTAAACATTATTCTTGATCAAAAAATAAAACTCAAAAATAATGATTATCTATGATTTTTATTTTTTTCGCTTAAAATAAAACTCAACAGGAATTTACGGCTTCTGTGTTAGAAAATTTTAGCGCAGGGGGTAGCTTTGTGGTCCTTTAACAAGGATATGCAATAATATTGGCAAATATTCTAACACAGAAATTCTACAGAAATGTAATCCCATTAAATTTCCACAAAAAGTTAATTCCCCTAAATTTTTTATATCTACAATTGCTCTGACCAGTAAATTTGCTTGTATGTATGTATGTATACGCAAAAAAACGAAAGAGAAACAAATATGTACATATTCTCTTTATGCTCTTTCTAGCTTTTAAGCTTTGTGTGTTTTTATCTATTTGTGTTGAATTATTTTGAACCGTGCTAAATTGAATTAAATCGTGTAAAAAAATTTAAAATTTTTGATTTTCAAACCGTGTTATTTCAAAACCGTCTATAAAAGACCGTGTAAAAACAGAATTAGGTGTAATCGTAACAATCAAAATCATAATTCCGGATTTTATAATGAGTGTAAAAATACTTTGAACCAGGGTAGGGCACAGAATTCATTTAAACAACAAATCTCTCAAACCCAAGCTAGTGGAAACAGTGGAAAACAGCCGTAGTGGTCAGATGAAAATGGATGTACATTTTCATCAAGCTGCCTCGGAACATGCCTAAACATAACTATTAATAATAAAATACTAAGGAGTATCGCTGATTCGGGATCATCGATTAACATCATGAAAGAGAATTATACAGATTCCGAGATAAGCAACGATAACCTCACAGCCGCACCATCAATGGACCAGTCCGAGTAACCAAAAGTATAACTAGGAATGCCCATAAAATATGTCCGTCTACATCTACAACTTTTCCGAAAACTACGACATTTTGTTAGGAAGAGAATACTTGATGGCAAGTCATCGATTACAGAAATGAAACTGTAACGCTAGGAGCAAGATCTTACCCAATCATTTATTGTGGTGAAGTTATTGAAGCCAGCAAGACCGCACACAAGTGCACAGATCCATCTTCAAAGGAAGATAAGATCGCACATAAGTGCCTTGACCAATCTCCAGAGGAAAATCAATACTTCGCTTCCGCCCTAGACAATGCATTAAGGGAATGTAATCAATTAAGATTAGATCACTTAAACGATGAGGAAAAGGAAGAGTTGAAAAAGGTCTTATACTAGTTTAAAGATGTGCAGTACAGAGAAGGTGACAATTTGACTTTCACAAGTACAATCAAGCACGAAATCAAGACTCAGCACGAAGATCCGGTATAGAAACCACCATATAAGTACGCTCAGATACACGATCTTGAGGTGAACCAACATATCAAGGATATGATCAAGCAGGGAATACTTCGAAAGTCGAATTCTCCTTACTGCTCGCCCATATCCATGATTCCGAAGAAAATTAATGCTTCAGGAAGGCAAAAGTATAGAATAGTTGTAGACTATAGAAGTCTCAACGAGATAACAGTTAAGGATAAATTCCCAACTTCAAGAATGGACGAAATTCTAGACAAACTGGGTAGATGTCAGTATTTCACAACTATCGATTTAAATAAGGGCTTCCATCAAATCCACATGGAACTTAGCTCAATCACCAAAACAGCGTTCTCAACTAAGCATGGTCATTACGAGATAACTCGTATACCGTGTGGGCTAACCACTGCTACCGCTACTTTCCAAAGATCTTCAAGGATTGTCTTGTATACTTAGATGACATCATAATATTTTCCTCTTCATTAGAAGAACATCTGTTGTCACTAAGGAGAGTACTTGGAAAGTTGAGAGACGCAAATTTGAAATTACAACTGGATAAATGTAAGTTCACGAAAAAGGAAACTGAGTTCCTAGGTCATGTAGTCACCACTAAAGGAATAATACCTAGTCCAGGCCAAATTTCTGCCATAATCAATTTTCCAATACTGGAAACCACTAAACAAATAAAGTCATTCATAGATCTGTGTGGATTCTATAGGAAATACATTCCTAACTTCGCAAACATAGCAAAGCCCATGACACTCTATCTAAAGAAAAGAGCCGTCATAGATCCCAAGGAAGAAAAGTACGTCGAGGCATTTGAGAGACTAAAAGTACTCATCACCTCAGACCCTATCCTTGCATTTCCAGACTTCGACAGAATGTTCACAGTAACAACTGACGCTAGTAACATAGCCTTAGGAGCGGTTTTGTCAAAGGATCACAAACCAATCTGCTACGCTAGCAGAACCCTAAACGAACATGAAATCAACTATTTAGTCATCGAAAAATAACTATTAGCAATCGTATTGGCCACTAAGTATTTCCGATCATACCTATTCGGTAGAACATTCAAGATACTTAGAGATCATAAACACTTGGTTTGGTTGAACAACCTCCAGGAACCTAATATGAAGCTACAAAGATGGAAAATCAAACTGAATTTGACTTTAAAATCAGATATCTACCAGGCAAAGAGAACCATGTAGCGGATGCTCTATCAAGGGTAAAGATCAAATCTCCTTGGAGAAGCTTCTAATAGTGCTATTGCAACCATACATAACGCACAGGAAGACAATCAGAACCACATTGCCATCACAGAAAGACCCATTCACTATTACAATCGACAGATTAAGTAAATAAAAGTCAATGAAGATAAGGTAGAAACCAGCCGCCATTTCCACAAACCAAAATTAAGATCATATATAAAGACATGACTAACACCTTAGCAAAAGACATAATAAAGGAATATTTATGCACAAAAAAGAGTGCATGATACTTCCATAATGAAATATATTTTCCCTCATTCCAACAAGCTTATTTAGAAATCATTAGCCCAAATAATATAGCTGAAGTAATTAAATGCAGTACTAAACTTTTAGACATTCAAAATTATGCAGAATTCAAAAAAAACCAAATTGAAAAATCATAAAGGATTACTTCATCCTGGAATTGAGAAAACGGCCAATTGGTTTAGAGGAAAATACTATTACCCAGACTATCAGAAACTATCAAAAAATCATACACGAATGTGCTACTTCTAATATCGCCACAACCGAACATAGAAATACAGCTGGCATTCGAAATAACACCAGAAGTACAGAACATCAGAGAAAAATATGTCATGGATTTATATAAGATAAGTAATCAACAGTTCCTATCATGTATTGACATATACTCGAAGTTTGCCACCAAAAGAGCCATCATGAATGTCTTTAACGAAACGGGCAAACCACTGGAAATCAAAGATGACAAAGATTCAGCTTTCATGTGCGCAGCCTTGCAAGCATAGCTGAATGCGGAAAATGTGAAAATAGAGATCACATCCAGCAAAAATGGAATATCTAACGTCGAGAGATTCCATAAGACCGTAAACGAAAAGCTTAGAATATATCTAGCACAAAAACCAACTTAACCACTAGATAACACACCCACCAACGGTCACACCCACAGCTGATCATACCCAGTGTAAAAGGGACTCCGCTAAAGCGATCATGATCAGTTCGGCTCCGGCCAGTCGAGAGGTAAGCATCGGTGGCGACAGCCAACAGCTCCAGCGATCCTTTTATCTCGAATCTTCATAATCTTCTTCATAATCTGTGTACAATATCTAGTAGAAAAACTCCAAAGAGAGATGAGTGGTATAAAAATAGCAAAACGAAACAAATAAATATAAATATATAAAAAATAAAAATATCTATTCGGAACATTAGATCAGGAAGATAAAAACAAGTTAGAACAAAAATTACACAGTGTTCAAACGCATGAACTAAATTTGGTAATAGATGCCGTAAATAATGGAATAGATATTATAAAGAAATTAAACGAAGAAAAAGATAGGAACAAACAAATAGAAATTTTGATATTCATCTTAAAACATTTCACAGACATATAAGACATAGAACTAGGAATGCAATTAACTAGACACGGCATATTCAATCCGAAATTGTTAAAACAAGATTACATGAAACACATTAATTCCGAGAAAATACTAAACATTGAAACTTCTACGTGGCTAAAATCAGACACTAACGAAATCTTAATAATTTTCAACATTCCTAAAGAAAGTACAAATGTCCCTATCTATAAAATTGTTCCATCTTCAGATGAGCTAAATAATATATTAACAGATATAACATATGACAAATATTATATTCAAGATGAAGAAGTATACATGTAAGAAGGAGTGGGCCAACTGGCCTATTGAGGGGGCAGCAGGGAATAAGTAACAGCAGCAGAGGAACAGCTGATGAGCAGCAACAGCAGCAGTAACAGCAGAAGAAGAGGCAGTCGGAAAGAGAGAATCGCAGCAGCCAGACGTAACTTAAGCCGCAGCAGCAGAAATCAGCCGAGATTAAGCAGCACAAAATTATTGTTCTCACTCATCAGACTACCGCGATTAATAATATTAATAAACTATTCCTAAATAATATCTTTACATTTGGGGGCTCAACCAGTCGCGTACTGCCTGTTTAAAGTGGAAAAAATCAAAATTGTGTGTCTCATGTCTCAGAAGCCGGCAGCAGACGAAGCGAGACGGAAAAACGAAGCGAAAAATTCGGTGCAAAAAAACTGCGCATTAGACTCTCAGAAGCCGCCAGCAGAGGAAGCGAGACAGCGAGTGAGTGAAAAGAAGAACCGAGAAAAAGGGTTGTTTCAAGCCGGCTGCCCGCAAAAGTATTGCGCAGTAGAATTATAATGGAAAATACAAGTGGACCACCAGCCAGTGGGAATGTGCAGCAAAACGAAGGCCCAAGTGGATCAGGAGCAAACAGGATCAATCGCCAGAAAAACGCGAACGAGGAAGCGATGAGGTCAACACTCCTAGAAGAAAACACACAGACGCTCCAACAGCTGGTTCAACTGCTCTCGATGAAAATAAATGCTGATGAAATAGACAAGAAAAATGATGCAAAGCTGGTAGTGGAAAATTTTGCCAAAATTATTCCAGAATTCAACGGAGAAAATATGTCGGTACAGCAGTGGTTTATTAACTTCGAGCTAAACGCTGAAGCATACGGACTAAATGACAAACAAAAATACGTGCAAGCCCGAGCAAAATGACAGGTACAGCCGCTCTTTTTTCTCGAGTCCACAGCAGTGTATGAGTACGGCCAATTGCGTCACCAACTTTACAGGAGTTCGAGGTGAGCGTTTATGCAGTGCGCAAATTCACAATCAATTGTCTCTGCGAGTGAAGATTGCCGGCGAAAGTTTTCACGAATATATACTGCAGATGAAACGCATTGCTGCACGTGGGACAACAGACACGGAGTCGGTGATTCGATACATTGTCGACGGACTGAATTTAAAAACGGATTACAAGTACACCTTGTATGGATGCAGTTCATACAAGCAGCTGCGAGAGAAGTACGAAATCTACGAAAGAACGCTCGCGCCTGATGGGGGTTTGCCCCCGAAACAAAAAAAGACTCACAGCCGTTCGGAAAGAAGTCCAATTTCACCAAATATGAAAGGAAGCAACACTGCTACAATTGTGGATCCCAGGAGCATCTACGCAAGGATTGCCGAGCTGCATTAAAGTGTTTCCGCTGCAATCAGACTGGACACATGTCTAAGGATTGCCCGAGTGCTGCTGCCGTAAACGTTGCATACGAGGAAAAACGCCTGAAGTCTCTAAAATTAACGACGTGCAAGTCAAGGGGCTCATAGACACCGGTGCAGATGTTTCCCCATTAAAGATGTCAGTGTTCGGAAAAATGAGTGGTGTCCATCTGCAAGCCAGTTCGTCAACTCTGAGGGGACTTGGAAACAACATCACACGCTCCGCTGGGCAGTTTACGGCAGAAGTAGAGATCGACGGAATGCGTTTGGCACACAAATTCCTTGTGGTGGCCGATCTTATTCTGGAGTAAGAAAACCTCGGACTCTGAAGCACGACAGCATAGCTATATACAGGAAGCCAAAGCAATTTTCCTAGCGTGCAAAAAAATTTCGACAGTACATATTTGGAACCAACTTTAAGCTCGTAACGGATTGCGCTGCTTTCAAGCAAACGTTAAGCAAGAAGGACGTTCCGCGGGAGGTAGCCCAATGGGTCCTGTACCTGCAGGACTACGACTTTGAAGTGGAACACAGACCAGGAGAACGGCTGAAGCATGTGGATTGCCTGAGTAGGTACCCAATTGATGTCATGATGGTATCTTCGGAAGTCACAGCAAGAATTAAGAAAGCCCAGCAGGAGGATACGATGATCAAAGCAGTTTCCGAAATTTTGAAAAGTAAACCCTATGACAACTTTTAAGTTGAAAGCTGGTCTCGTATACAAGGTGGTGCAAGGCACGGACTTGCTGGCCATACCGAAGTCATTGGAAAAGAAATAATAACCGACGCTCACAACGCAGGACACTTTGCCGCGCAAAAACAATGCATACCGTACAGCAGAGCTATTGATTCCACATCTGGAAGGAAAAGTAATGCAGATCATAGGAAACTGTATGAAATGTATAATCTACAACAAAAAGCTTGGCAAAAAAGAGGGATTTCTGCATCAAATCGACAAAGGATCACAGCCGCTGTATACTATACATGTGGATCACCTTGGGCCTATGGATGCTACTTCAAAGCAGTACAAGTACATCTTCGCAATGGTTGATAGCTTCAGTAAGTTCGTATGGATGTATCCCACAAAATCAACAGGAGCAGACGAAGTTCTCAAGAAGTTAAGGGAGTGGTCTGATGTATTTGGAAATCCGGCACGCATAGTAAGCGATCGTGGAGCAGCATTTACATCTTCAAGCTTTGAGGAGTTTGTCAAGGAAAAGAACATCGAACACGTGTGGAGCACCACAGGAGTACCAAGAGGAAACGGACAAATTGAACGCGTAAACCGATCTATTCTGAGCATTATTTCCAAATTGTCATCGGAGGAACCTGGAAGATGGTATAAGTTCGTACCGCGAGTTCAGAGAGCTATTAACAGCACTGTTCATGTGTCTACAAAGCGATCTCCATTTGAGCTGATGATCGGGGTAAAAATGCGTTGTGGACCGGATAGCGACATACTTCAGCTGATAGAAAAGGAGATGGTCGATAATTTTGAAGACGAGAGACAGAAGATGCGACAAGAGGCAAAAAGAAAAATATTCAGCAGGCCCAGGACAGATACAAGGAACAATTCGATAAAAGCGGAAATGCGAGTACGGATACAAGGTCGGAGATCTCGTAGCCATACGTAGAACACAATTTTGTAACCGGAAGAAAGATGGCCAGCGAATTCTTAGGACCATATGAAATAACCAACGTGAAACGAGGCGGACGATATAATGTTCGAAAAGCAGCAGACGTCGAAGGACCAAGCAATACGACCACAAGCAACGATAACAAGAAACTATGGAGCTTTTCTGTAGAAAACGAGGACGCATGGTCATCAGGGACTGATGACTAATCAGGATGACCGAGTGTAAGAAGGAGTGGGCCAACTGGCCTATTGAGGGGGCAGCAGGGAATAAGTAACAGCAGCAGAGGAACAGCTGATGAGCAGCAACAGCAGCAGTAACAGCAGCAGTAACAGCAGAAGAAGAGGCAGTCGGAAAGAGAGAATCGCAGCAGCCAGACGTAACTTAAGCCGCAGCAGCAGAAATCAGCCGAGATTAAGCAGCACAAAATTATTGTTCTCACTCATCAGACTACCGCGATTAATAATATTAATAAACTATTCCTAAATAATATCTTACATACATGTAAGATTAATAATAATGTATCGTTTATTAATAGTGTTTTTCGAAAAAGAGTACAAAGTGTATGATTTAAAAGGTGCAATTAATGAGTCTGTTCTTCCGACTTTTTGTTCAACTTTCTCGCTTCTACTTCCAACAACCGACTACTTTATCGATAACCCCTTATCGGCTAGGCCTTTTAAATATCAATTACGTCTGGTTATATCGGTTAGGTCTTATCGATGGTATCTTAAGTTCAAATGTTAATTTAGGTGGGATAGTGCTAACTACTTGATACCCTGTCTTTTACATTCGGCCCTCCTGCTCATCTTCATCTGTCCCAGATGATAATATATCATCGTTCTCTGAGACAAAACGCCATAGCTTCATATTGTCACTGCTCGTTGCGGTGATGTTTGGCCCCTCCTCTTGAGCAACCTTTCTGACGTCGTAGCGACCTAGATACTCGCTGGCTAACTTGCGTCCTGCGACGAACTGCGTCCTCTTGATCGCGACCATGTCTCCTAGTCTGTAGCCGTGCTCAGCTCGTCGTTTTTATCATAATTGCGCTTGTATACCTCTTTCGCCTTTTCAATGTTATGTTTCGCTTGGTCACGCAGTTCTTGGCGCTCGTTGTTAAACTGCGTAACCAACTCCAATAGTCGACTTTAAGCTTGTCTGTGCATCTTTGTCCCAAACATGACCTAATGGCGACGACTTCAACGTAGAATGCACATGCGAATTAATCGCCATCTGGACCTGTGGCACATGCTTGTACCACTTCGTTGACTCCTGAGCTGAGAGCTTTGCGATGATCATATTCGTTCGTTCTCTTTGTAGTGACCAGACGTGTTTTTGTTTTGCGCTCCGCTTCTTTTCCTTTTATTTTGCAAATACAGCCGGTGTTTTTTCAAAATAAACCTCGATTAAAATCCTCATTTAACCTACAGTAGAAAATCTGTCCTATAACGCGAGTGCATGCCTATTGTTATTATTACAAATTTGATTTTGAAATTAATTCTGTGCGTTGGTTAATCGTGTGTTTGTGTGTTGCTTTCTGTAAGTACGCTCACGCTGAGTTTAGCCCGCTCTTTATCTCGTAGCCTTTGCTTTAGCTATCACTCTCTCCCTATTATCCAAATAACTTTTCTTTCTCTCTCGCTCTTTTAACTTTCTGAGCTCTCTGTTTAGTAGCTCTCGATATAACCGCTCTCCTCCCCGCTCTCTTTTTACTAATTCCGCTTTGAGCGTTTTGTCTGGCACATTGGTCTGATACCAATTTGTTTTGGAATTTTAAATAGTTGATTTTTTTTATTTTTTTTTTAAATAATTAAAATGGAATTCGCTGTGGTCTGCGCCAAAAATCATGCAATAAGCAGATCACCCACGATCAGCCGATTATCCCCTGCTGGCTCTGCGACAGCGTAGTGCACGCAAAATGCGCTGGATTTTCTGGCCTTGTGGGTGATGCCATTTCAAAGCGTAATGGTTTGCACTACAGTTGCGAGGCATGCCGTGCGGTGGAGAAAGACATGGTAGCTTTTATGAGGCAGACGCGGAGTGGCTTTAAGGAGCTGACCGTTGGTTTTAAAAACCAATACGATCGGCTCCTAGCCATGGAGGCTCAGTTTAGCGGTTTAAAACTGCTGAATGAGTCTCCGAGGCGCAAAAGGGTCACTCCGCGGGATCTGCAAGTGCCAATAGTCGCTCGGCCGCTCGTTGCCGAAAATCGGACTCCGACAACTCAAAGTGTGCAGCAGCTGATTTCGTTTGCCACCCCAAGGGCAACGACAGCTGCTGGCGATGCAGATTCGGTTGCCGAATTCATCGCTTCGGAGAATGTGCAGCCAAGTACGTCTGCAGCGTCCGTGTCCGTAGTGTCCGCAAGCTCACTAGTTGTCCCGTCCATCCCGATCCCACCAGTAAATAGACGTTCCGGACCTCCGGATATTGCCACCACAGGTACTAGGCCTGTGGTGCCCAAACCACTGGTGGGAGTCCCACCAAAACGACAAGTTTTTGTCTCACGGCTGGCCCCTGATCTCACATCGAATGATGTAACTGCTTTTATTCAAAGCAGAATAAAAGCCGTGGGTTTAAAGGTGGAGAAGTTCAACTTTTCTTATGCCAGGGAGATAGCCTCTTTTAAGATAAGCGTCTCCCCAACTCAGTTTGACACCATTTGCTCTGCCAAATTTTGGCCTGAGCATTTGGTGGTGAAGGAGTTTAAGGCAAAGAAGAAGAATAGGCCCCCAATAACTCTCACAAATCATCCCAGTGTGCCGGCTTGCTTAACCTGTCTCTGTCTCAAGTCAATCATGTGAAAAATTCCTTGGGCCGATTGCTTGATCTATGCTTTGTATCGGATCCGACCATAGTGTTGTTAACCCGAGCCCTTCCGCTCACTATACCTGAAGACGCCTACCATCCCACATTCGAAGTGTCGCTAGATATAGGACCAACTGTATTGGATCGGTCGAGTAGGCTACCTGAACGTGTCCGCTGCTTTCGTAAAGCCGAGTTTGCGAAGCTTAATGACCTCATTAGGGATTTTGATTGGTCCGCTTTGTACTTGTGCACTGATGTCATAAAAGGCACAAACATCTTTTACAATGCTCTTGGCACATTTTTTGATTCTTGTGTCCCGCTTTCTTGTCCGATTAGATCTGGAAAACCCCCTTGGTTTACCAAAGAGTTATCCAGTCTAAAAAACTTAAAATCAAGACTTTATAAAAAATTTCAAGAAGTGGGTTCTCCTACTTCTCACTCTCGCTATGTAATAGCTCGGTTAAACTTTTCAGTTCTTAATGCCCAATGCTATAAGAACTACCTATCTCGATGCAGGATACGTTTTTCTCAGGACCCTAAACAGTTTTACTGCTTCGTAAACAGTAAGCGTAGAACGTCCGCACACCCATCCTCGCTATCATTTCGTAATACGTCGGCAAATAAAGGTCAGGCAATTGCCGATCTTTTTGCCCAATTTTTCCAAACGACCTATTCTGAGGAAAGCTACTCTGGTCACCCATACGGTTTACCGAAGTCGAACGGCATTTTCAGTCCCTTGTTAAATGAATGTTCTCTACTTCATGATCTTCGACTAGTTAAGCCGGTGTTTTCACCGGGTCAGACGGGGTTCAGGTTGTGTACTCAGGTACTGCGCCGAGGCACTGTGTGGACCCTTGCTTAAACTATTCACCCTGTCCATTGATTCCTCTTGCTTCCCCCCGATCTGGAAGGAATCGTTTATAATTCCTCTCCATAAAAAATGTGGCAAGTCTGATGCAAAAAATTACAGAGGTATAGCAAAGTTATCCGCTATTCCTAAAATGTTTGAGAAGGTTTTAACTCCGCACTTGCAACATCTCTGCAAAGTCACTTATATCTCAACTCAGCATGGATTTATAAGGCGGCGATCAACCACCACGAACTTGTTAGAGTTTACCTCTTTCATTATTAAAGGCTTTCAAGGTAACTTACAGACGGATGTTATTTACACCGACTTCAGTAAAGCATTCGACTCTGTAAACCATTCCTTCTAGCACATAAACTTGACCTTCTAGGGTTTCCGCCCAACCTCCTGAGATGGATTTCTAGCTATCTTTGTTCCAGGTCTCAAAGAGTCCTCTTCAAAAACTCCCTCTCTTCACCAGTAAAGGTTTCTTCGGGAGTACCACAGGGCAGCCATCTAGGCCCCTTACTCTTCACACTCTTTATTAATGACATGCCTTCGGTATTAACATATTCTCGAGTACTTATGTATGCGGATGATGTTAAACTCTGTGTCAGTATAAGGACATTTCATTTCATTCTCGCTTGCAATCCGATCTCAATAACTTTCAGTCATGGTGTTGTGCAAACTTGTTACAACTTAATGCCGCAAAATGCAAAGTAATGACATTTCATCGTTCTAGCCCCTTGTTGGCTCCCTATACTCTATGTGGCGGTTCTCTTGAGAGAATTACCCTGGTGAATGATCTTGGTGTCTTATTAGACGCAAAGTTAAAGTTTTCGAACACATTTCTACCATGGTAAATAAGGCCATGGGCGTGCTTGGGTTTATAAAGAGGTGGTCAAAAGAATTTGACGACCCCTATATAACAAAGACTCTCTATACTTCGCTAGTTCGTCCGATTTTAGAATACGGCTCCTGTGTATGGTGCCCTCAGTACAAAGTACACCAGGACCGTATAGAATCAGTACAGAAAAACTTTTTACTCTGTGCTCTGCGGGGCCTTAACTGGGATGCGGGTGTAAGACTCCCATCTTACTCTAGTAGACTTCTATTAGTAAACCTCCCATCCTTAGTTAACCGTAGAAAAATGCTTGGTGTGATATTTATGCACAACTTGATCGGGGGTGACATAGACAGCCCTGATCTGTTGAGCCGCATAAACTTCACGATTCCTATTAGACTGACTAGAAATTTTATACCGTTATTCCTTCCACTTTGTAGATCGAATTATTCCTTGCATGAACCGTTTAGGGTCTTATTTCGATGGACGTTGACATGCAATGACTGCATCTTTCAAGTGGCGATGCAGTTACTGCACCGTCAAGTGGCCCGTGTGAAACCAGCAGAAGGCTGTTACGCGCGGATCCCAGGCAAAACGCAGCCCTCCTCCCGCCCAACCGACCGAGGGGCGCTGCCGCATAACGCGCGGCGCGTAGCCGAGCCGAACGCGAGCATGCAGGAAAGATAGCTGTTAGACTAACATTCGAGGAAAATTAGCACTAAACTTACTAAGAAACTAAGCATGCAATCAAAATACAAATACCTCTACAATTACTAATTACTAGAAAGGTGTGTAAGGATTAGTAATTTAATAAGAGGAAGAGAATTAGTGGTAGATATAATATGGTAGAGGGAATTATAATCCGAGCATAAGACCCTAAACGGTTCATGCAAGGAATAATTCGATCTACAAAGTGGAAGGAACAACGGTATAAAATTTCTAGTCAGTCTAATAGGAATCGTGAAGTTTATGCGGCTCAACAGATCAGGGCTGTCTATGTCACCCCTGATCAAGTTGTGCATAAATATCACACCAAGCATTTTCTACGGTTAACTAAGGATGGGAGGTTTACTAATAGAAGTCTACTAGAGTAAGATGGGAGTCTTACACCCGCATCCCAGTTAAGGCCCCGCAGAGCAAAGAGTAAAAAGTTTTTCTGTACTGATTCTATACGGTCCTGGTGTACTTTGTACTGAGGGCACCATACACAGGAGCCGTATTCTAAAATCGGACGAACTAGCGAAGTATAGAGAGTCTTTGTTATATAGGGTCGTCAAATTCTTTTGACCACCTCTTTATAAACCCAAGCACGCCCATGGCCTTATTTACCATGGTAGAAATGTGTTCGAAAACTTTAACTTTGCGTCTAATAAGACACCAAGGTCATTCACCAGGGTAATTCTCTCAAGAGAACCGCCACATAGAGTATAGGGAGCCAACAAGGGGCTAGAACGATGAAATGTCATTACTTTGCATTTCGCGGCATTAAGTTGTAACAAGTTTGCACAACACCATGACTGAAAGTTATTGAGATCGGATTGCAAGCGAGAATGAAATGAAATGTCCTTATACTGGACACAGAGTTTAACATCATCCGCATACATAAGTACTCGAGAATATGTTAATACCGAAGGCAAGTCATTAATAAAGAGTGTAAAGAGTAAGGGGCCTAGATGGCTGCCCTGTGGTACTCCCGAAGAAACCTTTACTGGTGAAGAGAGGGAGTTTTGAAGAGGACTCTTTGAGACCTGGAACAAAGATAGCTAGAAATCCATCTCAGGAGGTTGGGCGGAAACCCTAGAAGGTCAAGTTTATGTGCTAGAAGGGAATGGTTTACAGAGTCGAATGCTTTACTGAAGTCGGTGTAAATAACATCCGTCTGTAAGTTACCTTGAAAGCCTTTAATAATGAAAGAGGTAAACTCTAACAAGTTCGTGGTGGTTGATCGCCGCCTTATAAATCCATGCTGAGTTGGAGATATAAGTGACTTGCAGAGATGTTGCAAGTGCGGAGTTAAAACCTTCTCAAACATTTTAGGAATAGCGGATAACTTTGCTATACCTCTATAATTTTTGCATCAGACTTGCTACCTTTTTATGGAGAGGAATTATAAACGATTCCTTCCAGATCGGGGGGAAGCAAGAAGAATCAATGGACAGGGTGAATAGTTTAAGCAAAGGTCCACACAGAGCCTCGGCGCAGTACCTGAGTACACAACCTGAACCCCGTCTGGACCCGGTGAAAACACCGGCTTAACTAGTCGAAGATCATGAAGTAGAGAACATTCATTTAACAAGGGACTGAAAATGCCGTTCGACCTCGGTAAACCGTATGGGTACGGATGACCAGAGTAGCTTTCCTCAGAATAGGTGGTTTGGAAAAATTGGGCAAAAAGATCGGCAATTGCCTGATCATTATTTGCCGACGTATTACAAAATGATAGCGAGGATGGGTGTGCGGACGTTCTACGCTTACTGTTTACGAAGCAGTAAAACTGTTTAGGGTCCTGAGAAAAACGTATCCTGCATCGAGATAGGTAGTTCTTATAGCATTGAGCATTAAGAACTGAAAAGTTTGACCGAGCTATTACATAGCGAGAGTGAGAAGTAGGAGAACCCACTTCTTGAAATTTTTTATAAAGTCTTGATTTTAAGTTTTTTAGACTGGATAACTCTTTGGTAAACCAAGGGGTTTTCCAGATCTAATCGGACAAGAAAGCGGGACAAAAGAATCAAAAAATGTGCCAAGAGCATTGTAAAAGATGTTTGTGCCTTTTATGACATCAGTGCACAAGTACAAAGCGGACCAATCAAAATCCCTAATGAGGTCATTAAGCTTCGCAAACTCGGCTTTACGAAAGCAGCGGACACGTACAGGTAGCCTACTCGACCGATCCAATACAGTTGGTCCTATATCTAGCGACACCTCGAAAGTAGGATGGTAGGCGTCTTCAGGTATAGTGAGCGGAAGGGCTCGGGTTAACAACACTATGGTCGGATCCGATACAAAGCACAGATCAAGCAATCGACCCAAGGAATTTTTCACATGATTGACTTGAGACAGGGACAGGTCAAGCAAGCCGTCAACAAAGTCATGTCGTGACATGGGCACTAGGATACTAGACTCGTTTACCGAAGACCAAACAGTTCCTGGCAAGTTGAAGTCACCAAGAACTATCATACGATCTTTATCAGATAGCGAGGAAGAAACAGCGGCTAAAGCGGACAAGTGCTGCTCATAAATTGAAATATCCGAAGAAGGTGGGATATACGAGCAAGTAATGAATATAGCGAAAGCGGGAAGAATCAGTTTTACACACAGGAATTCCAGTTCCTGTTGGACTTGACTGTGAAGTGTTCCGACGCGAAGTTAGAGTTCACTGCAATCAGAACCCCTCCTGCACGTCGAGACGAACGATCTTTCCTAAAAGTTGTGTACCGGCCTGTCAAAACCTCGGAACTAAGAATGTCCGGCTTTAACCAGGTTTCGGTAAGCACAATAACGTGGAAGCAAATGAAACACTATCCCGGAAAAGAATGCTGAGTTTACTACGCAGGCCTCTAACATTCTGATAAGTTACTAAGAGGGAAGTTAGTTTTTTAGAAGGGTTGAGGAAGTTGAGGTTGACGTTGAGGATGAGGATGGCACACTGGGATGATTTGTGAGAGTTATTGGGGGCCTATTCTTCTTCTTTGCCTTAAACTCCTTCACCACCAAATGCTCCGGCCAAAATTTGGCAGAGCAAATGGTGTCAAACTGAGTTGGGGAGACGCTTATCTTAAAAGAGGCTATCTCCCTGGCATAAGAAAAGTTGAACTTCTCCACCTTTAAACCCACGGCTTTTATTCTGCTTTGAATAAAAGCAGTTACATCATTCGATGTGAGATCAGGGGCCAGCCGTGAGACAAAAACTTGTCGTTTTGGTGGGACTCCCACCAGTGGTTTGGGCACCACAGGCCTAGTACCTGTGGTGGCAATATCCGGAGGTCCGGAACGTCTATTTACTGGTGGGATCGGGATGGACGGGACAACTAGTGAGCTTGCGGACACTACGGACACGGACGCTGCAGACGTACTTGGCTGCACATTCTCCGAAGCGATGAATTCGGCAACCGAATCTGCATCGCCAGCAGCTGTCGTTGCCCTTGGGGTGGCAAACGAAATCAGCTGCTGCACACTTTGGGTGGTCGGAGTCCGATTTTCGGCAACGAGCGGCTGAGCGACTATTGGCACTTGCAGATCCCGCGGAGTGACCCTTTTGCGCCTCGGAGACTCATTCAGCAGTTTTAAACCGCTAAACTGAGCCTCCATGGCTAGGAGCCGATCGTATTGGTTTTTTAAAACCAACGGTCAGCTCCTTAAAGCCACTCCGCGTCTGCCTCATAAATGCTACCATGTCATTCTCCACCGCACGGCATGCCTCGCAACTGTAGTGCAAACCATTACGCTTTGAAATGGCATCACCCACAAGGCCAGAAAATCCAGCGCATTTTGCGTGCACTACGCTGTCGCAGAGCCAGCAGGGGATAATCGGCTGATCGTGGGTGATCTGCTTATTGCATGATTTTTTTGTGCAGACTACAGCGAATTCCATTTTAATTATTAAACAAAAAAAATCAACTATTTAAAATTCCAAAACAAATTGGTATCAGACCAATGTGCCAGACAAACGCTCAAAGCGGAATTAGTAAAAGGAGAGCGGTTATATCGAGAGCTACTAAACAGAGAGCTCAGAAAGTTAAAAGAGCGAGAGAGAAAGAACAGTTATTTGGATAATAGGGAGAGAGTGATAGCTAAAGCAAAGGCTACGAGATAAAGAGCGGGCTAAACTCAGCGTGAGCGTACTTACAGAAAGCAACACACAAACACACGATTAACCAACGCACAGAATTAATTTCAAAAAAATCAAATTTTTAATAATAACAATAGGCATGCACTCGCGTTATAGGACAGATTTTCTACTGTAGGTTAAATGAGGATTTTAATCGAGGTTTATTTTGAAAAAACACCGGCTGTATTTGCAAAATAAAAGGAAAAGAAGCGGAGCGCAAAACAAAAACACGTCTGGTCACTACAAAGAGAACGAACGAATATCGAATGCTCGGATTATAATTCCCTCTACCATATTATATCTACCACTAATTCTCTTCCTCTTATTAAATTACTAATCCTTACACACTTTTCTAGTAATTAGTAATTGTAGAGGTATTTGTATTTTGATTGCATGCTTAGTTTCTTAGTAAGTTTAGTGCTAATTTTCCTCGAATGTTAGTCTAACAGCTATCTTTCCTGCATGCTCGTGTTCGGCTCGGCTACGCGCCGCGCGTTATGCGGCAGCGCCCCTCGGTCGGTTGGGCGGGAGGAGGGCTGCGTTTTGCCTGGGATCCGCGCGTAACAGCCTTCTGCTGGTTTCACACGGGCCACTTGACGGTGCAGTAACTGCATCGCCACTTGAAAGATGCAGTCATTGCATGTCAACGTCCAATTAAATACCCTAAATTGAACGGTTCACCCACTCAATCTGGCCGTTGCCTCTCGCCTCACCTGTCGTTGTACACACATGTTCGACTTTGTTCTCGTTGAGAAACTCGCTGAATGCGTTGGATGTAAACGCTGCTCCTCTATCGCTGACTATGCGCTTGGGAAAACCAAACACAAATGACCAATCGCTCAGCCTCTTCACAACTTCTTCGTGACCTGTTGACTTAGTTGGGAACAGCCATACAAACTTGGAGAACGCATCTACCGCAGCAAAAATGTACTTGTATTGCTTGGCTGTCGCATCCATTGGTCCCAAATGATCAACGTGCAGCGTGTGTAGTGGTGTGTCACCCTTGTCAATGCAATGAAGATAGCCTTCTTGTTTGCCCAACTTTTTGCTGAAAATTATACAACTGATACAATTAGTAATCAACTTATTTACTTTCCGTTCAAGGTGCGGAATCCATTATTGCTGCTGAACTGAGTGCATTGTCTTCGCTGTGGAGAAATGACCAACTTCATGCGATCCTTGAATGATTTCCCTTTCCATCAGCCTTGGAACCACCAATACGTCATTGCCATTTACAGATTTGAAGAGAAGACCTCCTTTTAGCTTGTAGTCTTGATATGGGTGCTGCTTCAGGATCTCAACTGTGGCTTTGATGAAATCGTCATCCTGCTGTGCTTTCTTTATCCGAGCTGTTAGCTCCGTCGTCACGAACATGCATGTCTGCGGAAAACGACTGAGACAGTCCACGTGTCTCATTCTGTCCCCTGGGCGGTGTACTGCTTCAAATGTAAAGTCCTCCATATACAGAATCCACTGGGAAACTTCTCTGGGTATATCTGCTTTCGTTGTTGTCTGCTTAAACGCCGCACAGTCAGTGGCAAGATCAAATTTGATCCCCAACAGGTAGTGACGAAACTTCTTGAGTGCGAGGTATGCAGCTTTGACCTCCAAATAGTAAATGCGACGTTTGGACTCAGCTTGTGTAGTCTTTTTACTCCAATAGTAAATCGGGTGGAAATTGCCATCAAACTGCTGCAACAAAACTGCTCCGAAACCTTCTTTGGATGCATCCGTGTGGAGTTCCGTTGGCGCTTCTCGTGAGTATAAATGTAATACAGGTGCGATTACAAGCAGATTCTTTAAGGTTTGTAGCGACTGTTGCTCTGCTTCGCCAATGTTGAAAACTGCTTCCTTCCTGAGTAGATTCGTGAGCGGCCGGGCAACTTGTGCATAGCCAGGGATGAACTTTCTGAAAAAGCCTGTGAGTCCCAGAAATGCTTGAACTGCTTTAATGTCTTTGGGCGTAGCAAACCGGCTGACAGCTGCTGTGGGGTCTCTTTGCCGGGCCAGATTCTCCTGTCCTCAATGATATGGCCAAGAAAGCTAATGCGTGGCTGCATGAAGCTACATTTCTTCCATATTTTTTTCGCTTAAAATATAACTCAACAGGAATTTACGGCTTCTGTGTTAGAATATTCGCCAATATTATTGCATATCCTTGTTAAAGGACCACAAAGCTACCCCCTGCGCTTAAATTTTCTAGCACAGAAGCCGTAAATTCCTGTTGAGTTTTATTTTAGGCGAAAAAAATAAAAATCATAGAAAATCATTATTTTTGAGTTTTATTTTTTGATCAAGAATAATGTTTAAGTCTAAGTTATATCAAATTACTCAAAAATAATGATTATCAGTGAAGAAAAATTTATAAAATTTAAATATTATCATTACCAAGGGGTTTTTATTATATAACTTATAATGATTACGGTCCCTGGGCGATAGTCTACTCATCGCAGGCGTGTTCCACCGACAGAGGGCGCTGCTATGTAGCACTCAGGAAGACTAGCACAGGCAAACGGCGCTGCATCATACATCCTAGAAGTATGCCACAACTTCTCGATCCCCTATACTCTCACCACGGGGCTATAGGATGTGGCAAATTGGAACTGATGCAGAACATTAGAGGCTCACAATCCACATCGGCGCATTCTAGGGCCATCGGGTACACAACGGGTCCCGGATAAAGTGTTACGTACGATCCACTGGAACCCCCCTTACGTGCATTAGACTTTGGGCTGACCCATGGGACCCTGAAGATCCTTATCACATGGAAAACACAGCACACACACAGACAAAGAAGATGACTGAGGAGGCAGTCTTCGGTAAGCGGCACGCCCTTACTAGATCCCCACCTCCGTCGGCACCTGCGAAAGCTCATGACTCGAGCATGTTCCAGTTCGGAACGGATGGCAAGGAGAAGTGCGATCGCTCCGCACTCTGACCCATTAGAGCTGCCTAAACCTGGGTACTCGGGCTAATGAGCTGGTCAAGAGGATGAACGACCAGCGACACGTGGACAACGTGATGAAGGACCTAGCTCTGAGAGTGGTAGCCCTACAGGCGGATGGGATTACATTTCTGTAGAATTTCTGTGTTAGAATATTTGGCAATATTATTGCATATCCTTGTTAAAGGACCACAAAGCTACCCCCTGCGCTAAAATTTTCTAACACAGAAGCCGTAAATTCCTGTTGAGTTTTATTTTAAGCGAAAAAAATAAAAATCATAGATAATCATTATTTTTGAGTTTTACTTTTTGATCAAGAATAATGTTTAAGTCTAAGTTTTATCAAATTACTCAAAAATAATGATTATCAGTGAAGAAAAATGTATAAAATTTAAATATTATCATTACCAAGGGTTTTTTATTATATAACTTATAATGATTACGGTCCCTGTCAGCGATACATGGCATACTTATACTCGTTTCTTATGTCCAGACCGTTCACAATATGGCTTATAGCAGCCGCGTCTTCAACATGTCCGACTGCTGCTATTTTTCTTATCTGCAGCAAGTACTCGTGCATCGATTCACTACTCTTCCTCTTTCTTTCCTGCAGCAGCTTATGAATGTCTGCACTGTTATAGCTACATGTGAATTCATCCAATAATACGTTCTTGAGTTCCTCATAGGTGCACACGCATTCAGCTTCAAGGAAAAGCTTAGCTGCACCGGTAATTTTTCCTCTGGCCTGCACATACTTTTGCTTTTCAGTAAGCTCATATGCGTCGGCATTTTTTTCGAAAATCTCAAACCATTTTTCTATGGGAACCGATTTTCCATCACAATCGCTCACAACTTTTGTAAAATTATCTGGAGCGATCTTCATTTGGATTTCTCGTTGCTCATCGCAAAGCACTTTCAAACTTATCAGCTTTATCATTTGATCAATTTTGTCCTCAGTATTGTTTTCCGCATCTTCAAAATCTTCCATCTCGTTTGCACTCGGGCGCGACGTTCCTGGTACAGCTTCTTCCTTCTCTCTCTCTTTCCAGTGCAACGGCAGCGGTGTTTGCATCATTTTGCGGCTCTTTTCGACTTGTGTTTGTGTACCCGACGAGTGCTTGTCTTTTCTGTTTATAAGTGTGTATCACACACAACGTGTCTGTGCGTGTTTTTTCTGCTTATGTACGTACTGCGCACGGACAAGGCGACGCTGCGGCGCGACTATGAATTTCACAATTTTCCAACCGAATTAAACGACCGATCTTTTATTAAACTCCGTGTCTACTGTTATGCTCACAGAATTTGGATTGTTCAACTTAATGTTTATAGCCACCAACAACAACTTTACAACTTTATGTAGCTACAAACAACAACTTTAACAACTTTTCAACAATCCTCTTCTTGCATCAGCTTCTGCTTTCTTCTGTTTTTCTGTTTTTCACACACTCCGAGCTCTGTATTCGACGCGGACGAGCCCCCAAATGAAAGATTAATAATAATGTATCGTTTATTAATAGTGTTTTTCGAAAAAGAGTACAAAGTGTATGATTTAAAAGGTGCAATTAGTGAGTCTGTTCTTCCGACTTTTTGTTCAACTTTCTCGCGTCTACTTCCAACAACCGACTACTTTATCGATAACCCCTTATCGGTTAGGCCTTTTAAATATCAATTACGTCTGGTTATATCGGTTAGGTCTTATCGATGGTATCTTAAGTTCAAATGTTAATTTAGGTGGGATAGTGATAACTACTTGATACCCTGTCTTTTACATACATTTAAGACACTAAACAGATGATAACGGACGAAAGAATAGAAGGAATTTTAAAACAAACTTCCACAAAATGTCCATATTCAAAAACTTTCCAAAATTTCTAAATAAACTATATTGAACCGAATATACTAATCACATGGAACCTTCCAAGGACAACGATAAACTTCAGCAAGGCATTCGATTCTGTGATCCATGCTCTGCTTATTCACAAGCTCTCTTTATTAGGGTTCCCAACGAATCTTCTAGATTGGATTTTGTCCTATCTGTCTAACCGTACTCAACGTGTTTTGTTTTCTAATGTGTTGTCAAATATTGTTAATGTTACTTCAGGTGTGCCACAGGGAAGTCATCTGGGCCCGCTTCTGTTTATTTTATTTGTGAATGACCTTCCTCCTTATGACATTTTACCGTCGCGCTCCACATTTTGTCTCATATGTTCTAGGAAATCATGTCCTCGAGCGAATTTCGAGTTCAAATGACCTCGGAGTCCTTTTTGATCATAAGATGTGTTTTAACAGCCATATAGCTGCAACAGTAAATAAAGCTAAGGGTGTTTTTGCGTTCATCAAGCGTTGGTCCAAGGAGTTTGACGACCCGTACGTTACGAAACAACTGTATATCTCGTTAGTATGTCCTATATTGGAGTATTGTTCTTGTGTGTGGAGCCCGCAGTTTAAAGAGCAGCAGGTTGTTATTGAATCCGTAACTTCGTAACTTTAACTGGGACTCGGGTACATGAACCTTTTAAGGTTTTATGCCATAATTATAACTCCCTCTGTCATACCCTATCCCCTGAACTGTCTCTTAAACTAATTGCATGCAATATTTATAATCACTTAAATTTAACTAGCTTTTAACTTCTCTTTTTTCCTCCTTTTGTAATTAAGTACCATTATTAACAGATAATTTGTTAAATTAATAAATAAATATAAACTACTCCTAATTTCATTCCCATTCCGAATGCATTTTGGATAGACGAGGGTGGCAATCCGATATTTTAATACTCTGCACGTGTAATTGCACATTAATATGAGAAGTTGAATGTTAACTATTTATTGCTTAAATGTTAACCAATCGAGCTGAAATTTTGGGGGCTGGATTATATTTTAATGTTGTAAATCAAAAAATCAAAAAAATCAAACTTTGACCTCAAGTCGCCACCAACAAAAGGAACATTTTTAGACCCTGAGACCTTTGAAAATTAAACTTTTATAAATAAGCGCAACCCTAGTGTATACTGAAGGTTAGGCCGATAAATTTCACCTTACTGACATAATTGAATCTGTCGCCATTTAGTCTGAAAATAGAAGGGCGACTCGCAGCTAATCTGTCTTTCAGCAGCATTGACACCGTCTAGTCCATAAACTGACTCCAAAACTATTGTCCCACTCGTGAACAATGATAAAGCACACTCCTACCCTTGAAATCAGTGCATGGTCGTACCTCAATCAAAATGAGTAAGTCATCCACATAAGCAAGATTAATTTAGGTCTGTTCGAGCTGACCAGCAGGGTATTTATCAAAGAGTTCCAAGTTCCTTGGGACAGTCACAAACCCCGCCTAGATTTAACAGTCGCGCGTCTACTGGATAAATAACTCTTTCTGAGGTCTAAATTCATCATGTGCATCGCATAAATACTCTCGCATTTATCCATTTCTAAAGCAAATAGCGATCCCTTGCATTTCTTCAAAATAGTTCGTACATGTAGTCAGAAATTGACTTCCAGACACTCTTAGACATTTCACTCGTAAATCTATCCCGACTAGGTGATTTTCTCAACTTTCTGGAAACATTGAGAAGCCCACCTTAAGCTCATCAGCTCTGCCAATGCTTGTGGCCTCCTACTTTTCCAAAGGTTTAATTTGATACGAGCGAGCTCCTGCATTCCGCCTCCGATCCAGCACTTACATCCATACACACACACACATACAAGCAACAGCAGCGGTGCATTCTTTTCGTTTTTCCTTTCGCTTTCGCTTCTCCACCGTTTGCTTGCGTTGTTGTTGGTGGGAGAATATTTTTCGGTGCCGCGCTTGACCGTAACGGAACGCCAAGTGACGCGCTACCCTGCACTTCGAGGGTTTATTGTTTTCAACATTCGTTTTGCAACCGACTCTATATAGGGGTACCTTGTGCATCAATATTATTGCTCATCCTCATTAGTCGCTCTTGGTTGGACATTTTTTTTTATTTGATCGTAGTATTTTATATTTATATATTCCGGCCACGGTGCCCGGCTTCTACTATATAAATACTCGCGATAAATTCCGCCAAGGCCACATATCCACGGTTCGTCGTTCAAAACTTCCACTTCTCCATTTCCGCTCACCTGCTTTGCGACTCTGATACGCGTTATCGCAAATCCATCAGCCAACCATGCCCACTGGTGAGAAGAAATCTCGCAAGAAGTTTAAGCGGGTGAGTTCGCTGAGTTTGACCCATCCACCCAGCTCCAACGGCTCAATCACTACGCCCACATCTTCCCGTCCGGCCCCAGCTGAGCGAGGTCCGACCACGTCCAGGGCTCACACACCACATGCCTTTGAGGCCTTGTTGCTCCCCTCGGTCGTCCCTCGCACGGTTCCGAGCACTATGGCCCAATCGGCCGCCAGTTCCGCACGGTCTAAGTTTGCCTTGGCTGCAAGCAGACTGACACGCTTCGACCAGAAGCTCAGCGCTCCATCGAGTCCATCGAGATCAACTCCGAAGCCTGTGGGCGAAGGTGGACGCGGAGTTCGAGGCCTGTGTGGAGGCGATAACGGAAGTAGATCCAGAGGGGGTAGCTGACGTCCAGGGATGTACGATGACTGCTACGCGGTCTACGCGCAATGCCTTGCCGAACTCAACGATCAGCTCGAACCCCCGACTGTCCCTCACACGCCTCAACTGGCCGTTCAAGTGCCGACTTCCGGCGGTTGCCGTCTTCCTCCATGTGACACTGAAGTTTTCAGTGGGGACTACCAGCAGTGGCCCACGTTCCGAGACCTGTTCACCGCCATATATATAGAGAACCCGAGGTTGGCTCCAGTAGAAAAACTGTTCCACCTCAACAAAAAAACAAGCGGTGAGGCCCACGACATAGTGGCACAGGCTCCACTCGCGTCCGCACGGAGCGCCCTCCGTGAGCGTTTCCAGAACAAGAGGCTGATACTCAAAGCCCAGCTGAAGATCCTTTTCAGTCTGCCCCAAATCCGCACCAAGACAGCTGCAGCGCTAAAAGAGCTTCAGAGGGCCGTCCACACTCAACCACTCCGAGGTCTCCACAGACAGCATTTTCGCTGACGGAGTGTTAGTGGCGGAGCGGTACCTGTCTCTCGAGGTGACCGAGGACGGCCATCCAGGCAAGGAGACTCAGGCCCACTCCAGGGCGAGTCTACCCATGTCAGAGAGTTCAAAGGGCAATCCCAACCCATTCCGTTCCCAAGGGAGCCCTGTTGCAAAGCGGGTTCACTCGTTCGGAACAACTGTGGATCCGAAGAGGAGAACGTGTGATCTTTGCTCCAAAGAGAACCATCCGATCCGGGTATGCCCTCAATTCCTTCAGATGAGACCTGATGCTCGCTCCAGCTATATTAAGCAAAAAATGCTTTGCTTAAACTGTTTCGCAAGAGGTCACCAGATTCGTGAATGCCAAAGCGCCCACAACTGCAACACGTGTGGAGACCGGCATCATACGCTGCTGCACCGTGGCACTCCAGTTTCCAGCCAGTCCGTGCCCAATTCCGTACCACTTCCGACTCCTGCCGAAGCTCAGTCTAGCGTTCAGAACTATTTCGCCTCCGGCAAGAGGGCGGTACTCCTGGGCACTGCAATTATTAATATTTGCCACTTGGGGACAAATTTTCGCGCCCGCGCTCTAATCGACCCGTGCTCCGAGGCGACGTTCATTACGGAACGTCTCTTCCAGATCATTAAGTTGCCATTCCGACTCGCCCAGGCACAGGTCTCGGGCCTCAATCAGACAATATCCGCTCAGTCCAAGAAGCTCTGCCATTTTTCCATCCGCTCCCCGACTAAGCCGGGCTTACACTTGGACGCCACAACCTATGTCCTGCCGGAACTATCAGGCAGCCTTCCCTCCCATCCGATCCCGCAACAATCGTTGCGAGACTTGCCGAACCTGCCATGGGCAGACCCGACATTTTACGAAATCTCACAAATAGATGTCCTGATTGGTGCCGACATCCTTCCATCCATCCTCTTGAGCGGCTCACAGACGAACATCTGTGGATCTCTCCTCGGACAGGAAACCATTTTCGGGTGGGTTCTTACAGGCCCAGTGCCAAACACGGTACAAGGCAGGGTCGCATCCTTCTCCACGCAAATTTCCACCGAGCTAGAGACTCCGTTAGACAAACTCCTCACAAAGTTTTGGGAGGTGGAGGACATTCCTACTAAAATAGAAAGCGAGTCGGATTCGTACTGTGAAAGAAATTTCCTCCGAACTACGTCAAGAACGCCAAGCGGGAAATACGTCGTCACGTTACCGTTTCGCGACCCAGATCATCTCGGATCAGATCTGGTGTATTCAAGGGCAATCGCGCTGGCCCAGTTCCTAAGAAACGAAAATCGCTTGAAAAGAAACAGTCCCCTACAAGAGCAGTACGACACCGTGATCCAAGAGCCTAGAGCCTAGAGCCTAGAGCTTGAACACATGACAGAAGTTCCTCCGACTCATGGGTCCTCAACCTACTACCTTCCGCACCACGCTGTCTTCAAGCCTGAGAGCACTACCACGAAGGTCCGCGTGGTATTTAACGCATCCAGCCCGTCGACCAACGGGTTAATGATCTTCTGCACGCCGGCCCGGTCCTCCAATCTGACTTGACCCTCCAGATCCTAAAGTGGCGTTATTTCCGGTACGTTTTCAACGCGGACATCACCAAAATGTATCGCCAAATTTGGGTTGACCCGAAACACACCCCTTTCCAGCGAATATTATTTCGAAACAAGGAGGGACACATCCGCGACTATGAACTTAAGACCGTAACCTTCGGAGTCAATTGCGCTCCTTTTCTTGCCATCCGAGTGTTGCAACAGCTAGCAAGCGACGTCCAGTCCAGATTTCCGAAAGCAAGTCGCATTATCCGGTCATTCATGTGTAACGAACCTAAAAGGGTTCGCTACAACGCCTCTCCCCACGTATAATAATGCATATATTACTCGTCATACGAACACCCCCACACGTAGCTGCTCGACGCACGCCAACTCCGACGGCGCTGACCAGACACATCAGGTCGCGCGAACTTCTCCTACTCCCGACCAATCAACCGATCAGACACCACCAACCAAGAAACGATGACACCGCGGAAGCAATGCTGCGCCGATCAGACACCGTCCACCAAGAAACGATGACACCGCGGAAGCAATGCTGCGCCGATCAGGCGTTGCCAACCAAGAAACGATGACACCGCGGAAGCTTGCGGCAAACGCTTGCAACGGATCCGCCGAATCGCAAACTCAAGAAGTAAAACTAGGGCGAACCAAGATCGCCGAATCGGCAAAAGCGAGCCCTACGCGGAAGCACCCATTGGCGTATAAATAGACGCCAACCGAAACCAAAAGGGCAACCTACGTGAAAACCCGGCCCCGAGCACGGACGTCGTACCAAGAACTTACGCAGAACCCGGCCCCGAGTACGTTGTACCGGACTATAACGAAACTTACGCAGAACCCGGCCCAGAACATCGACGTAGTATTCATCTAAGAGTTTAAGAAAGTGCTAAAAGTATTTATAATAAAGAACCCAATTACCCAAATAATATCCACCGCGTAAGTCATTTCAAAGTAGCCGAGGCACCGACCCCACCCTACTCCACGTCCACACCATTCGATACGCAACACTAGCAACGCCCGCCCAAGCCCCGATCCATCTACTCTACGATAAGCCACCCCCGACGCCTCCCTTGAAGTTCCATCACTTCTACAAATTTCTTGTGGATTGACCCCTGGACGTGACTGAGCTTACCTCAGCCTGAAATAGGTCCATCACACATGTATGTCGACGATGTCCTAGCCGGAGCGGATTCTACCGATGAGGCTCGTCTAACGATCCGCGAGTTGCAGGCCGCACTTAGCTCTGCAGGTTTTCCGCTGCGGAAGTGGACTTCAAACCACAAAGCTATTCTGGCAGGAATTCCGAGTGCTCATCTTCTCCACACCGATTTTCTGGAGATGGATGAAGAGAGCACGGCTAAGACTCTCGGGATTCGCTGGAAAGCGACTTCAGACGGGTTTTTTTTGTCCCTCCCGAGTTAGCGCCTGAGTCGTCATATACCAAGCGAGCAGTTCTGTCCCAGATCGCAAGGCTGTTCGACCCCGCGGGGTGGTTGGCCCCATTCATTGTCCGGTCCAAGATCTTCATGCAAGAAATCTGGTTGCAGGACCTGGGATGGGACGATGAGCTTCCAAGCGAGATGTGCCAGCGCTGGCAAAGTTTCCTGCGGAGCTACTCCGCTCTCGACCAAATCCATATTCCAAGATGGGTCGGCTCCCGGCCAGCGGTAAAAGTCGAACATCATGGGTTCTGCGATGCATCCGAGAAGGCTTACGGTGCCGCCATCTACGTGCGCATTGAGGTTGACCGTTTGGTCGAGGTGCAGCTTCTCACAGCGAAAACGCGTGTCGCACCCGTGAAAACCGTGTCGCTCCCCCGGTTAGAGCTTTGCGGGGCAGTGCTTTTGTCCGAAATGGCGGCGGCTATCCTGCCGAATATGCCAACAGCAAGTACGAGCTGCTATTGCTGGACCGATTCCACCATAGTCCTCGCCTGGCTGGCAAAGCCCGCGTGTCACTGGACCACGTTCGTGGCCAACCGAGTGACTAGCATATCTCAAGCGACCGATATTGAGAAGTGGTGCCACGTTCCATCCGAACAGAACCCCGCGGACTTAGCCAGCAGAGGCGTGCCGTTACAGGAGTTGGTGGAGAACCAACTCTGGTGGCACGGACCAACTTGGCTGCAGAGGGGCCGAGATCAATGGCCGGCACCAGTTAGTAACTCCCCCGTTATGACCTTAGAGCAGCGAACTGTAAAGGTCCATTTCGCACTCAACCCAGCCGAAGACTTCCTCGAACGATTCTCCAATCTGGAGAGAGCTCTACGAGTCCGTGCATATATCCTGCGCTTCACCAAGCGCTGACGGAAGTTAGCCACCGCGCAAAAGGGCCATCTTACGAGCGGCGAAATTACCGAAGCTGAAAAAACTCTTATCCTAGAGACGCAGCGTAGAGAATACCCCGAGGAATATCGCTGCCTAAGAGCATGCGGCCGTGTCGCAGGCTCTGAAGTGCTAAGATACGGCGAGCGACATCCAATCATTCTCCCATATAATTGTCGATTGTCTCGCCTTCTCGCGCAATTTACACACCGGATAACTCTTCATGGCGGCAACCAATTGATGGTGCGCCTCATTCGATCAAAGTATTGGATTCCAAAGGTTCAAAGGCTTATGAAGGGGGTTGTGAAATCCTGCAAGGTCTGCGTTATTCACAAAAGGAGGTTGCAAACCCAAATGATGGGAGATCTTCCAACCGAGCGGTCGTCCTTTTCCAGACCGTTTACGCATACAGGGATTGATTACGCGGGTCCTTTCGAAATACGGAACTCTACAGGGAGAGCATGTCTGATCACGAAGGGGTATGTGTGCGTATTCGTGGGCTTTTCCACAAAGGCGATACATTTAGAACCCACGTCCGACCTCACCACCGAAAAATTTCTCGCCGCCTTCGCTCGGTTCGTCGCAAGGCGCGGATGTCCACAGCGTATCCATTCAGATAATGGAAAAACTTTCGTTGGTGCAGCAACCCTGCTTTCCAGTGACTTCCTTGACGCGTTTAAGGACTCGGTGACTGATGCGTATAGCCATCAGCGGGTCTCGTGGCGCTTCATCCCACCAGGAGCTCCACATATGGAAGGTCTATGGGAAGCCGGAGTGAAGAGTTTCAAAACTCTCTTCTACAAGGCCACGTCCACTCGGAGGTATACGTTTGAAGAGCTTTCTACGCTGCTCGCGAAGATTGAAGCGTGCCTCAATTCCAGGCCGCTCTCACCGATGTCCGAAGATCCGACGGAGCTGCTAGCCCTCACTCCCGGGCACTTCCTTATTGGGGGACCCTTAATGAGTACGGCTGAACCCGAAATAAAGGGGAACCTTAATTCGATCATCAATCGGTGGCAGCATTTGAAGGCCCTCAACCAACAGTTCTGTCAAAGGTGGAAGGAGGAATACCTCAAGGAGCTCCACAAGCGGACTAACTGGCAGACGCCGACGCCAAATCTGCAGGTTGGCGATATGGTGGTCATCAAAGAGGATAACCTGCCGTCCAACGAATGGCGGCTCGGAAGGATAACTTCCGTGTATCCCGGTGCCGACGACAGGGTCCGTGTGGTGGATATCCTTACTGCCCGCGGTACCCTCAAAAGACCGGTTGTAAAGGTCGTTCTCCTTCCAGTAGAACCCCGTAGTTCCATCCAACAATAACGTGAATGTGCACTTGTCCCATTCACAGCTCCGTACTAATACTTCTTCGACTTCTCTATTCCATCCTAGTTCCATCCTCATCCAGACATGGCCCCACGGATCCGCGCCAGCCGCACCACGGAGAGCCGTCGTGATCGAGGGATCAACTCGTACCGTTGCCGGGTCTGCCGAGGAGTTCATCCGCTACGGACCTGTCACCATTTCCTTCGCCTGAGCCCTGAGAAGAGACTCCGAGCTGTCCTCATTAATAAATATTGCGGGAACTGCCTGGCCCACCAACACTCCGGCCAGGATTGTCGCAGTGGCGGGCTGTGCCGGGTGTGTGGCAAAAACCACCACACTCTACTCCACATACCCTCGTCTCGTCGTCCAGTCCGCTCGGCCTCAGGAACATCGTCGCCATCTACAGCGCCCCACGTCAAACGCCGACCTCGGCATCCAGCCCGCTCAGCCTCGGCTGCATCGTCGCCATCCACGTCGGCCCACGCCGACCGCCGCCCTCGTCTCCCCATGAGCCGCCCCGTGGCAGGGACCCCGGCACCATCCGTCGACTCACTTCTACAACATCGAAGCCCCATCATCCTCCCGACGGCGCTGGTGGTCTTGGATACGGGTTCCAAAAACTTCGAGACGGCGGCGCTCATCGACCCATGCACGCTGGTGAGCTGTATTGACGACTCCTTGGCCAGCGCCTTCAAGTTGCCCACCACTTGTGTGGGGGACGAGAAAGTGTGTACGGCGGTGATCCGCGCCAAAATGGGCGACTTCCAGTTGGAGACGATGCTCAAGGTCGAGCCCCGTTTGCGCATCCGCACGCCTATCCGACAGCTGAGCGATTCCGTCCGGGCGCGTTTCGGTGACCTGAGGCTTGCCGATGAACAGTTCCATCGACCGGCTACAATCTCGCTCATCTTGGGAGCAGATGTCTTCCCGAAGGTGATCCACCCCGGGTTCCTTGCGCGTGAGGACGGCCTGCCGGTGGCCCAGAGCCCCGTTTTTGGATGGATCGTGTCGGGGGCGTGCACCAAGCCATAGGCCACCCCATTATACTTTGCAATCCTGCAAGGGGGGGGGAGGATGTTCAGGCCAGCAGTAGACAGTTTCCGCGCACTGTGCCGGCTCCGCGCGCCCCGGTCCCGGCTCGCTCTCGCGCGCTCGGAGGGGCGCTCGGATCCACAATCCACGATCCACACGGCGCTCACGGCAGAAAAAGCACCATAAGGCATAGAGTTAAGCAGTTACGTTTTCACCCCCGCTTCAACCGGTCGACATACCGCGCGAATACCCACTAAATACATGAACAATATATATATATATACACAACGAAACCCATCGGCCTTTCCTTTCTGTGACGACTGCTAGGAGTTGAACTGGAACATACACCTCGTCGTTGGATAATTGAACCTCGATCCGCCCCCCTACAAACAACATTTATACCCGATACTGAGTCAGTATGACTCCCCTCCGACAGAAGGCGCAGACTGAACGAGGTAGAGTGTGTCATAGAGAGAGAGAATTAATTGTGGATCGCACAGATTTCTGTTCTTTGTGGCGGAAGAAGGGGACGTGGCAAAATTTAAAACAAACTTGATTCAGTGTGACATCACAGGAGTCTGGATTCCAAATTTGGTTGCTCTAGATCCTATGGTCTCTGAGAACTAGGTGTCAAACAAGACGGACAGACAGACATGGCTATATCGACCCAGCTATTGATGCTGATCAAGAATATATATACTTTAGGGGGTCGAAATTGCTTCTTTCTGGGTTGCAAGTATCCACTTTCCCCTCAAATCTAATATACCCCTATACTCTTTGAGTACTGGGTATCGATTTAGCTGCATTTATCAGCTTTTCAGAATTACACAGTTCAATACAAAAATAAGAAAAAACGAGGTGGAACGTTGTGAGTTGCTGCTGCGACCGCAACTCTACATTTATACTTTATGTATCAAGTATGTATCAGTATGGCTCTCCTCCACCAGACGGCGCTAACATTGAACGACACGACAAAGAGTGCGTGCGAGAGAGACAGAAAATCAGTCAGAACGTGTTATCGGGAGCTGCGTAGCCATTGCAAATTAATTAGTTCCTTTTGGTTATAATAATGATTCGATCTGATCCAGATTCGACAATATGGTAGATATGGTCATTCTCTATGATTTTGCGTTAATTTTCTTGTATCTTCAAAATTGTGGATGCCACAGTTTGTCGTCCTTTACGGGGGCGGAAGGGGGTGGGGCGAAATTTTGAAATACACTTGTGCAGGTTCGATATCACAGGAGTGAGGATACCAAATTTGGTTTCTCTAGCTCTTATAGTCTCTGAGATCTTGGCGCTCATAGGGACGGACAGACAGACAAAGCTCTATCGACTAGGCTATTGATGCTGATCAAGAATATATATACTTTATGGGGTCGGAAATGCTACCTTTTGGGTGTTACACACATCCACTTTCACCAAAAATCTAATATATGCCTATACTCTTCGATTACCGGGTATAAAAAACATAATTCATTAAACAATTTTAAAGCTCCAAATCTATCACTGTAAATATAGTGTTGCATAGTGTAATTAGTCATATAACTAATTGGAGTAAAATGTGACGGTCACGGAAATGTTAAAGTAAATATTGAAATCAAAAGTCTTACCTGATATTGTGTTCCTTGTTGTGATGTACTCCGATATTTTTCCCATTTGGCCATTACATCACAAACTTTCTCCTCTGATAGAAGACTTCTTTCTGTATTTCCTATCACTTCATATATGGAATAACCCTTTGAGTTATCTTGCAGTCCGATTTTTTTTTTTATGATTTCCATTACATCATTTGCTGTAGAACTGGGCTGAAATTCGATTGAATAATATTGGCCATCCATAAAATAAAACTTTGAGTAGCATGGTCTTCGATTAGTAGTACATAATATCTCCTCGCAGCTTGGAGTCCACTGACGACGTCTTGTGCCTTGAGTTCTAAAAAAGCACTATAAAGTAGAAAAAAATAAGATATCAGATATCAGGAAGGATTACAAAAAGAGAACAATCCAAATCTATAAAAAAATCTCCATATAAAATAGAAATTGGTAATTTTCAGCAAAAATGTAGACAAATAATTTTGAAGTGCTCAGATCGTCTTAATATAAAAATAAAATACTGTGAAGAGGCAAACCTTCACAAACATAGGAGCAACACCATCCCCTGGTGGGATAGCCCATAGAGCTTATTATTTCATTAAATTTCGTTCATTTACTTTGACACAACCATGCATCTTTGTTTACCCCCCCTGTAGAAACATCCCCAATTACATTAAGAAATAGACTAAGGAAAACCAAAACGGTGAGATCTTTTACTTGAGTAGTCATAGGGTAAAACGAACTCGAAACCAGAACCAGTACCAGAGAACCAACAAGAGCATCACCAGCAATGGGGCTACCTCAACACAGCGAAGGGGAAGCAGCAGCTCACCACGACGAAGGGAAAGCAGCCGCTCACCACGACGAAGGGGAAGCAGGAGCTCACCACGGACAACAAAGAGACGGCACGAAGTCACCTCAATGAGGGGAAAATACGCCTAAGTCACGCCGTGCGGGGAAATAGCAAAGCGACAACACCAAGAGAAACAGCACGAAAGAGAGGGAAACGGAGAGAGCCGACGATCGCTCTTACGCCTACGCAGCCGAAGGAAGAGAGCCGACGGCCATACGCAGCGAGCAAGCGAGAATATTAAAAAGGCCCGCATGGATTAGAGGGAGAAGGGGAGATACCGGCCCTCTCACACCTCCGAGCAGACGCCAGCACCGGAAAGCTACAAAGTAGCAAAGCGGCAGAAAAGCGGCCGAAGAAGGAAAAAGCGAGGCCTGGCACGGTCCATCGCGGGCCAGGCTCGGGAGTGATTTCGGGACTCTGAACCAGAACGGTTGAGCCGCGGAAGTAAGGAAAAAGTGTACGAAAGAAGAAGTGACCGAGCAATGGAACAAGGACCAATAGCAATAGGATACCAGGGACCAACAAGGATCAGCGTCGGGAAAAAAAATGGGTGAGCCATGTATGTGAGCTCTGGGGATTCGATCGGTGCGTAGGCAGGGAACGGGGGCCAGGAACAGAATTTTCAGTTATTTTCCGTGATATAGCAAAGTCCCGTTCGAAACACGCATGCGCCCGGCTACTGCGTAGCTGCGGTCGAACACGCATACACACACACGCCGCTGCTTGCATATTTTGGCATTTATTCCGGCGAAAACCAATCGGCAAACCACGCGGCCAGACACCCACGCGGCAGAAAGAGGCGCCGTAAAGCAGCACCACGTGCCGGGAGAAAATGGCCGCCGGCGGCGCCTACAATTTTGGCACGCGGCCAAGGTTGGGAGACAGCGACAAGGCAGCGAAGCAGTGACAGAGCAGCGAAGCAACGACAGAGCAGCGAAACAGCGACAGAGCAGCGAAGCACCGACAGAGCAGCGAAGCACCGACAGAGCAGCGAAGCAGCGACAGAGCAACAAAACAGTAGGCGGGCAGAGGGGCAGTGACACGGCGACAGGGTGACAGCAGCGACGGAACAGCCGGCGAACACAGAGGAACAGCTTCATGGCAGCGGAGCCCTCGGCCCCAAAGCCATGCCCACGGCCAATATAAGGCGGAGCAGGAACACCGGACGGGGAGTTACTACCGAGCCTCTAAGGAGTTACCATCGAGTCGTCGAACAAGTATTACCAATTTACGAGAGTGATCACAAAGCCTTCGAACAGGAACCTTACCCAGTACCGAGCCACGTATCCTCCGACAGGATCATCCACCCAGTGCTCTGTATCCTAGTATAGGATCACCATACCCAGTACCGTGCCGCGTATCCTTCGACAGGATCATCCACCCAGTGCCGTGTATCCTAGTATACGATCACCAGACCAAGTACCGCGCCGCGTATTCTTCGACAGGATCATCCACCCAGTGCCGTGCATCCTAGTATAGGATCACCAGACCCAGTACCGTGTCGCGTATCCTTCGACAGGACCATCCACCCAGTGCTGTGTATCCTAGTATAGGATCATCAGACCCAATACCGAGCCGCGTATCCTTCGACAGGATCACCCACTTAGTGCCGTGTATCCTAGTATAGGATCCCAGACCCAGTACCGTGCCGACAAGTCCTCATACAGGTGCCCCGGTTAGTTTACCAGGAGCAGGATGAACATACGCGGGATAGCGTCCCGCAGGAAGGACGAGCAGCAGAGCCTAGCCAAGGAGTTTGGACTAGGAGAAACTGGGACCGTAGAAAACCTACGGAGCCGGATCACCGCATTCATCGCACGCCCTGGACACACCGAAGCCGTGCAAGCAAGGCTGGACGAATTGGCCACGCACTTTGGGAACACACCGGAGCCCAGCCACGTCACCAGGGACAGAGAGCCGGACGAAGATGGAAGATAGCAAGGAGGGACAAAAACTGCGACTAATTATACCTGAGCTGCCCAGCTCGAGCCAAGGACCCACCCACGCATACCGCGAGTCAGCGACCGAGACACCGGCCGCCCAGGCCGACCAACCACAACGAGATGCCCAAGGACCACCCCAAGGAACCAGACCGGAGTTGTCCAGCACCAACCAGTTCGTGCACCAACCGACAGAAGTTGTTCTGCTGGGAATGTGGCCACCGAGGGGTCCGGACCATCAACTGCTGCCGGAAGCCCAGGTCGGGAAACGGGTCGGTTCTCCGCCCAACTGGGACATGGACGGAGACGCGCACCCAGGAACAAGAGACACCCACCAACTAAGCATGACCGGAGAAAGAATCGCCGGCCTGGTGGACACAGCAAAGCAGAGAAGACCTAGGCAGAGATAGCTGCCGGTCCGCTGGATCAATCCAGGGCCTGCTCATCGAACCGGGGGTCGACCACAGGACAACGCAACGCAAAGAAGACTTCGGCAGATGTAGCTGCGGTTCCACTGGATCAATCCAGGGCCAGCTCATCGAACCGGGAGTCATCAGGTAGCAACCCAGCAGAACCAACATCACGCAAGCCACGAACCAAGACACCACAGGACGAGACCAAAAAGACCTCGACTATGGACTACCAATTAGCCATTAGCCGACGCCGAGACAGCTCGGGAACGAAACCCGTTTCGCACAGCCGACCCGAATGACTACGAGAACACGATCTTGGCCGCCATTACCGCCTTGGAACTGGAGGACCTATCGCCGTAGCAGCAAGACCCAGACCCCGAACCACCCCCCACGCCGTGGGCAGCCGAATTTTTAGAAGAGGAATTGGCGAAATTCGACGGGCAGGCTGGAGTCTCCCACATCGCGGAACAAACGATAACGATACGAGACAACAGGCCCGTGAAGCAGCGCTATTTCCCCAAGAAACCGGCCATGCAGAAGATCATCAACGCACAGGGAGACGAGCTGCTACGGGACGGAAGGAGCGAACAATCCCGAAGTCCCCACAGCGCCCCAATCGTTTTGGTAGGAAAGAAGACCGGAGAAATGCGAATGTGTGTGGACTGACGCCAGCTAAATGCCCGTTCGGTGCCTGACGCATATCCGATACCACGGATTAACCACATCCTCGAGAGACTCCGCCACGCTCGCTATAGAAGAACACGCCGACAACCTTCGAGAGGTTTTCAGGAGGCTGCGAGAGGCGAACCTCCGACTGAACAGAAACAAGTGTACTTTCTTCAGGAAGAGTTTAGTCTACCATGTCATCAGCGAACAAGGCATCCACACGTACCCAGACAAGGTCAGCGCAGTCCAGAAACTATCACCGCCCACCACCCTGAAAGAGCTGCGATGCTGCATCGGGATGGCATCCTGGTATCGACATTTCGTCCCCAACTTCGCCACGGTGGTCCAGCCTATGACCAGCCTGCTCAAAAAGGATGAAAAATGGGAGTGGACAGACGAGCAACAACAGGCATTCGAGACGCTCAAGGAAAGACTCACGCAAGCACTAGTCCTGGCATGCCCCAACTTCGCCGAGCGATTCGTACTCCAAACGGATGCCAGTTCTTATGGCCTCGGAGCAGTGTTGACACAACAGATCGAAGGAGCAGAAAGAAACATCGCCTACGCAAGCCGTCGACTACTCAAGGCAGAGGAAAACTACTCGGCCACCGAGAAAGAGTGCCTTGCCAAAGTCGGGGCAATCCGGAAGCTCCGATGCTTTCTGGAAGGCTACCACTTCGATGTAACCACGGATCACCTCGCCTTGAAGTGGATGAACTCCATCGATAATCCAACGGGACGCATCGCCCGCTGGCATTGGCGCGCCAGCAATATTGGTTTGACATTCACTACCCACGAGGAAGGCAGAATGTTTCACGAAACCCTGCCCCTGGCTGCAGAGACTCCGCAAGCGGATCCAGGAACAGCCGGAAGGGCATCCGGAGTTCATCATCGAGAACGATCAGATATACAAACGATATACGGCGACCTATACCCCACAACAAAATCCGACGCAACGAGCCAACAGGACGATCAAAACCATGATCGCCCAGTACATCGATGGCGAACTCAGCCTGGCAATCAACAGCAGCACATCGGACACCTCAGGCTTTAGCCCAGCGTTCATCGTACTCGGCCGGGAACCCCGGCTGCCTGGAGCCTTCTACAAGGAGACGACCCCAGGACTAGGCGAAGTGACGAAGACGCCAACCGACAAGACCAAGCGACTCAAGGAGCTCTTCGCCATCGTACAGGAAAATACCCAGAAGGCATCACAGAAGCAGAGCAGGACCTACAACCTACGTCGACGCGAATGGAGACCCACGATCGGGACACTCGTAATGCTACGCCAACATCACCTGTCCAAAGCGGCGGACAACTTTGCCGCGAAACTGGCTCCCAAATATGAGGGGCCTTATAAAGTTGTTAAATTCATTTCTTCCACCATAGCACGACTCCAGAAGCTTAATATTTTCTAGGCGATAAGATTAGCCTACAAAGTGTTCGGTTAGCATTTATAGCTGCATGCATCAGCTTTTCAGAATTGCAAAGTTCAATAAGTCATGTCAAAAAGGTGTACCTTTACAAAAAAAAACAGTTAAAAAATATACTACAGATTATAGATTTTGAAAATTCTTTAAAAAAAATTAAACCATAAAAAAAAAAATTTTGAAACATTTTTAAAGCCCCAAATCTATCAAAAAAAAGGCGGGTTGGTTCACAGCGGAAAAAAAAGTAAAATTTTGTTGAGTAGTGTTATTTCTCTCACAGCATCGATATTTTGTGGGTCAACAACTGATTTTGGACGATCATTACGGAATTCGTCCTGTAACGAAGACGGCCACAATTGAATTCGTTGTACCGGCTCTTCGTATTAGCATTAATAAAAGTTGAACTAAGCAGAACTAAGCAGTCTTGACTTTATAGTGGACTATGGAATATGGTCGAAAATCGACCAAACAAATATTTGCATGTGTTAATTTCAGTTTTATCCTAGTGTGAATACGACACACTAAAAATTTACACAAAAGCACTAATGTTTACAGCAAAATCCTAAGAAAACGGGACTTCATCAAATCTTTATTCAATTTAGAATAAATATAAGAAAAACGAGAAGTAACGTTGTGAGTCGTAGCTTGGGCCGCGACTCTACATTTATACCCGATACTCAGTCAGTATTTCAAAAAAAGACGGACAGACAGACATGGCTCTATCGACTCGGTTATTGATGCTGATCCAGAATATATATATGTACTTTATGGGGTCGGAAACGCTTCCTTCTGGGCGTTACACACATTCATTTTCCCCACAAATCTAATATACCCATATACTCTTTTTGAGTATCGGGTATAACAATTCAATTGAAATAACTTAAATTTCCATTGGTAGTAGTCGCGAGTTGACATCGAAAAAATTCTCAAAAATTAATCAGAGTGTCCCAATGATAAGACAGAATTTGGGTTATGGCTAGACCTTTTAAAAGGACGAAAAATCTAAAATAAGAGCATTCAAGGAAGTATGTCCATTAATAATGAAAATAAGTGAGAAAATTGGTAAAACTAGTTGGGTTTTGTATTCTGATATAGGTACATTAATTGGGCGTCGTTTAAGGTCTCGTTCGTAAAAATCTATGGATATACGTTTAAGGTGCATCCGTTTGACCAAACCTCTGAATGCCGCATTTTGCCGTTAATTTCCGTTACTCGAAATACGACCGGTTTTTTTTTTTAATACCACAATACCACGTATGTGTAACGGTTTTTAACGGTTAAATGTCATTTGGGATGGAACGTAACGGAATTTAAAGGTAAAGTGGGACGTTTGAACGTTTGGTCAAACGGCCAACCCCAATGAATAAATCTATTTTGACTTTTCCGAGTTTTCAAAGTAAAAATTTGGTTTAAAAATACCACCACCAATTTCCCAGCGTCAATGTGGTGTTGTATAGTGTAATGGGCTAATTTACAAAAAAGCTTGGAATTGTGAAAACAAACATAGAGCACGATTTCATGGTAGCTGATATCATGGACGACATCATAATCGGAGTAGATTTTTACGCTGGATTTGAAGGAACAAATTGTAAGATATGGGAATGCGCATTTTCCGATAAGTGAAAACGGTGACAGCAAGAAATGGCAAAGATAGACGCTGCAGCTCAGCCCGAAACTACGTCCAAATGCCAGCTGCCTCGTAATTTCAGGAAGGTGCCCGCCAGGTTAAGAAGCCAGAAGAATCTTCTTGTACGCGCAAGACCAGTTGAGCGAGCGACGGCAGCACATCAGACGATAACTCACTGCAGCAAAAGTTAAAAATAAGGGGAAACTGAGGGAAGTTTTTAACAACGACGTTAAGTCCTCGGAGGTCCGGTTAGAGTTTTAGGCCCGAGAGAAGCATAATAGATAATCAGAGTCGTTAGATCGCCATTCTCGCCGGCAGTATGAGGTTGAAAGTCTTAAAAAGTTGAACTTACTACAGCGAACAGTTAAAAATAAGAGGAAACTGATGGAAGCGAGTTCAACTCGTGGATTGTTGTCACTAATATTGGTGTGTGGTGAACTGATAAGATAACTTTATTAGCTGCGCTTCTGAACCGTCTCCCTTGATCGCCATTTACAAAGTGCACTTTCTGTCCTATCGATGTTTCTTATGCGATATATGACTATTGGCATTTCCCACCGAGTATAATACTAATCGACTGCCTTAATAGGTATTGCCTTGCTACAATTCGGCCATCCTGACCGGAGTGCTCCTGCACTCCTTACATTTAAGTTGGTTTCTAGTAAGATTAATCTATTACAGTTGGGTATGGTTTACTCTTAACCTTCTAAGTTTACATACTACAATTATATTCTTCTAAACACTCATTTTTTTTTCTCCTAAACACTCATTTTTTCTTAAACACTCATTTTTTCCTAAACACTCATTTGTTCTTAAACACTCATTTGTTCCTAAACACTCATTTTCTACCTAAACACTCATTTTCTCGACCTTCCCTCCCATTCGTCATAGTGTGACAGCTGGTGACTCATGCTGCCGCATCCGTAGCACGCTCCTCTTTCGCGCTAGGGCTTGCGGCACTCCCCTGCCATGTGGCCCAGAGAGTTGCAATTGTAGCAGCGAATGGGTGTTGGCGAGGCTCCAGTGTTTGCCCCTTCAGTTTACCCGTACTTCTTTGGCAGCATGATCTTCTCGAACGCCTTGAGTAGTTGATACGGAGCACCGAAGCACTGCATGTGGGCTTATCTACGCAGGCCTCCATCTGGGATACATTCGATGACTCCGTCGATAAACTTCTCGTCGTCAATGACTATGCGTGATGCCAGCGACACTTCGGCATTGAAATACATTGAGAACTCCTCGTCATGTGCCCATGAACGGGACTCGAACTTGCGACGGAGCAACAGTTTGCTTTCCTTGGGATGGAAAGTGTCTTCCATGACGTTCAACAACTGATCGATTGGCAACGACATGTGCTCCGGATTCGAATGCAGCCACACCAATGCTTTGTCCTTTAACTTCGACATTAGCAGCATTAGTAGCTTCTCATCCTTCAGTTTGTTCACTTTTTCGATGGCCTTAAACTGCGCGATCCAAATCATCGTCGTTTCCAGAAATGTTGCCGTGGTATGTTGGCAACATGTCTTTGGCAGCATTTAGCAACATGACGGCAGCGTCATTGCTGGCGGCTGGTGTCGCGTTCTCTATTCTCCCTCTCTTCTCCCTCTCGCTCTGCAGCTTCAGCAACTGGATTTGTAATTTTAATATTTCGAGCTCTGCTCGAGTTTCGCCGTGGTTGTTGTTGTCGTACCCAAGCGCTTGCGGTGCTTTTCGCTCTCCTCTTTGCGTTCGCCGTTTGGTTTTTGTCCGCCGCTGTACTCTCCCGTTGAATTGTTGTTGTTGTTGTGGATTGACGACGCATTTTCGGGCTCACCATCCCCTCCGCTACTTTTCCCTTTGGCTACGCTCTTCGTTGAGTCTTGATCTGCGGCTGCCTCATCTTCCCTCTCGTTCTTGCTTGTTTCGGCTGCCGGCGGTCCCTGTAACCGCAGCTCTGCTGGTATCTCGTTTAGTCTGGCTGTCATGGCGGCTTTGCTTCCACCTTTTGGTAGATTAAGGGACTCCAGCCATCAGCGCAACTAAGCGGCTGAGAAATCCTCCGTGCCGACCAAGCCCGACATGTTTTTCCAGCGATGGCGTGTTCGATGGACGAGAAAAGAAAAATGTTCGCTATTTTCCACTGGAGACGGTTGATCCTATCCCACTTCTGAAATTGTAGGCAGTCCAACTCGTGGATTGTTGTCACTAATATTGGTGTGCGGGTGAACTGTATATATATGGAAACACAAGCCCGGTGATTTAAGATAACTTTATTAGCTGCGCTTCTCCCTTGATCGCCATTTACAAAGTGCCCTTTCTGTCCTATCGATGTTTATTATGCGATATATGACTATTGGCATTTCCCACCGAGTATAATACTAATCGACTGCCTTAATAGGTATTGCCTTGCTACAATTCGGCCATCCTGACCGGAATGCTCCTGCACTCCTTACATTTAAGTTGGTTTCTAGTAAGATTAATCTATTACAGTTGGGTATGGTTTACTCTTAACCTTCTAAGTTCGGTGAGAGATAGAGGCCTGAGAGAAACAGATAACTTAGCAGCAAGAGGATGCAAGTCCTCTCGACAGCCAAAATGGTGGATGCAAGAGGACACCTGTAGAAAGTTTTCGGGTAGTATCCTGCGGATCGCACCACCATCAAAGAGACTTGGAACTTGTTCGGGGCGCACAAGCTTAGAAAAAGGGCAGTAAAACGAATGGGCAAATCCAGTACGCCGACTATCGGGTTGTCATGTCATTTACTGAAAATAGGTAGTCTTGGCTCGGAATCGTTCAGAAAAACACGTAGATTCTCAAAAAATAAAGTCATAGGCTATTCACAGGCTATGGAGATTGTTCGGAAAATGCTTGAAGTTCAGAAGGAGCAGCAGAAATTACAGGATGAGCACCAGGAAACAAAGAGAAAGATACTTCAGCAAATTGCGAGCAGCCAAGGCCAAACCAACTTCAAAGTCCAAAGGGAGTCCAAAACGTTTATTTTACGTATATGGATTGTTTATTATATCCAATAATATAGCCAATTTACTAATTTAAAATTGTGAAAATTTCACAATTCAGACCAAAACTTTGTAATTTGATGCTTATCAGCTGCTTTTGGACGGATGTTGGATGTTGCCAGTGTGAATCGGGGTTTCACATCTGTCAAAAAATCCCACCGTTCCACCGGGATGTGCTCAGTGTGCAGAGCTTGTCACCTACTTAGTAGAATATACCGTGTTATATTCTCAATCCGGAAAATACGAACCGCAGAAACGTAAGAATATATAAGTAATACTATGAGGCAAGCCCCCTGCACACTCGCATTGTTTCTCGTTCGTTCTCTTTCGTAGTGACCAGACGGGTTTTTGTTTTGCGCTCCGCTTCTTTTTCGTTTATTTTGTATAAAAAAAATCTTTTAATTAACTCTTTATTCCGCCTTAAAATCTGAAAATCTTTTTTTACCGCGAGTGCATGCCTTTTAATTTGTGTAAAAACATAATTGAAATTTTTTTTTCGTGCGTCGGTTAGTCGTCTGTTTGTGTGTTGCTTTTTGTAACTACGCTTTCACGTTGAATTTATCTCGCTCTTATCCCGCATTTGCTTTAATTATATTTCTCTCCCTATCATCCAAACCCAAAAATAACTGTTCTTGCTTTCTCGCTCTTTAAACTTTCTGAGAAGTAGTGCTTATTCTCCTCTTTGCTCTCATTTTATTAATTCCCCTGTAAGCGTTTGTCAGGCACATTGATGTGATACTTATTTGTATTGAAAATTTTCAAGATGTTTAAAAAAAAAAACAAAATAGTAGAATGGAATTCTCTGTGGTCTGCGCCAAAAAAACTTGTAAGAAGGAGATCACCCATGATGAGCCGAGGGTTGCTGATGAGCCCTGCTGGCTCGTAGGGACGTAGTGCACGCAAAGGGCGCTGGATTTTTTAGGCATCGTTTGTGATGCTATCGCTAAACGTAATGGGTAATGCCGCATTTTGCCGTTAATTTCCGTTACTCGAAATACGACCGGTTTTTTTTTTTTTTTTTAATACCACAATACCACGTATGTGTAACGGTTTTTAACGGTTAAATGTCATTTGGGATGGAACGTAACGGAATTTAAAGGTAAAGTGGGACGTTTGAACGTTTGGTCAAACGGCCAACCCTAATGAATAAATCTATTTTGACTTTTCCGAGTTTTCAAAGTAAAAATTTGGTTTAAAAATACCACCACCAATTTCCCAGCGTCAATGTGGTGTTGTATAGTGTAATGGGCTAATTTACAAAAAAGCTTGGAATTGTGAAAACAAACATAGAGCACGATTTCATGGTAGCTGATATCATGGACGACATCATAATCGGAGTAGATTTTTACGCTGGATTTGAAGGAACAAATTGTAAGATATGGGAATGCGCATTTTCCGATAAGTGAAAACGGTGACAGCAAGAAATGGCAAAGATAGACGCTGCAGCTCAGCCCGAAACTACCTCCAAATGCCAGCTGCCTCGTAATTTCAGGAAGGTGCCCGCCAGGTTAAGAAGCCAGAAGAATCTTCTTTGTACGCGCAAGACCAGTTGAGCGAGCGACGGCAGCACATCAGACGATAACTCACTGCAGCAAAAAGTTAAAAATAAGGGGAAACTGAGGGAAGTTTTTAACAACGACGTTAAGTCCTCGGAGGTCCGGTTAGAGTTTTAGGCCCGAGAGAAGCATAATAGATAATCAGAGTCGTTAGATCGCCATTCTCGCCGGCAGTATGAGGTTGAAAGTCTTAAAAAAGTTGAACTTACTACAGCGAACAGTTAAAAATAAGAGGAAACTGATGGAAGCGAGTTCAACTCGTGGATTGTTGTCACTAATATTGGTGTGTGGTGAACTGATAAGATAACTTTATTAGCTGCGCTTCTGAACCGTCTCCCTTGATCGCCATTTACAAAGTGCACTTTCTGTCCTATCGATGTTTCTTATGCGATATATGACTATTGGCATTTCCCACCGAGTATAATACTAATCGACTGCCTTAATAGGTATTGCCTTGCTACAATTCGGCCATCCTGACCGGAGTGCTCCTGCACTCCTTACATTTAAGTTGGTTTCTAGTAAGATTAATCTATTACAGTTGGGTATGGTTTACTCTTAACCTTCTAAGTTTACATACTACAATTATATTCTTCTAAACACTCATTTTCTCCTAAACACTCATTTTTTCTTAAACACTCATTTTTTCCTAAACACTCATTTGTTCTTAAACACTCATTTGTTCCTAAACACTCATTTTCTACCTAAACACTCATTTTCTCGACCTTCCTCCCATTCGTCATAGTGTGACAGCTGGTGACTCATGCTGCCGCATACGTAATGCACGCGCCTCTTTCGCGCTAGGGCTTGTAACACTCCCCTGCCATGTGGCCCAGAGAGTTGCAATTGTAGCAGCGAATGGGTGTTGACGAGGCTCCAGTGTTTGCCCCTTCAGTTTACCCGTACTTCTTTGGCAGCATGATCTTCTCGAACGCCTTGAGTAGTTGATACGGAGCACCGAAGCACTGCATGTGGGCTTATCTACGCAGGCCTCCATCTGGGATACATTCGATGACTCCGTCGATAAACTTCTCGTCGTCAATGACTATGCGTGATGCCAGCGACACTTCGGCATTGAAATACATTGAGAACTCCTCGTCATGTGCCCATGAACGGGACTCGAACTTGCGACGGAGCAACAGTTTGCTTTCCTTGGGATGGAAAGTGTCTTCCATGACGTTCAACAACTGATCGATTGGCAACGACATGTGCTCCGGATTCGAATGCAGCCACACCAATGCTTTGTCCTTTAACTTCGACATTAGCAGCATTAGTAGCTTCTCATCCTTCAGTTTGTTCACTTTTTTTCGATGGCCTTAAACTGCGCGATCCAAATCATCGTCGTTTCCAGAAATGTTGCCGTGGTATGTTGGCAACATGTCTTTGGCAGCATTTAGCAACATGACGGCAGCGTCATTGCTGGCGGCTGGTGTCGCGTTCTCTATTCTCCCTCTCTTCTCCCTCTCGCTCTGCAGCTTCAGCAACTGGATTTGTAATTTTAATATTTCGAGCTCTGCTCGAGTTTCGCCGTGGTTGTTGTTGTCGTACCCAAGCGCTTGCGGTGCTTTTCGCTCTCCTCTTTGCGTTCGCCGTTTGGTTTTTGTCCGCCGCTGTACTCTCCCGTTGAATTGTTGTTGTTGTTGTGGATTGACGACGCATTTTCGGGCTCACCATCCCTCCGCTACTTTTCCCTTTGGCTACGCTCTTCGTTGAGTCTTGATCTGCGGCTGCCCCATCTTCCCTCTCGTTCTTGCTTGTTTCGGCTGCCGGCGGTCCCTGTAACCGCAGCTCTGCTGGTATCTCGTTTAGTCTGGCTGTCATGGCGGCTTTGCTTCCACCTTTTGGTAGATTAAGGGACTCCAGCCATCAGCGCAACTAAGCGGCTGAGAAATCCTCCGTGCCGACCAAGCCCGACATGTTTTTTCCAGCGATGGCGTGTTCGATGGACGAGAAAAGAAAAATGTTCGCTATTTTCCACTGGAGACGGTTGATCCTATCCCACTTCTGAAATTGTAGGCAGTCCAACTCGTGGATTGTTGTCACTAATATTGGTGTGCGGGTGAACTGTATATATATGGAAACACAAGCCCGGTGATTTAAGATAACTTTATTAGCTGCGCTTCTCCCTTGATCGCCATTTACAAAGTGCCCTTTCTGTCCTATCGATGTTTATTATGCGATATATGACTATTGGCATTTCCCACCGAGTATAATACTAATCGACTGCCTTAATAGGTATTGCCTTGCTACAATTCGGCCATCCTGACCGGAGTGCTCCTGCACTCCTTACATTTAAGTTTGTTTCTAGTAAGATTAATCTATTACAGTTGGGTATGGTTTACTCTTAACCTTCTAAGTTCGGTGAGAGATAGAGGCCTGAGAGAAACAGATAACTTAGCAGCAAGAGGATGCAAGTCCTCTCGACAGCCAAAATGGTGGATGCAAGAGGACACCTGTAGAAAGTTTTCGGGTAGTATCCTGCGGATCGCACCACCATCAAAGAGACTTGGAACTTGTTCGGGGCGCACAAGCTTAGAAAAAGGGCAGTAAAACGAATGGGCAAATCCAGTACGCCGACTATCGGGTTGTCATGTCATTTACTGAAAATAGGTAGTCTTGGCTCGGAATCGTTCAGAAAAACACGTAGATTCTCAAAAAATAAAGTCATAGGCTATTCACAGGCTATGGAGATTGTTCGGAAAATGCTTGAAGTTCAGAAGGAGCAGCAGAAATTACAGGATGAGCACCAGGAAACAAAGAGAAAGATACTTCAGCAAATTGCGAGCAGCCAAGGCCAAACCAACTTCAGAGTCCAAAACGTTTATTTTACGTATATGGATTGTTTATTATATCCAATAATATAGCCAATTTACTAATTTAAAATTGTGAAAATTTCACAATTCAGACCAAAACTTTGTAATTTGATGCTTATCAGCTGCTTTTGGACGGATGTTGATGTTGCCAGTGTGAATCGGGGTTTCACATCTGTCAAAAATCCCACCGTTCCACCGGGATGTGCTCAGTGTGCAGAGCTTGTCACCTACTTAGTAGAATATACCGTGTTATATTCTCAATCCGGAAAATACGAACCGCAGAAACGTAAGAATATATAAGTAATACTATGAGGCAAGCCCCCGCACACCTCGCATTGTTTCTCGTTCGTTCTCTTCGTAGTGACCAGACGGGTTTTGTTTTGCGCTCCGCTTCTTTTCGTTTATTTTGTATAAAAAAAATCTTTTAATTAACTCTTTATTCCGCCTTAAAATCTGAAAATCTTTTTTTACCGCGAGTGCATGCCTTTTAATTTGTGTAAAAACATAATTGAATTATTTTTTTCGTGCGTCGGTTAGTCGTCTGTTTGTGTGTTGCTTTTTGTAACTACGCTTTCACGTTGAATTTATCTCGCTCTTATCCCGCATTTGCTTTAATTATATTTCTCTCCCTATCATCCAAACCCAAAAATAACTGTTCTTGCTTTCTCGCTCTTTAAACTTTCTGAGAAGTAGTGCTTATTCTCCTCTTTGCTCTCATTTTATTAATTCCCCTGTAAGCGTTTGTCAGGCACATTGATGTGATACTTATTTGTATTGAAAATTTTCAAGATGTTTAAAAAAACCAAACAAAATAGTAGAATGGAATTCTCTGTGGTCTGCGCCAAAAAAACTTGTAAGAAGGAGATCACCCATGATGAGCCGAGGGTTGCTGATGAGCCCTGCTGGCTCGTAGGGACGTAGTGCACGCAAAGGGCGCTGGATTTTTAGGCATCGTTTGTGATGCTATCGCTAAACGTAATGGGTTTCATTACAGTTACGCGGCATGCCGTGCAGTTGAGAAAGACATGGTAATTTCTATGAGGCAGACAAGGAATGGCTTTACGGATCTTAGCCATGGAGTCTCACTTTAGGAGTTTTCAACTGAATGAGTCTCCTAGGCGAAAAAAGGTAACTCCGCGGGTCTGCAGGTGCCAGCTGTCCCTAAGCAGCGCGTTGCAGAAAAACTAAGTCCGATCACTCCATGTGTACAGCAATTGAGCTCACAAAGTCAGTAGCTATTCCGCCTATTCCGATCGCACCAGTCAACAGGCGTCCCGGACCATTGCCAGCACAGGTACCAGGTCTGTGGTGCCAAAACCACTGGTGGGGGTCCGACGAAAGCGGAAAGTTTTTGTCTCACGGCTGGCCCCTGACCTCACATCTAATGATGTATCTGCTTTTATACAAAGCAAAAGATAAGATAAGCGTCTGAGATGGGACTCAACTCTTCCTCATCAAAATCAGCCCAATGTGCCATCCTCATCTTCCCGTGTTCTACTTCCACTCATTCAAAAAACTAACTTCCCTCTTATTAACTTACCAAAATGTTACAGGCTAACGCAGTAAGCTCAACATCATTTTTCGAGATAGTGTTGCATTTGCATCTCACGTTATTTTGTTTACCAAGACCTGGCCAAAACCGGACATTCTTAGTTCCGAAGTGTTATCAGGTCGATACACAACTTTTAGAAAGGATCGTTCATCTCGACGTGCAGGATGTGTTCAGATTGCAGTGGACTCAAACTTCACGTCGGAACATTTCACACTCCAGGTTCAAAATGAATTGAAGTTCCTGTGTGTAAAACTGATTCTTTCCCATTTCGCTATATTCCTTACTTGCTCGTATATTCGGATATCTCAATTTATGAACAGCACTTGTCCGCTTTAACCGCTGTTTATTCCTCGCTATCAGACAAAGATCATATGATAGTTCTTGTTGACTTCAACATGCTAGGTACTGTTTGGTCTTCGGTATACGAGTCGAACAGTCTAGTGCCCATGTCACGACATGACTTTGTTGACGGCTTGTTTGACCAGTCGCTGTCTCAAGTCAACCATGTGAAAAATTCCTTCCTTCCTCGATTGCTTGATCTGTAATGTGCATACGATTTGTCACCTCTTTACAAATCGTCCCACCAGCCCTGATCATCGAGTTGGTATTCTTCTAACTCCTTCTCCGTCTGCTACATCTTCTGTAGCAAAAAACTAGCTTCTCCTAGTACGTTAAAGATTGCCTATCAGAACGTTCGTGGCTTAGGCAGCAAGCTCAACAAGTTACATACTGATAGTGCAACTTTTGAGGCCGACATTATCGCTTTCTCCGAAACCTGGCTTCATCCCTTAATCTCTGATTCTGAAATCCTTATTGACAAATTTAACATTTATAGATCGGATCGTCTATCTCGTGGTGGTGGTGTCCTGATTGCTGTCCGTTCTGACATAACATCCCAACTTTTTGCTGTCGAAGCTCATAACAATATTGAAATTATAGTAGTTAAGCTTCGACTCTCCTCGATAAATCTATTTATATCGTGCTCTTACATCCCACCGTCCTCTGAATTTTCAACCTACATGCTTCACGCCTTACATGCCCTTTTTCAAACTGTTTCGTCCCAACTTAATGAGTCCGATTGTCTTATCGTCCTCGGAGATTTCAATCTTCCAAATATTTCCTGGTCTCCATCCAAAGACTCCAACCAGATGTTCCCATTCATGCAGCACGATTTCGTTTATTCTCTGTCCGACTCATCATTGGGTCAGATAAACGGCATATGCAATACCATAGGTAGGATTTTAGACCTTGTCTTTACTACCGACTCTACGAACACTTTAGTCCACAGAGGTTCCCCTCTATCTTTTCCCGAAGACCTTTACCATCCTACCCTGAATATAGATGTCCAGCTGCCTTCTCCTGGTCCCACCAAATCCTTCATGGCAAGCCTTCGGCTATATTTTGCTTCAAGAGGGCTTATTTTATCTCTTTGAATAGCGCACTTTCTCTAATAGATTGGTCATTCTCGACGACTTTCGTGAGATCGAGCACTGTTTATAGCACTGTTTTTTCCATCTTGCCTACCTTTGTTCCATTAGTTTCCCCTCTCAGAAATCTTTCTGGCCCTATTTGGTTCAACCGCGGCTAGTAAACCTAAGGAATATAAAATCTCGTTTATATAAGAGGTTTAAACTGTCTGGCTCGCAGTCAGATTTCTCTAAGTATTCAATTGCAAAATCTAAATTTTCCATTTGTAATACCCTATGCTATAACAGTTATTTGGCAAAATGTAAGCTCAACTTTAAACGAGATCCTAAACAATTCCTTATGTTTGTTAACTCTAAACGTAATTCTTCACAATATCCCTCTTCTTTACACTTAAATGGTACTTCCGATACTTCAGATAACAATTCCGATATCGCTAACCTATTTGCTTCATTTTTTCAACTTTGCTACTCTGCTCCTTCTAATAACATGCCCTCTATTCTCGCCTCACCCAACGACTATCCTGCCGCGCACTCATATCCAATCCCTTTTAATAGTTCAAGTTGTATCCATCCCCCCTTTATTGATTATGATGGCCTTCTAACTAATTTAAAATCGTGTAAATTTTCTTTCTCCACTGGTCCAGATTTGGTTCCCAGTGCCGTGCTCAAACTTTGTGCGGATTCTCTTTGCGTGCCCCTCTTGAAACTGTTCAACCTCTCTCTCGAGCTTGGTGATTTTCCCACCGTCTGGAAAGAATCCTACATAATAAAAAAAAAAAAAAAGGGGTCTAAATCAGACGTCTCAAACTACCGTTGTATCTCCAATTTATCTACCATTCCTAAACTCTTTGTTGAGACAACGAGCTTTTTCGCTGACTATGATTGTTCAATAATTTCACAAATTATTAATTTCCGAAAACGTTATAAATTTTATTATAGGTATTTTGTGTGTTGAGGGGTGGCCGAAGATGCCAGAGCCTTTACAATAGTATTAGAGTGACACACTTGGATGAGGCAAGCGAGCCGATCTCGAGCCAAAGTAATAGATTGGGGACAAAAAGGGTCTGTTCTCCAACTATATCAAGCGGTAACTGCTAGAGCAGGCGCAGCTGCTGACGGCTTAGCGACGGCATAGGAAAGAAAAGATAACAAGAGCGAGCATAGATAAGAATAGATGATTAAATGAGAGCATGTTGCTGAGCGAGCATAGATAAAGCTACGCTTACGTTACGTTAGTTTAGTATAATGACCAAAATAGAAAAGAAAGTGAATTGATAGGCAATAAAACAATGGTATAAAATTTACACTCGGGCTTCGCCCGAACATACCTCCCGTGGAAGGATCCATGCCTTTCACCTCATCTCGTAGAGGCAATAGACATAGTTTTGCAAGTGCTCTTCGGCTAACACCTGTAGCCATCCTGATCAAGGCGACTCGAGATACGCCATCAGCTCCTGGGATGAGCTCGAGGATTCTCGCTAGAGGCCACTTCAGAGGAGGGAAGTTCTCGTCCTTAACAAGAACGACATCATTGACGTGAAGCTCAGGATTCCGGGTGCGCCACTTCGTTCTTTCTTGAAGACTGGTTAAATACGATTGGCGCCAGCGAGACCAAAAAAATTTGCTGAAGCTGTGTGACCTTCTGCCAACGGTCCAAGCGATCGGCGTTTAAATGAACCAAGTCAGGCTCCAAGAAGGTTGTGATAGGGGCGCCAACTAGAAAATGGCTGGGCGTGAGTACATCGAGATCTGCAGGGTTCTCTGAAAGAGGAAACAATGGCCTTGAATTAATGATTGCACAGATATTGCACGCGAGAGTGCGCAGCTCATCAAATCCAAGAAGCGAGGATCCGAGGGCACGTCGAAGATGATGCTTAGCAAGCTTGACTGACGCCTCCCACAATCCTCCAAAATGTGGCGATCTAGGAGGAATGAAACGCCAATCGATGCAATCGTTGAGAAAAGCTTGATGCACGGCTTCTTGATGACTGTCGCTTAGGAATAGCGACTTAAGTTCCGCCAGTTCGTTCCGCGCTCCAACAAAATTTGTGGCATTATCTGACCAAATACGAATCGGTCTTCCACGGGTGCAAATGAAACGGCGAAGAGCAGAGAGGAACGCAGATGTTGTAAGATCCTTCACAAGCTCGATGTGAACCGCCTTGGTGGAGAAGCATATAAAAATGCTCATGTAGCACTTTAGTGGGGCCGGTTTCGAACTTCTGATTTATACAGGAACGGACCGCAATAGTCCACGCCGGTAACTAAAATGCACGAGATTCGCTGACTCTGTCCACCGGAAGATCTGCCATTATTTGCTCGAGAGTTCGAGGCTTCACTCTAAAGCATCTGACACACTTTTGGATTACGTGTGCTACGGTCTTTCGGCCACCGATTGGCCAGTACGTTTGACGAATGATGGCTAATAGCGACTGGGGTCCAGCGTGAAGGTGCTTTTCGTGTAAGTGCCGTATCAGAGCAGAAGTGATGGAATGATTCTTGGGCAATATTATGGGATGCCGTGCTTCAAAGTCCAAGGTAGAGTTTTAAGACGCCCTCCAACTCGAAGCAAACCGCAATCATCTAAAAATGGCGAAAGAGAGGCGATCGAGCTTGAAGCCTTGATGTCCTTTCGCGTTTCCAGGGCTCTTATTTCAGTGGATAGACGAGATTGTTGAGTAAGACGAATAAGCAGTTCGGTTCCCAAACGCAAGTCCTCCACAGTTATTCCAGACTTTCGTCGATGAATGAATTTGCATACATACGCAAAAAATTCGTTGCATTTTGGGGAAGGAATTTACAAACTTTGATTCTTCCACCAAATATCTTGACGCGCAGTTTGTAATTAGTATGGTTTTCGTGCCTCCAAAACCGGCTCTGGAAGAGCAGGTGTATTTGGCCATTGATCCTTACTGGCTGTCAAGTATGTAGGTCCATACTTCCAAAGATGAGAATTGATGAGCTCAGCTGGTAATGATCCTCGAGAAAGCATATCGGCAGGGTTTAGATCAGTTGGCACGTGCAGCCAAGACATTCCAGATGTGAGTTCCTGAATAACAGAAAGTCTATTAGCGACAAATACATTGAAGTTGGATGGTTGATTCTTGATCCAAGCCAAAACGACTGTGGAGTCACACCAGCAATAATAAGAGCACTTGAAGTTCATCAAAGACACTTCATGCATAAGCTGAGCGAGTAGCGCTGCACCACATAATTCCAACTTGGGTATTGTGATAGTCTTCAGTGGCGCTACACGAGATCTGGAAGATAGAAGATTTGCCTTGACTCCATTGTCGCCTTGCGAAACAGCGTAGATGCAAGCTCCATAAGCACTCATGCTGGCATCACAAAATCCATGCATTTCAAGGTTGCTGCTTCGAAGGAAAGATAGGCGCGGGAAAGAAATTTGTTGCATAGAGTCAAACTGCTGAATAAAGTTGATCCAAGTTGTGCGTAAGGAGACTGGCAGACTTTCATCCCAATGAAGCTTTTCTTTCCACAGCTGCTGTAGAAATATTTTTGCTTTAGTAATAACTGGCCCTATAAGTCCGAGTGGATCATAAAATCGTGCAATAGTTGACAATACAACTCGCTTAGTTGGTTTCGAAGGGACTTGATTGGGACAGAATGAAAATAATAGCTCATCCGAAGTGGGATTCCATGCTAAACCTAGCGTCTTGGTTACATCGCTGCCATCAGTAAATTTAACAAATGTTTCCCTATCTTCATGGGGTGTTTGATCGAGTACATATGTATCGTTGGAACACCATTTTTTTCTGATCTTGAAATTTCCTTTGGCTAATAGTCCTGACACCTGGCGAATTATTTCCAGCACCTCATTTGTAGTATCTCCCCCCGTTAGCAAATCATCCACGTAAAAGTCCCGCAGCACAACTTCAGAGCCAATTGGATATGACGAACTCTCGTCTGCCGCTAGTTGGTGCATAGAACGGACGGCCAGAAATGCTGCTGGTTTCGTTCCATAGGTCACGGTATCCAGCATTGAATGTCCTTAGCTCCTCGAGGGGTGAGTCACGCCACAGTATGCACTGCAGAAAACTATCTTGGGGCGAGACACGGACGCATTTTGGCTGAATTGTTGGGCCTGACATCAATATATCGTTGAGGGAATATCCTGTAGATGTACAAGCGGATCCGTCGAAAACTACTCGGAGTTTTGTGGTGGTTTTGTCTTCTCTTAAGACGCAGTGATGAGGAAGAAAAAATTTGCATTGTTTAAGTGCGTCACTTTTGACAGGGGACATGTGATTCAAATCGACGTATTCCTTTATAAATGCGGCGTATTGGGCCTTGAGAAGCGGTTTGCGAACCAACTTGCGCTCTAGATTGAGAAATCTGCGATAGGCTTGTTGATAAGAATCTCCAAGAAGACTGTCACTCAGCTTTAAAGGCAATTGAACGCAATATTCGCCACTTGGAAGCCGACCGCAATGTTTTTTGAAATTTTCCTCGCAAGCAATTTCCTCCTTTGTTGCTTCTGTAGCGGGACCGTGGCAGTTTTCCACTTCCCAGAACCTTCGCACTAGCTCATCCAAACCAACGGTAGGCGTTTGACTCAATTCCGTCGAACTAGAGGCAGCTAGGAGCACTGAGCTGCGGGAGTACTGACCTCCACCTGTGACAACCCAGCCGAGACGGGTTTTTTTGGAGTATTATAGGAAGTCCCTCTCAATTTGATCTGTCCAACGCATAAAATGTCGTAAAATAAGCTGGCTCCAATAAGTACATCGATGCGCTGAGATTTGTTAAAGTGTGGGTCAGCAAGGCTGATATTGGATGGCATTTCCCATTTGGATACATCAAATGAAGAAGCAGGCTGGTTTCCTGTAATACGTGGAGCAAGGAGAGCTGTGAGACTCGTGAAGTAATCGGAAGTCCTGGATTGAATGACCAAATTAACTGAACCTTCCGTGTGAAATGCAGAATCAGCGCCGATACCCGATACTGATACCGACCCTTTGGCTCGTTTCAGCTGAAGCTTCTGAGCAAAGCGAGAGGTTATTAAATTAATCTGAGAGCCTGAATCCAGAAGAGCCCGGCAAGGAAGAAGATCACCAACTCGACTCTTTATCATAATGACTGTCGTGGCTAGAAGCACTACGTCTGAGCTAAGATTCTGAGCAGGAGGCGAGCATGGTGATGAAGCGGCAACAAGAGAACTTGAAAGATTGGGGCCTGGGCATAAGTCTGTCTGAATAGGAGACGTAGTAGCGTTTGCAGGTTCCGTGTTAACTGACGTAGGCAGCGGATTGTTGATATGTAAAAGGGTATGATGCTTTTCACCGCATGTGCGACAAGAGCCTGAACTGCAGGAGGTATTCCGATGTCCCTTCTTCAAACAGTTGAAGCAAACTCTAAGCTTCCTTGCCTCTCTAAGACGCAAAGATGGCGAAAGGTTTCCAAAGCGAGTGCAGCTGTAAATGTTATGCCCTTTATTATCACAGAGCACGCATTCCAATACGATTGTATTTGTAGCAACAAGACTGTGTTTTGAATGAGTGATTCGTTTATGTTTTCCAACCTGACTGCTATGGATTTGAATCAACATAGCTTGATCCATGGTCTCCATGGCTTGACATCTCCTCTCCAAAAAGCCGAAAAATGGTCCCATGTTGGTATGACGTTAGGGGACAGCTCCTCCCATTTGGTCCTGGTATCAGAGTCGAGATACTTGTATGTGGAGTGAACGATGATGCATCCAGCTATTTCCTCCATGGTACCCATCGATATAAGCGCTCTCATGTGAGAATGAAGCTTGTCCGATAAAGTACGTAGCTTTGTAGTTGACCCATCTTCAACCTTCTCATGCCTCAGAATCTCAGCGACGTGTGCCTGAAAGATTAAACGTTTATTATTGAAACGATTGTTTAAAATGTCAATGCAATATCATAATTGCTCTCCGATACTTCAAAAGAGCGAACAGCCTCCAGGGCAGGTCCATCCAAACATGAGCGCAGGTGCTGGAACTTCTCAATCTTTGATAGAAAGGGCTCCTGATCTATTACTGTGCTAAACATCGAGTAAAAAGTCTGCCCACTCAGTATAACCTCCACGGAAAGTGGGAAGTTTAATGTCAGGAATATGATATCGCGACCGTACATTTCCGGAGGCAGTAACGTTGAGCTCGGGTCGTATCGTTGAGTGATGCGGCATGTTCTGGGTAGTCCTGCGGAGTGCTGAGCGAATACGAACTTCGATTTCCATCGCCAAATCCTCAAAATTGTTGCTTAAGTCGCTGCCAATTTCGCTTACATCAAGCTCTTCTAAATTAGAATGAGTAACATTAAATGAGTCGGACATTTTTTCCAAGAATTTTAAATGAACACTTAGCGCATCTTCACTGATTGGGTTGTTTTCATCATTCAATATCGTCTCTCGAAGTGAAACGGCTTTGTTGTATATTGAGAGTGCCTTTAGTTTGTAAAAGACACCCTGTTTTCCGGCACGTCATTAGACTCATCCATTTTCGACAGGCAGCAGCGAGCAAAGCACAAAGAAGAATCGAAGAACCAACCGTTTGATTTTTTTTTGGTATGCAAGCGCAAGTGCAGCGAACCCGAAGCCGCTAATGCACGTAGCTGTATTAGTGCTTGTAAGCAAGCGCGCGACGAAATGGGAACTAACCGCTTCGCGTTCGAACAGTTATGTTTAGCGGATAATTTTCACTGTTTATAATTGTTTATTTCCAAATTGTTACTGACGATCACGTCAAGGGTCACCAAATGTTGAGACAACGAGCTTTTTCGCTGACTATGATTGTTCAATAATTTCACAAATTATTAATTTCCGAAAACGTTATAAATTTTATTATAGGTATTTTGTGTGTTGAGGGTGGCCGAAGATGCCAGAGCCTTTTACAATAGTATTAGAGTGACACACTTGGATGAGGCAAGCGAGCCGATCTCGAGCCAAAGTAATAGATTGGGGACAAAAAGGGTCTGTTCTCCAACTATATCAAGCGGTAACTGCTAGAGCAGGCGCAGCTGCTGACGGCTTAGCGACGGCATAGGAAAGAAAAGATAACAAGAGCGAGCATAGATAAGAATAGATGATTAAATGAGAGCATGTTGCTGAGCGAGCATAGATAAAGCTACGCTTACGTTACGTTAGTTTAGTATAATGACCAAAACAGAAAAGAAAGTGAATTGATAGGCAATAAAACAATGGTATAAAATTTACACTCGGGCTTCGCCCGAACACTCTTCGAAAAAATTATTACTTCTCAGCTCCAACACTTTTGTAGTTCCCTGTTATCAGAATCACAGCACGGATTTGTAAAACGTCGCTCAGTTTCGTCTAACCTCCTTGAATTTTCCTCCTTTGTAACTGCCGGATTTGCAAAGCAATGTCAAACTGACGTAGTTTATACTGATTTTAGTAAAGCTTTCGATTCAGTTAATCACAATCTCCTCATCCACAAACTATCTCTACTAGGATTTCCGACTAAACTTCTTCACTGGACTAATGCGTTTGCAATCGTTCTCAGCGTGTCTGCTTCCAATCTTCTCTTTCTAAACCAGTTTTTGTCTCTTCGGGTGTGCCGCAAGGTAGCCATCTCGGGCCCTTATTATTTAACCTCTTTATCAATGATCTTCCCCAAGTTTTAACTAATTCAGCTATGTTTTTCCTACAGCGATCCGGTGTCCCCGTTATTTCTTCAATCGGATCTCGACGCTCTCAACAATTGGTGTATTATTATCGCTCTTCCTCTTAACATTTCCAAATGTAACGTCATGACCTTCCATCGCAACAAGCCTTACCTTTTTGACTTCACAATTAATAACATTTCCTTGGAACGCCTGTACAAAGTTAATGACTTAGGCATTATCTTCGTTCCGAACTTATGTTTTAATTCTCATATATCCGCTATTTCGAATAAAGCCAAAGGAGTCCTTGGCTTTATCAAAAGATGGTCGAAGGAATTTTCTGACCCCTATACCACTATTCCTATACCAACTACTCTACGTTTCTCTTGTACGGCCTATCTTGGAATATGGTTCCTGTATCTGGTCTCCCCATTACAAAAAATATCAAGATATGCTTGAGTCCGTTCAAAAACAATTCCTTATCTTTGCCCTGCGCGGACTTAATTGGGACCCCTCCGTCATCTTCCTTCTTATGAGAGTCGGCTGCGTCTCATTAACTTGCACTCTCTTGAAAGCCGTAGAACTTGTCATGGAATTCTCTTTCTCCAAAAACTTCTCCTAGGCGAGGTTGAATCCTCGGCCCTTATTAGCCTTATCAGTATTGCTGTCCCATCCCGCCCGACTAGGCATTACTTTCCTCTCCGTCTTCCTCTCTGTCCTTCAAACTACTCTGACCATGAATCTTTCCGTAGCCTTTGCCGAGATTATAATAAATTTTTCCATCTTTTTTCCTTTGATACTTGCGCCTCCAAAGTAAAATCTTCTTTAATGAATAATTTAAGTTAACTTTCTTCTGCCTTGTATTGTGTTACCGTACTTTCCAGTAGCAGATAATTTTATGATTTGTACATTCCTATTTTTACACAGTTTAACTGTCCATAGTTGAACTCTAAACATTAAAAATTAAACATTAAACATAGGGTATAGGGTATAGGGAGCCAACAAGGGGCTAGAACGATGAAATGTCATTACTTTGCATTTCGAGGCATTAAGGTGTAAGAAGTTTGCACAACACCATGACTGAAAGTTATTGAGATCGGCTTGCAAGCGAGAATGAAATGAAATGTCCTTATACTGGACACAGAGTTTTACATCATCCGCATACATAAGTGCTTGGGAGTATGTTAATACCGAAGGCAAGTCATTAATAAAGAGTGTGAAGAGTAAGGGTCCTAGATGGCTGCCCTGTGGTACTCCCCAAGAAACCTTTACTGGTGAAGAGAGGGAGTTTTTGAAGAGGACTCTTTGAGACCTGGAACAAAGATAGCTGGAAATCCATCTCAGGAGGTTGGGCGACACTAGACTTTGCTAACTCTGCTGCGAAGGGAGACAATAGCATGAGAGACAATACGCCAAATTAGTGTTCGTAGCCGTCTCCAGACACTGCTACGACGATTAATATAAAAGAAAGTACTAATTAGGACTAAGCGAGAAGGGAAAGAATGATCTCAAGTAAGGGAAAATATATTTTGACTGCACTGCGAATTAATTTGGATTGCATTTAAATTTTATCGAACAATTCGTCAATCATTTGTAATAATTTACTTGCTTGAGCGCATGAAAAACAGCAGAACCTCTGATGAAACAATTCTGTGTGGATTGACATGAGCACGAAAGATTTCACTCCTTTCCTTAGTGGAAATCAATGGAGTTAAATATTTTGTTCGTTTTTCACTAGACTAATAAGCAGCTGCTGGTGTACCGATGGTCACTACAGACCTAATCGACACACTGGAGCCCCAGCCCCAGCCCCGCCCACTCCCACTCCATCCACAAGCTCCGCCACTTCTGGCGCCCAACAACAACATGGAGGATGGCAAAATCAGCAATAGACGGTATGGATGTTTTAAAGAGATCCAAGTGCCCCAAAGGCAGAGATGTTATAGAGATACTTCCTTCTGAGTTGAGTGCAAAAAATGCTGTGAAAATAGGTACAAATGTTTTAGAATGGGTATTCATCTTCATGGAAAATATTACAAAAATAAATAACCCCATCTTCCAGCACCTAAGTTCATTTTTTTATTGTCAGGCCTGAAATATAAATAGCAGCCTACGTATCCCTAAACTCTTCAAGTATCCGGTATAAAAAATGTTATTTAGAGAATTCCTAGGATAGTTGAAAAGCAGAATTTCTTAATTGAGCAATAACTAACTGCACACCTGATGAAAATGAATCATTTACTAACAGATTCGACTACAAGATTATTAGAATCGATCACACAGCACAGTGCTTTACGTCAAACGTACTTAGAGTAAAAAGTTTAGCATCACAAAACAGGAAATAAATAGACACATTCAGATAGCCTACAGTCATTCGAAGCAATTCAGTCGTCGGGAACAGATATAAAATTCAACAAACATAAAAATAATAAAAAATATAAAAATGGGAAAAGAAAATAGTGAGTGAAATACAAAATTAAAAGTAAAAAGTACCAATGGGAATTTTTTTAATAAAATAAATTTATTCCGATTAGAATATAAGCCGAACGCCGAAAAACCAACAAAACCAACCATCAAACGGGATTTCGGGAAGCCCCTCCAGCAGCATCAACTAAAAGGTAAGTGAAGGATGGTTTTGACCCTGGCTGTAGGTTGTTTACTTTTAAGTTGTACCTTTTGGGAGGAATTAGTTGCAATTTTGGAGGACATCTGCGTACTCATGTGCGTTGCTTAAAAAGTAGCCAAATAGCCCTAGACCCCTAGATGAAACGCGACTTTTTGTTTTTGTTTTAATTAGCTATGTTTCTATCACATAAGGAGGATGCAGAAGAAAAGCTGCCTATAGAGGCTGATATTTCGGTCGAATTTAGCAAGCAAAAAGTTAGTAAATTTTGACATTTTATTAAAAGGCATACTTGATGGTTTCCATTTCATATGGGTAGCAATGAAGCTTTGAAATACCGTGACCGACCGCTAGATGAATTTACACGTCAATTCTTGATAAATCGCGGTCCATTGAGGGTATTTTGTTTTGTTTTAGATTTTTTTAGCGCAGGTCCGTGTATCGATTATTTACCATCAATTCTTCCACTCTCCTTCACGAATCTTTAGCTGCTGGTGCCTCTGCGGACGGAGAACAGGTTACTCACCCTCCATATGGAGGTCCTGCCGCCTCTGGCTTGCAGAAGCAGAAGCAGGAAGAGGAGCAGGGAGAATGGCAGACACAGAGGTGTCAGAAGAGGCGCGATAAGGCCGGGGAAGGCTGGGGCGGACAGAACCAGCAGCAGCAGCCACTTCCACAACAGCGCGGACAATACCGCGACCCTATAGAAAAACAGAACCGACAACAGCAGGCAGGACAACAGCGTCTTCAGGGCCACAATGAACAACGCCAAGGAGGCTCCCAGTTCTATAGTCCACCCCAACCGCAAGGCGAACTCCCCCAATGGCCAAGAGCCCAGGGACGAGGTCTGCCTCTGCAGCCTCTGCAGCCTCAGATCCCAAGAGCTCAAGGACGAGGTCTGCCTCTGCCGCCTCTGCTGCCTCAGTCCCAAAAAGCCCAGGAACGAGGTCTGCCTCTGCAGCCTCAGATCCCAAAAGGACGAGGTCTGCCTCTGCCGCCTCTGCTGCCTCAGTCCCAAAAAGCCCAGGAACGAGGTCTGCCTCTGCAGCCTCAGATCCCAAGAGCTCAAGAACGAGGTCTGCCTCTGCCGCCTCTGCTGCCTCAGTCCCAAAAAGCCCAGGAACGAGGTCTGCCTCTGCCGCCACTCCCAGCAGGCACCATGAAGCGAGGAACTTTGGGAAGACCAGGTCAAGTATCTGTCAATTATCTCGACGTTAACTTGGATAAAATGCCTGCGGTGGCCTATCATTACGATGTGAAGATCACGCCAGAGTGTCCTAAGAAGTTCTATCGTCAGGCTTTTGAGCAGTACAGAGTTGAACATTTGGGCGGTGCGATTGCCGCATATGATGGACGTGCATCGTGCTACTCAGTTGTGAAACTAAAGTGCAGCTCCCAGGGCCAAGAAGTGAAAGTAAGTGTTGTATATTTCGCTGAGTTTGATGTGCTTTAGAAGTGAAACTTGCTCTGTTGTCGTCCAGGTAACAGATCGCCACGGCCGTACCTTGCATTACACTCTGGAGCTCAAGCAGACACAGGACTCGGAAGTCGATTTGAGCTCACTAAGAAGGTGAGTGAACCGAATGTGTCGGCAGAGAATCGGCATAATGCAGTTTTCCATTTTTGCAGCTACATGAAGGACAAGATTTATGATAAGCCCATGCGAGCCTTGCAGTGTCTGGAGGTTGTGTTGGCGGCTCCCTGTCATAACACCGCTATACGCGCCGCTCGCTCCTTCTTCAAAGGTCTGATCCCGGAAACGCCTTCGATCTTAACGACGGCTACGAAGCTCTGGTTGGGCTCTATCAAACATTCGTGCTTGGCGATCGCCCGTTTGTTAATGTGGACATATCACACAAGGCCTTTCCGAAGGCCATGTCGATCATTGAGTATATAGAGCAGTATCAGCGGCAGAAAATTGACAAAAGCACAAATCTTGACTGCAGGCGTTCTGATATTGAGTCATTCCTAAATGGCATTAATATAATTTACGACCCGCCTGCCTGTTTTGGCAGCGCCCCTCGCGTCTTCAGAGTCAACGGGCTTTCCAAGGTGCCGGCTAGCACTCAGACATTTGAGCTGGATGGGAAAATAAACGACCGTTGCACAGTACTACAAGTCTCGGCAGTATAATTTAAAGTTTCCGAACCTTCTCTGCTTGCATGTTGGGCCGCCGTTGAAACACATTTATTTGCCTATCGAACTATGTCGCATTGAGGATGGGCAGAATGTGAATGTGAGTTGAAAATCTCCCAAGGGAGAGCAGGGAGCTTCCCTTCACTCCAAATCATTCTGCATTTCCTGCTTTTATTTATTATTCTTTTCAGCGCAAGGATTCTGCTGCTCGGGTGGCGGCCATGGTTAAGTTTGCTGCCACGTCAACCAACGAGAGGAAGGCCAAGATCGTCCGCTTGCTGGAATATTTCAAGCACAATTTAGACCCGACCATCAGCCACTTTGGCATACGCCTGGGCAATGACTTCATCGTCGTGAATACACGCACGCTCAATGCGCCTCAGATTGAGTACAAAAACAACAATTTGGCTTCGGTGAGGAACGGTTCGTGGCGCATGGATCGCATGCAATTCTTTGAACCCAAGCCAAAGCCACATAAATGGGCCATACTCTACGGTAAGATTAACTACCAGTATGTGGACGAGCTTCAGAAGATGGTAAGTTCATTGCATTGCATTGCATTGCATTGCATTGCATTGATGGAAGCAGCATTTCAAAAAGCGATATATATATTCTGATCCGACTAATCCTGACTAATTTTCGTCGCAGGTTCTTCAGCAGAGTCGCACCGTCAATCTGTGCCTGGATACCAAAGCCGAGAAAAGGAATTACAAGGACGAACGTGAACTAGATGCTCATTTCCACGATTTCAAAAAAAATCAATTTGATTTGGTGTTCGTTATTATCCCAAATGTCGGGCGCTGTTATGATGTCGTGAAGCAAAAGGCTGAGCTGCAGCATGGCATTCTCACCCAATGCCTCAAGCAGATCACAGTCGAGCGTAAATGTAACGCGCAGTGTATTGGTAACGTTCTACTGAAGGTCAATTCCAAGCTGAACGGGATCAATCACAAGCTAAGGGATGACCCGCGCTGTCTGCTAAAGAACGCCATGTTTTTGGGTGCCGATGTGACTCATCCGTCGCCCGATCAGCGGGAGATCCCCAGTGTGGTGGGTGTTGCCGCCTCCCATGATCCATTCGGGGCTTCATATAACATGCAATATCGCTTGCAACGCTCTGCCCTGGAGGAGATCGAGGACATGGAGTCGATAACCCTTGAGCACTTGCGTGTTTATTATCAGTTCCGGAAATCCTATCCCGAGCACATCATCTATTATCGTGATGGTGTCAGCGATGGTCAGTTTCCCAAGATCAAAAATGAAGAGTTGAGAGGAATTTCTGCGGCCTGCTGCAAGGTAATTTGAACCGTTGCATCCAGATTTTGTTGTCATTTTCTATCGCTAGTCGACCTCCGCCTCCGCCTTTCCGCCTTTTCGCCTTTCAGATGCACATTAAACCCAAGATTTGCTGCGTCATTGTAGTTAAGCGGCATCATACGCGCTTCTTTCCGAACGGAGCTCCATCGCAGTATAACAAGTTCAACAATGTCGATCCGGGAACCGTCGTCGATCGCACCATTGTCCATCCCAATGAGATGCAGTTCTTCATGGTCAGCCATCAGTCGATTCAGGGGACGGCCAAGCCGACGCGTTACAACGTAATTGAGAATACGGGCAACTTGGATATTGATGTACTGCAGCAATTGACATACAATCTTTGTCACATGTTTCCTCGTTGCAACCGCGCAGTGTCTTATCCGGCTCCGGCATATTTGGCACATCTGGCTGCGGCACGTGGACGTGTCTACCTCACTGGGTGCGATATTAATAATATTATTGTTTCATATATTCGTTCTGATAACGTCATATCTTGACTGCTTTTCTTCCAGCTCCAGCAAGTTCCGTTCTCCACAGGAGGAGTACGCAAAGCGTTTGATTGTTCCAGAGCTCATGAAGAAGAATCCCATGTACTTCGTGTAGGCTGAAAATTGAAAATCAGCTTCACTTCTGCCTCTAGTAATTCAATTCAAATATGATTATTCTTTATAAATTTTACCAATTGTATATTTTATCATTATCATTATGTAAATGCTAACACACTCTACTCTACTCTACTCTACGTTATAGCTATTCTTGGACGTTGCATTCAATGACTGCATCATTCAAGAGGCGATGCAATTACTGCACCATCAAGTGGCCCGTGTGACACCAGCAGAAGGCTGTTACGCGCGGATCCCAGGCAAAACGCAGCCCTCCTCCCGCCCAACCGACCGAAGGGGAAGGAAGGGAATTAGTGGTGTATATAATATGGTAGAGGATTCCCTCCGAGCATAAGACCCTAAACGGTTCATGCAAGGAATAATTCGATCTACAAAGTGGAAAAATACAACGGTATATGGTTATGTTAGGTTAGGTTTAGGCGGCAGCCTGGGGGAGCGATAACACGGTATATAGTTATAGTGCGGTATATAGTTTCTAGTGAATCATCTAATAGGAATCGTGAAGTTTATGCGGCTCAACAGATCAGGGCTATCCACGTCTCCCTTGATCAAGTTGTGCATAAAAATCACACCAAGCATTTTTCTACGGTTAACTAAGGATGGGAAGTTTACTAAAAGCAGTCTACTAGAGTCAGATGGCAGTCTCACACCCGCATCCCAGTTAAGGCCCCGCAGAGCAAAGAGTAAAAAAAAAGTTTTTCTGTTCTGATTCTATACGGTCCTGGTGTACTTTGTACTGAGGGCACCATACACAGGAGCCGTATTCTAAGATATATAGGGGATCGTCAAATTCCTTTGACCACCTCTTAATAAACCCAAGCACGCCCATGGCCTTATTTACCATGGTAAAACGTGTTCAGAAAACTTTAGCTTGGCGTCTTATATAACACCAAGATCATCCACCAGGGTAATTCTCTCAAGAGAACCACCACATAGGGTATAGGGAGCCAACAAGGGGCTAGAACGATGAAATGTCATTACTTTGCATTTCGAGGCAAAATCGATATATCGATATATAATAATCGATGTAATATATATAATCGATATATCATCGATATATCTATCGTTGCTGATGGTCGCGTCTTTACTTCGCTCCGCCTAATAATTATTTTTTTCCGTGATTTAAGGAGAATAATTACATTATAAAACGTTTATTGTGTTTGTAATTAATCGTGCATTCCGTTTGCTACATGTGCATAACCAGTACTCGTGTTTTCGAGTAGTTATTCCCAAATTTTTAATCCAATTTGTGCTTTCTTTCCTACCCCGTCATTCTTAGTCACCTGCAGCTGCATTGTTGTTGACATATGTATTGTCGATGCACTCTATCTGAGCCGCTCTCTATTTTTATCTACATTTTCATCTCTGCATAAATACTAACAGTCGTATCGCGTTATGCGTTATTGTTTGTGCTACTTGATCATTATTAGTTTCGACTTAAAGTCATCGCTCAAGCATTTTCCTCGATTAATCTCACCTTTCTCATATTTATTTTCCTCATCTTTTCATAATGAGTATTTGTTGTGCTAAACGCTGCCGCTCAGCTGCCACACGGCAAACATTCACCTTCTGCTGGTTGTGTGATAACATGGCACACACTGTTTGCGCCGACTTTGGGCAAATTGGAGGACGCCTAGTCGATTTCATAAAGACTCGCTGCGGTCTCAACTGGACCTGTTGGGACTGCAGAGCTATTGAGAACGACATGCGGGTTTTTGTGAGACAGACTCATACTGAATTCGCTGCGCTCAACTCCGGAGTCAAAATGCTACAGGATAAGTTTCTAGCGATGGAGTCTCATTTCAAAACCTTAAAAATTTTGACTGAGTCGCCAAAGCGAAAACAAAGCCAAACTCTAATCCGGTCGTGTCTCTTCCTGTCGGAATTTTGACGCCATGGACCTTTGTTCTAATGGTTCTAATGGAACCATTGCACCGACTACGACGGCGGCCTCATCTGCAGTCTCTCCTGCAGTCGCACCTGCCGCGAAACATCTCCTCTTTTAAAATTCTCGTCCCGGATAAGCATGTAAATAGTTAGTTTGACCCCTCTTTCTGGCCGGTGCATACGATTTGTCACCTCTTTACAAATCGTCCCACCAGCCCTGATCATCGAGTTGGTATTCTTCCAACTCCTTCTCCGTCTGCTACATCTTCTGTAGCAAAACTAACTTCTTCCTAGTACGTTAAAGATTGCCTATCAGAACGTTCGTGGCTTTAACAGCAAGCTCAACAAGTTACATACTGATAGTGCAACTTTTGAGGCCGACATTATCGCTTTCTCCGAAACCTGGCTTCATCCCTCAATCTCTGATTCCGAAATCCTTATTGACAAATTTAACATTTATAGATCGGATCGTCTATCTCGTGGTGGTGGTGTCCTGATTGCTGTCCGTTCTGACATAACATCCCAACTTTTGCTGTCGAAGCTCATAACCGTTATTGAAATTATAGTAGTTAAAATTCGACTCTCCTCGATAAATCTATTTATATCGTGCTCTTTTATCCCACCGTCCTCTGAATTTTCAACCTACATGCTTCACGCCTTACATGCCCTTTTTCAAACTGTTTCGTCCCAACTTAATGAGTCCGATTGTCTTATCGTCCTCGGAGATTTCAATCTTCCAAATATTTCCTGGTCTCCATCCAAAGACTCCAACCAGATGTTCCCATTCATGCAGCACGATTTCGTTTATTCTCTGTCCGACTCATCATTGGGTCAGATAAACGGCATATGCAATACCATAGGTAGGATTTTAGACCTTGTCTTTACTACCGACTCTACGAACACTTTAGTCCACAGAGGTTCCCCTCTATCTTTTCCCGAAGACCTTTACCATCCTACCCTGAATATAGATGTCCAGCTGCCTTCTCCTGGTCCCACCAAATCCTTCATGAAGCCTTCGGCTATATTTTGCTTCAAGAGGGCTTATTTTATCTCTTTGAATAGCGCACTTTCTCTGATAGATTGGTCATTCTCGACGACTTTCGTGAGATCGAGCACTGTTTATAGCACTGTTTTTTTCATCTTGCCTACCTTTGTTCCATTAGAGGGGAAACCCTCTCAGAAATCTTTCTGGCCCTATTTGGTTCACTCCGCGGCTAGTAAACCTAAGGAATATAAAATCTCGTTTATATAAGAGGTTTAAACTGTCTGGCTCGCAGTCAGATTTCTCTAAGTATTCAATTGCAAAATCTAAATTTTCCATTTGTAATACCCTATGCTATAACAGTTATTTGGCAAAATGTAAGCTCAACTTTAAACGAGATCCTAAACAATTCTTTAAGTTTGTTAACTCTAAACGTAATTCTTCACAATATCCCTCTTCTTTACACTTAAATGGTACTTCCGATACTTCAGATAACAATTCCGATATCGCTAACCTATTTGCTTCATTTTTTCAACTTTGCTACTCTGCTCCTTCTAATAACATGCCCTCTATTCTCGCCTCACCCAACGACTATCCTGCCGCGCACTCATATCCAATCCCTTTTAATAGTTCAAGTTGTATCCATCCCCCCTTTATTGATTATGATGGCCTTCTAACTAATTTAAAATCATGTAAATTTTCTTTCTCCACTGGTCCAGATTTGGTTCCCAGTGCCGTGCTCAAACTTTGTGCGGATTCTCTTTGCGTGCCCCTCTTGAAACTGTTCAACCTCTCTCTCGAGCTTGGTGATTTTCCCACCGTCTGGAAAGAATCCTACATAATTCCTATTCATAAAAAGGGGTCTAAATCAGACGTCTCAAACTACCGTTGTATCTCCAATTTATCTGCCATTCCTAAACTCTTCGAAAAAATTATTACTTCTCAGCTCCAACACTTTTGTAGTTCCCTGTTATCAGAATCACAGCACGGATTTGTAAAACGTCGCTCAGTTTCGTCTAACCTCCTTGAATTTTCCTCCTTTGTAACTGCCGGATTTGCAAAGCAATGTCGAACTGACGTAGTTTATACTGATTTTAGTAAAGCTCCACAAATCACAATCTCCTCATCCACAAACTATCTCTACTAGGATTTCCGACTAAACTTCTTCACTGGACTAATGCGTTTTGCAATCGTTCTCAGCGTGTCTGCTTCCAATTTTCTCTTTCTAAACCAGTTTTTGTCTCTTCTTCCGCAAGGTAGCCATCTCGACGCTCTTTATCAATGATCTTCCCCAAGTTTTAACTAATTCAGCTATGTTTTTCCTACAGCGATCCGGTGTCCCCGTTATTTCTTCAATCGGATCTCGACGCTCAACAATTGGTGTATTATTAACGCTCTTCCTCTTAACATTTCCAAATGTAACGTCATGACCTTCCATCGCAACAAGCCTTACCTTTTGACTTCACAATTAATAACATTTCCTTGGAACGCCTGTACAAAGTTAATGACTTAGGCATTATCTTCGTTCCGAACTTATGTTTTAATTCTCATATATCCGCTATTTCGAATAAAGCCAAAGGAGTTCTTGGCTTTATCAAAAGATGGTCGAAGGAATTTTCTGACCCCTATACCACTATTCCTATACCAACTTCTCTACGTTTCTCTTCTACGGCCTATCTTGGAATATGGTTTCCTTCTGGCTATAATAATAGATTAAACAATCTGGTAGATATAGTAATTTTCTGAGTTCTTAGTTTTCTCGTATCTTCAAAGTTTCCTACCTTTGTTCCTTTAGTTTCCCCTCTCAGAAATCTTTCTGGCCCTATTTGGTTCACTCCGCGGCTAGTAAACCTAAGGAATATAAAATCTCGTTTATATAAGAGGTTTAAACTGTCTGGCTCGCAGTCAGATTTCTCTAAGTATTCAATTGCAAAATCTAAATTTTCCATTTGTAATACCCTATGCTATAATAGTTATTTGGCAAAATGTAAGCTCAACTTTAAACGAGATCCTAAACAATTCTTTAAGTTTGTTAACTCTAAACGTAATTCTTCACAATATCCCTCTTCTTTACACTTTAATGGTACTTATGCAGATAACAATTCCGATATCGCTAACCTATTTGCTTCATTTTTTCAACTTTGCTACTCTGCTCCTTCTAATAACATGCCCTCTATTCTCGCCTCACCCCACGACTATCCTGCCCCGCACTCATATCCTATCCCTTTTAATAGTTCAAGTTGTATCCACCCCCCCCTTTATTGATTATGATGGCCTTCTAACTAATTTAAAATCATGTAAATTTTCTTTCTCCACTGGTCCAGATTTGGTTCCCAGTGCCGTGCTCAAACTCTGTGCGGATTCTCTTTGCGTGCCCCTCTTAAAAACTGTTCAAATCTCTACAAAATTTAACTATTCATAAAATAAAAAAGGGTCCAAATCAGACGTCTCAAACTACCGTTGTATCTCCAATTTATCTGCCATTCCTATACTGATTTTAGTAAAGCTTTCGATTCCCTGTTATCAGAATCACAGCACGGATAATCGCTCACAATCCTTTACAATTTTCCTCATCCAAAGTCAAAACTACTAGTTTATACTGATTTTAGTAAAGCTTTCGATTCAGTTAATCAAATCTCCTCATCCACAAACTATCTCTACTAGGATTTCCGACTAAACTTCTTCACTGGACTAATGCGTTTTGCAATCGTTCTCAGCGTGTCTGCTTCCAATCTTTTCTCCAGTTTTTATAAACCAGTTTTGTCTCTTCGGATCTCGACGCTCTCAACAATTGGTGTACTATTAACGCTCTTCCTCTTAACATTTCCAAATGTAACGTCATGACCTTCCATCGCAACAAGCCTTACCTTTTTGACTTCACAATTAATAACATTTCCTTGGAACGCCTGTACAAAGTTAATGACTTAGGCATTATCTTCGTTCCGAACTTATGTTTTAATTCTCATATATCCGCTATTTCGAATAAAGCCAAAGGAGTCCTTGGCTTTATCAAAAGATGGTCGAAGGAATTTTCTGACCCCTATACCACTAAACTACTCTACGTTTCTCTTCTACGGCTTATCTTGGAATATGGTTCAATTTTTAACTTTGAGCGCTCATATCTTCTAAACTAAAACTTCTAAACGTTCCGTTTATTTTGAAAATTCGATTTTTTAAAGCTCTGTACAAGTCTATTAGATACGTATATTCATTTTATCCAAAGCGCTCATAAAAGCGCTCGGCTGATGTCCCACTGTGCGGCGTTGCGTAGCCACTTCAAATTGATTTCTTCCTTCTGGCTATAATAATAGATTAAACAATCTGGTAGATATAGTAATTTTCTGAGTTCTTAGTTTTCTCGTATCTTCAAAGTTTCCTACCTTTGTTCCTTTAGTTTCCCCTCTCAGAAATCTTTCTGGCCCTATTTGGTTCACTCCGCAGCTAGTAAACCTAAGGAATATAAAATCTCGTTTATATAAGAGGTTTAAACTGTCTGGCTCGCAGTCAGATTTCTCTAAGTATTCAATTGCAAAATCTAAATTTTCCATTTGTAGGGTATTACAAATGCTATAATAGTTATTTGGCAAAATGTAAGCTCAACTTTAAACGAGATCCTAAACAATTCTTTAAGTTTGTTAACTCTAAACGTAATTCTTCACAATATCCCTCTTCTTTACACTTTAATGGTACTTATGCAGATAACAATTCCGATATCGCTAACCTATTTGCTTCATTTTTTCAACTTTGCTACTCTGCTCCTTCTAATAACATGCCCTCTATTCTCGCCTCACCCCACGACTATCCTGCCCCGCACTCATATCCTATCCCTTTTAATAGTTCAAGTTGTATCCACCCCCCCCCCCTTTATTGATTATGATGGCCTTCTAACTAATTTAAAATCATGTAAATTTTTCTTTCTCCACTGGTCCAGATTTGGTTCCCAGTGCCGTGCTCAAACTCTGTGCGGATTCTCTTTGCGTGCCCCTCTACAAATCCCTACAAAATCCCTATTCATAAAAAGGGGGTCCAAATCAGACGTCTCAAACTACCGTTGTATCTCCAATTTATCTGCCATTCCTAAACTCTTCGAAAAAATTATTCAGTTCTCAGCTCCAACACTTTTTGTAGTTCCCTGTTATCAGAATCACAGCACTAATGGATTTGTAAAACGTCGCTCAGTTTCGTCTAACCTCCTTGAATTTTCCTCCTTTGTAACTGCCGGATTTGCAAAGCAATGTCAAACCGACGTAGTTTATATCAAAAGATGGTCGAAGGAATTTTCTGACCCCTATACCACTAAACTACTTATCTACGTTTCTCTTCTACGGCCTATCTTGGAATATGGTTCCTGTATCTGGTCTCCCCATTACCAAAAATATCAGGATATGATTGAGTCCGTTCAAAAACAATTCCTTATCTTTGCCCTGCGCGGCCTACTTAATTAGGACCCCTCTCGTCATCTTCCTTCTTATGAGAGTCGGCTGCGCCTCATTTTGAAAATTGCACTTTTTGAAAGCCGTAGAACTTGTCATGGAATTTCTTTTTCCACAAACTTCTCCTAGGCGAGGTTGAATCTTCGGCCCTCATTAGCCTTATCAGAATTGCTGTCCCATCCCGCCCGACTAGGCATTACTTTCCTCTCCGTCTTCCTCTCTGTCCTTCAAACTACTCTGACCATGAATCTTTCCGTAGCCTTTGCCGCGATTACAATAAATTTTTCCATCTTTTTCCTTTGATACTTGCGCTTCCAAAGTAAACTCTTCTTTAATGAATAATTTAAACTTAACTTTTTAGGCCTTGTATTGTGTTAAAATCTAAACATTCCAGTAGCAGATAATTTTATGATTTGTACATTGTAAAATCATTTTACACAGTTTAAACTGTCCATAGTTGAACTCTAAACATTAAACATTAAACATTAATAACCTCATTAAGGATTTTGATTGGTCCGTTCAATACTTATGCACTGATGTTATAAAAGACACACACATTTTTATACCCGATACTCAAAATGAGTATTGGGGTATATTAGATTTGTGGTGAAAATGGATGTGTGTAACGTCCAGAAGGATGCGTTCCCGACCCCATAAAATATATATATTCTTGATCAGCATCAATAGCCGAGTCGATTGAGCCATGTCTGTCTGTCCGTCCGTCCGTCCGTCCGTCCGTCCGTCCGTCCGTCTGTCCGTCCCTATTAGCGCCTAGTGCTCAAAGACCAATATAAAAGCAGAGCAACGACATTTTGTGTCCAGACTTCTGTGATATGTCACTGTTACAAGTATATTTCAAAAACTTCGCCCCGCCCACTTGCGCCCCTTTGCAAAGGACGAAAATCTGTGGCATCCACAATTTTAAAGATATGAGAAAATTAAAAATGCAGAATCGTAGAGAATAAATTTATCTTCTAGACTGCAAATGAATCTGAATTGGATCGCATCAAGCCTATAGCCAGAATGAAGAAAACAATTTCATTTTTTGGAACGCCCTGTCTCTCTCTAACACACACGTATCATAGCCGGCTTTGCCTATTGCTAAATATGAGTTCCAAGATCTCAGAGACTATAAGAGCTAGAGCAACCAAATTTGGTATCCACACTCCTGTGATATCGGACCTTGACAGATTTGTTTCAAAATTTCTCCCCATTACCTTCCGCCCCCGCAAAGGACGAAATTGTGTGGCATCCACAGATCTCAGAGACTATTAGACCTGACTGTAGAGCTCTCACTGCTACACAACTATTTGTAATTTTTCACTGCAGAACTCACTGTTGATAGCTCACTGCTTCAAAATTTCGCCCCACCCCGTTCCGCAACCATAAACAACGAAAATCTGTGGCAACCACAATTTTGAAGATAGGAGATAGGAGAAAATTAAAAACGCACAATCATAGAGAATGGCCATATCTACCAGATTGCCGAATTTTTTCATCTTGCCTAATCCGAATCAGATCGGATTATTGTTTATAGCCAAAAGAAACAAATCAATTTGTAATGGCTACGCAGCGCCCGTCGACACGTTCTGACTGATTTTCTGTCTCTCTTTTACGCAGTTCTTTGTCGTTTAATGAAGCCATAAACTGAACATGTATCGGGTATAAATGTAGAGTTGCGGTCGCAGCAGCAACTCACAACGTTCCCCCTCGTTTTCAATGTACTTGATACATTTTGTAATTCTTGTGTCCCGCTTTCTTGTCCGATTAGATCTGAGAAACCTCCTTGGTTCAACAAAGAGATATCCAATCTAAAAAGGTTAAAATCAAGACTGTATAAAAAAGTTCAAGAAATAGGTTCTAATTCTCTCTTGGATTTATAGAGGTGGTCAAAGGAGTTTGACTCCTGTGTATGGTGCCCTCAGTACAAAGTACACCAGGACCGTATAGAATCAGACCAGAAAAAACTTTACTTTTTGCTCTGTGTGGCGTCAACTGGAATGCAAGTGTGAGGGTGCCATTTTATCCTAATAGATTGCTTTTAATAAACCTTCCATCCTTAGTTAAGCGTAGAATAATGCTTGGTGTGATTTTTATGCACAACTTGAGCAGGGGTGACATAGACAGCCCTGATCTGTTGAGCCGCATAAACTTCACGATTCCTATTAGACCTATTCCTATTCCTGTATACCGTTGTTCCTTCCACTTTGTAGATCGAATTATTCCTAGCATGAACCTTTTGGGGTCTTATGCTCGGATTATAATTCCCTTTATTAAATTACTAATCCTCTCACACCTTTCTAGTAATTAGTAATTGTAGTGGTATTTGTATTTTGAATGCATGCTTAGTTTCTTACTAAGTGCTAAGTGCTACTAAGTGCCTCGAATATTAGTCTAACAGCTATCTTTCCTGCATGTTCGCGTTCGGTTCGGCTACGCGCCGCGCGTCATGCGGCAGCGCCCCTCGGTCGGTTGGGCGGGAGGAGGGCTGCGTTTTTCCTGGTTGTGCAGACGTTTTACGCTTACTGTTTACGAAGCTGTAAAACTGTTTTGGGTCCTGTGAAAAACTTATCCTACATCGAGATAGGTAGTTCTTATAGCATTGAGCATTAAGAACTGAAAAGTTTGACCGAGCTATTTCATAGCGAGAAAGAAAAGTAGGAGAACCAACTTCTTGAAATTTTGTATATAGTCTGAATTTTAAGTTTTTTAGACTGGATAACCCGTTGGTAAGTCAAGGGTGTATCCAAGATCTAATCGGACAAGAAAGCGGGACACAAGAATCAAAAAATGTGTCAAGTGCATTGTACAAAATTTTTGTGTCTTTTATAGCATTAGTGCCCAAGTACAAGGCAGACCAATCAAAATCCCTAATGAGGTTATTAAGATTTGCAAACCCGGCTTCACGAATGCAGCGGACACATTCAGATAGCCTACTCGACCGATCCAATACAGCTGGTCCTATATCTAGCGAAACTTCGAAAGTAGGATGTAAGGCGTCTTCAGGTATAGTGAGTGGAAGTGTAGAATTGAGACATGGGCACTAGGTTATTAGACAAGTTGAAGTCACCAAGAACTATCATATGATCTTTGTTTGATAACGAGAAAGAAACAGCGTTTAAAGCGGTCAAGTGAGATATCCGAAGAAGGTGGAATATACGAGCAAGTAATGAATACAGCTAAAAAGGAAAGAATCAGTTTTAAACACAGGGATTCCAGTTCTTGCTGAACCTGGACTGTGAAGTGTTCCGACGAGAAGTTTGCAAGTGCAATTGCACTGCAATCAGAATCAATTTCCGATCTGCAAACCTCAGAATCAAGAATGTCCGGCTTTACCGATTTGCCGAAATGTGTTTATAAGGAAAATTATTTGAATTTCAAATAAAGAAATAACAATTAAGCGAAGTTCAAATTGTTTTAGCGGAATTTGTGGATGGGGAAAAAACTTTAATTGCCAATTATAAAACCTCTCCTGAGGCTGAGCACACTTCCAATTCAAGGAATTTCAAGCTTGCTGACCCGGCAAAGGTCAAAAGGTCATAATCTCCCCGGCACGTGCATCATTAGCGTCACATCGTCTTGGGCCGAATGTGCAAACTTTTGCTGGCTGGTCTTCTTCACATTTCATGTAATTATAAAAAATTTGTGTGCCCACGCCCACGCCCACGCCCACACCTCCACTTTCCACCAAAAAATAAAAAAGTCTGGGCTTCTGCGAAGGACAAAATGGCGTCGACGTTGTGGCCATAATTAAAACGTCGAGCCCTGTTGACCAAAGAAGACAACGTCGGCCACTTAACTCTTGACCAGAGCTGAGGCTGAGGCTCCAAGCGAATCTGTATCCTTATTTGTATCCGTTTCCGTATCCGACCGTGGAAATACGGAAAGGAACAGCCCACACACAAGCCACAAAAGCAAACTTTTCATTGGGGAGCACTTTGGATTATGGCCGCCTCGAGTGCACATGAAACACGAGCCCGAGGACGAGGATGAGGACGAGCATGAGGATTTGGATTGCGGCATCCATCTAACTTCGCTTTTCAGATTTCTGCCTCTCTTGCTGCGGGTTAACCATCTTAATGAATCTCCTTTAAGGGCCGCCAAGCAATTAAAGTTCAAATGAGCTACAAAGAGTACAAAAAGAGTTGCCCAATTAAAGACGCAAGATACCTACAGCTTCAATAACAATGCCATAAACAATATTTGCTTTAACCAACCGTGTAACATGCAATACATGAAGCAGGACAGACAACAGTGAGTGTACGCAAGAAAAAAGAGAAAAAAGTGCGTATACGCAACGCTGGGCAATGCTCCAATTTCAATTGAACTGAAACGTAACTGACACGGCACCTCAAAGTTGAAGAGGCACTAAACCGAGAGAAAGAAAGTCGCCTTCTGCGTCTAAAAATACGAAGGACACGTAGACCAAGAGGAACACAAAAATTGAGCAAAATGATTGACAATTCCTGATCATTATTTGCCGACTTATCAAGAAATGATAGCGAGGATGGTTGTGTGGACGTTCTACGCTTACTGTTTACGAAGCTGTAAAACTGTTCAGGGTCCTGAGGAAAACGTATCCAGCATCGAACTGAAAAGTTTGACCGAGCTACTACATAGCGAGAGAGAGAAGGAGAACCTACTTCTTGAAATTTGTTATACAGTCTTGATTTTAAGCTTTTTAGACTGGATATCTCTTTGTTGAACCAAGGAGGTTTCTCTGATCTAATCGGACATGAAAGCGGGACACAAGAATTAAAAATGTATCAAGTACATTGAAAAAAATGTGTGTCTTTTTATAACATCAGTGCATAAGTATAGAACGGACCAACCGAAATCCCTAATGAGGTTATTAAGCTTCGCAAACTCATCTGTACGAAAGCGACGGACACGTTCAGATAGCCCAGTTCATAGATCCAATACGGACCGATACTTTAAAAGTAATATAAAAGGCATCTTCAGGTATACTAAGCGAAAGGGCTCGGGTTAACAGCACTATAGTCGGATCTGATATACAGTACAGATCAAGCAATCGAGGAAGGAAGGAATTTTTCACATGGTTGACTTGAGACAGCGACTGGTCAAACAAGCCGTCAACAAAGTCATGTCGTGACATGGGCACTAGACTGTTCGACTCGTATACCGAAGACCAAACAGTACCTAGCATGTTGAAGTCAACAAGAACTATCATATGATCTTTGTCTGATAGCGAGGAATAAACAGCGGTTAAAGCGGACAAGTGCTGTTCATAAATTGAGATATCCGAATATACGAGCAAGTAAGGAATATAGCGAAATGGGAAAGAATCAGTTTTACCCACAGGAACTTCAATTCATTTTGAACCTGGAGTGTGAAATGTTCCGACGTGAAGTTTAAGTCCACTGCAATCTAAACACATCCTGCACGTCGAGACGAACGATCCTTTCTAAAAGTTGTGTATTGACCTGATAACACTTCGGAACTAAGAATGTCCGGTTTTGGCCAGGTCTTGGTAAACAAAATAACGTGAGATGCAAATGCAACACTATCTCGAAAAACGATGTCGAGCTTACTGCGTTAGAATATAACATTTTGGAAAATAAATAAGAGGGAAGTTAGTTTTTTGAATGAGTGGAAGTAGAACACGGGAAGATGAGGATGGCACATTGGGCTGATTTTGATGAGGGAGAGTTGAGATGGGGAGACGCTTATCTTAAAGGAAGCTATCTTTAGGCCAACGGCTATTATACAAGCAGATACATCATTAGATGAGAAGTCTGGGGCCAGCCGGCTTTTTATACCCGATACTCAAAATGAGTATAGGGGTATATTAGATTTATGGTGAAAATGGATGTGTGTAACGTCCAGAAGGAAGCGTATCCGACCCCATAAAGTATATATATTCTTGATCAGCATCAATAGCCGAGTCGATAGAGCCATGTCTGTCTGTCTGTCCATTCGTCCCTCCGTCCGTCCGCCTAGTGCTCAAAGACCATATGAGCTAGAGCAACGACATTTTTAATTCAGACTACTGTGATATGTCACTGTTACAAGTGTATTTTAAAACTTCGCCACGCCCCCTTCCGCCCCCACAATGGACACCCCACAAAATCTGTGGCACACAATTTCCACAATTTCAAAGATACGAGAAAACCAAAATCGTAGAGAATAACTATATCTTTTAGACTGCAGAATCGGAACCAGATCGTATCATTATTATAGCCAGAATGAAGAAAACAATTTCATTCTTTCTCGCTCTGTCTCTCTCTAACACACACGTTTCATGGTCGGCTTTGCCTATCGCTAAAATTGAGCGCCTAGATCTCAGAGACTATAAGAGCTAGAGCAACCAAATGTAGTATCCACACTCTTGTGATATCGAACCTGCACAAGTGTATTTCAAAATTTCGACCCACAATCATAGAGAATGACCATATCTACCAGATTGCCGATCTTGATCATATCGGACTATTATTATAACCAAAAGGAAGAAATCAATTTGCAGTGGCTATGCAGCGCCCGACGACACGTTTGACTGAATTTCTGTCTCTTTCGCACGCACTCTTTGTCGTGCCGTTCAATGCTAGCGCCGTCAGGCGGAGGAGAGCCATACTGACTATGTATCGGGTATAAATGTTGCGGCCGTAGCAGCAAGTCACAACGTTCCCCCTCGTTTCATTTTGCAATTAAGATTCGTTTTGTTGTATAAAAAGCCGGTTATTTTTAATTTCGTCGAGGAAAATATTTTCTTCAAAACGGATAAATCTTGCGGATTGTGAAAACGGGAGCACCAATTACAACGAGCAACACCACATTTCCGTTGTGAACCAAACCGATTTTTTATGATAGATTTGAGCCTTAAAAATGTTAAATAATTTTTGTTTTCTAGGTGTGGTTTTTTTAAAATTTTTTAAATCTGCTATTTTTGTTTTCTATTTTTTCAGAGGTAGTGCTTCTTTTGTTCACATAATTTAAGTATCTTACATCTGGCTGTGTTGCAATTTGCCATTCTGAAAAGCAGATAAATGCAGCTATAAATTGGACCTAAACACTTTATAACTTCAGACCTTTCGGATGAACGAAATATTCAATTTCTGGCTTGCAGTCGAATTCGAGACAAAGAAACGAGACGGATATAAATTCTCGGTGTACCTGTTAGCGTTGTCTGCCATTTTTCTCTGTGAGTGTCAATTACGTACCGACCCGCTTGTCTCTGTTCTAATTGTTTTTTTTGTTGATTTCGTACTTTTTGTGCCTCTTATGATTGAGAATCACGTAAATGCTAACAAGCACATTTTTGTTTATTTTTAAATTAAATGGCTAATGGCATTGTTCCTGGAACCTACACACAAATTGACCAAATTGCTTTTCTTGCTGATGAAAATCGGTATGAAAACTATTCACAGTTCCAAAACACGTAACAATAACACACAAATAGATCAAAGCATATTGTTAATACTAAAATACTAAAAAATAATAAAAAATTATGGGTGTTGGTAGAAAGTAATAAGTAATAATCCGTGTCTTATATATGAAATATATGGATGTATGTATGTATATGGATCTCATTATTTAGTTATTTTTCAACTTTGATTTTTCAAATTTCCCCAACATTTTTTCTATATGTTCTTTGAATATTCCTTTACCTAAGTTTAAAAGCGGTTTTGCGGTTTTTGCGGTTTTGAGCCTTTGGGCTTCTAGGTCGATTTAAGGAACCTCGCACAAAAAAAAAGGGCTGTCACAGGTATAAAATCATGTAATCAGCCAGGTATCCCGAACATATTTTTGTAAAGTCAAGTCAAAGTTGAAAAAACAGCCCCAAAATTTGATGGTTTGAAAATAAGGTTTTTCTTTAGAACTGTCTGTACAACGGACCATTTTTGTATTGCTTATTGATAACAATAAATACACCTAATAAAATATACTGAAACCAGAATCATACATTACATAGATTACAATTTTTAACTTTGAGCGCTCATATCTTCTAAACTAAAACTTCTAAACGTTCCGTTTATTTTGAAAATTCGATTTTTTAAAGCTCTGTACAAGTCTATTAGATACGTATATTCATTTTATCCAAAGCGCTCATAAAAGCGGTCGGCTGATGTCCCACTGTGCGGCGTTGCGTAGCCACTTCAAATTGATTTCTTCCTTCTGGCTATAATAATAGATTAAACAATCTGGTAGATATAGTAATTTTCTGAGTTCTTAGTTTTCTCGTATCTTCAAAGTTTCCTACCTTTGTTCCTTTAGTTTCCCCTCTCAGAAATCTTTCTGGCCCTATTTGGTTCACTCCGCGGCTAGTAAACCTAAGGAATATAAAATCTCGTTTATATAAGAGGTTTAAACTGTCTGGCTCGCAGTCAGATTTCTCTAAGTATTCAATTGCAAAATCTAAATTTTCCATTTGTAATACCCTATGCTATAATAGTTATTTGGCAAAATGTAAGCTCAACTTTAAACGAGATCCTAAACAATTCTTTAAGTTTGTTAACTCTAAACGTAATTCTTCACAATATCCCTCTTCTTTACACTTTAATGGTACTTATGCAGATAACAATTCCGATATCGCTAACCTATTTGCTTCATTTTTTCAACTTTGCTACTCTGCTCCTTCTAATAACATGCCCTCTATTCTCGCCTCACCCCACGACTATCCTGCCCCGCACTCATATCCTATCCCTTTTAATAGTTCAAGTTGTATCCACCCCCTTTATTGATTATGATGGCCTTCTAACTAATTTAAAATCATGTAAATTTTCTTTCTCCACTGGTCCAGATTTGGTTCCCAGTGCCGTGCTCAAACTCTGTGCGGATTCTCTTTGCGTGCCCCTCTACAAATCCCTACAAAATCCCTATTCATAAAAAGGGGGTCCAAATCAGACGTCTCAAACTACCGTTGTATCTCCAATTTATCTGTCATTCCTAAACTCTTCGAAAAAATTATTACTTCTCAGCTCCAACACTTTTGTAGTTCCCTGTTATCAGAATCACAGCACGGATTTGTAAAACGTCGCTCAGTTTCGTCTAACCTCCTTGAATTTTCCTCCTTTGTAACTGCCGGATTTGCAAAGCAATGTCAAACCGACGTAGTTTATACTGATTTTAGTAAAGCTTTCGATTCAGTTAATCACAATCTCCTCATCCACAAACTATCTCTACTAGGATTTCCGACTAAACTTCTTCACTGGACTAATGCGTACCTTTGCAACCGTTCTCAGCGTGTCTGCTTCCAATCTTCTCTTTCTAAACCAGTTTTTGTCTCTTCGGATCTCGACGCTCTCAACAATTGGTGTACTATTAACGCTCTTCCTCTTAACATTTCCAAATGTAACGTCATGACCTTCCATCGCAACAAGCCTTACCTTTTTGACTTCACAATTAATAACATTTCCTTGGAACGCCTGTACAAAGTTAATGACTTAGGCATTATCTTCGTTCCGAACTTATGTTTTAATTCTCATATATCCGCTATTTCGAATAAAGCCAAAGGAGTCCTTGGCTTTATCAAAAGATGGTCGAAGGAATTTTCTGACCCCTATACCACTAAACTACTCTACGTTTCTCTTCTACGGCCTATCTTGGAATATGGTTCCTGTATCTGGTCTCCCCATTACCAAAAATATCAGGATATGATTGAGTCCGTTCAAAAACAATTCCTTATCTTTGCCCTGCGCGGACTTAATTAGGACCCCTCTCGTCATCTTCCTTCTTATGAGAGTCGGCTGCGCCTCATTAACTTGCACTCTCTTGAAAGCCGTAGAACTTGTCATGGAATTCTCTTTCTCCACAAACTTCTCCTAGGCGAGGTTGAATCTTCGGCCCTCATTAGCCTTATCAGAATTGCTGTCCCATCCCGCCCGACTAGGCATTACTTTCCTCTCCGTCTTCCTCTCTGTCCTTCAAACTACTCTGACCATGAATCTTTCCGTAGCCTTTGCCGCGATTACAATAAATTTTTCCATCTTTTTTCCTTTGATACTTGCGCTTCCAAAGTAAACTCTTCTTTAATGAATAATTTAAGTTAACTTTTTTAGGCCTTGTATTGTGTTACCGTACATTCCAGTAGCAGATAATTTTATGATTTGTACATTCCCATTTTTACACAGTTTAACTGTCCATAGTTGAACTCTAAACATTAAACATTAAACATTAATAACCTCATTAAGGATTTTGATTGGTCCGTTCAATACTTATGCACTGATGTTATAAAAGACACACACATTTTGTTCAATGTACTTAATACATTTTTTAATTCTTGTGTCCCGCTTTCTTGTCCGATTAGATCTGAGAAACCTCCTTGGTTCAACAAAGAGATATCCAATCTAAAAAGGTTAAAATCAAGACTGTATAAAAAAGTTCAAGAAGTAGGTTCTAATTCTCTCTTGGATTTATAAAGAGGTGGTCAAAGGAGTTTGACTCCTGTGTATGGTGCCCTCAGTACAAAGTACACCAGGACCGTATAGAATCAGACCAGAAAAACTTTACTTTTTGCTCTGTGTGGCGTCAACTGGAATGCAAGTGTGAGGGTGCCATTTTATCCTAATAGATTGCTTTTAATAAACCTTCCATCCTTAGTTAAGCGTAGAATAATGCTTGGTGTGATTTTTATGCACAACTTGAGCAGGGGTGACATAGACAGCCCTGATCTGTTGAGCCGCATAAACTTCACGATTCCTATTAGACCTATTCCTATTCCTGTATACCGTTGTTCCTTCCACTTTGTAGATCGAATTATTCCTAGCATGAACCTTTTGGGGTCTTATGCTCGGATTATAATTCCCCTTTATTAAATTACTAATCCTTTCACATCTTTCTAGTAATTAGTAATTGTAGTGGTATTTGTATTTTGAATGCATGCTTAGTTTCTTAGTAAGTGCTAATTTTCCTCGAATATTAGTCTAACAGCTATCTTTCCTGCATGTTCGCGTTCGGTTCGGCTACGCGCCGCGCGTCATGCGGCAGCGCCCCTCGGTCGGTTGGGCGGGAGGAGGGCTGCGTTTTTCCTGGTTGTGCAGACGTTTTACGCTTACTGTTTACGAAGCTGTAAAACTTTTTTGGGTCCTGTGAAAAACTTATCCTGCATCGAGATAGGTAGTTCTTATAGCATTGAGCATTAAGAACTGAAAAGTTTGACCGAGCTATTTCATAGCGAGAAAGAAAAGTAGGAGAACCAACTTCTTGAAATTTTGTATATAGTCTGAATTTTAAGTTTTTTAGACTGGATAACCCTTTGGTAAGCCAAGGGTGTATCCAAGATCTAATCGGACAAGAAAGCGGGACACAAGAATCAAAAAATGTGTCAAGTGCATTGTACAAAATTTTTGTGTCTTTTATAGCATTAGTGCCCAAGTACAAGGCAGACCAATCAAAATCCCTAATGAGGTTATTAAGATTTGCAAACCCGGCTTCACGAATGCAGCGGACACATTCAGATAGCCTACTCGACCGATCCAATACAGCTGGTCCTATATCTAGCGAAACTTCGAAAGTAGGATGTAAGGCGTCTTCAGGTATAGTGAGTGGAAGTGTAGAATTGAGACATGGGCACTAGGTTATTAGACAAGTTGAAGTCACCAAGAACTATCATATGATCTTTGTCTGATAACGAGAAAGAAACAGCGTTTAAAGCGGTCAAGTGAGATATCCGAAGAAGGTGGAATATACGAGCAAGTAATGAATACAGCTAAAAAGGAAAGAATCAGTTTTAAACACAGGAATTCCAGTTCTTGCTGAACCTGGACTGTGAAGTGTTCCGACGAGAAGTTTGCAAGTGCAATTTCACTGCAATCAGAATCAGTTGTGTACCGATCTGCCGAAACCTCAGAGCTAAGAATGTCCGGCTTTACTGTCGTCTGTTTTAGTTTGTTTAGTTTTGCCACAGAAATGTGTTTATAAGGAAAATTATTTGAATTTCAAATAAAGACTAATAACAATTAAGCGAAGTTCAAATTGTTTTAGCGGAATTTGTGGATGGGGAAAAAAACTTTAATTGCCAATTATAAAAACCTCTCCTGAGGCTGAGCACACTTCCAATTCAAGGAATTTCAAGCTTGCTGACCCGGCAAAGGTCAAAAGGTCATAATCTCCCCGGCACGTGCATCATTAGCGTCACATCGTCTTGGGCCGAATGTGCAAACTTTTGCTGGCTGGTCTTCTTCACATTTCATGTAATTATAAAAAATTTGTGTGCCCACGCCCACGCCCACGCCCACACCTCCACTTTCCACCAAAAAATAAAAAAGTCTGGGCTTCTGCGAAGGACAAAATGGCGTCGACGTTGTGGCCATAATTAAAACGTCGAGCCCTGTTGACCAAAGAAGACAACGTCGGCCACTTAACTCTTGACCAGAGCTGAGGCTGAGGCTCCAAGCGAATCTGTATCCTTATTTGTATCCGTTTCCGTATCCGACCGTGGAAATACGGAAAGGAACAGCCCACACACAAGCCACAAAAGCAAACTTTTCATTGGGGAGCACTTTGGATTATGGCCGCCTCGAGTGCACATGAAACACGAGCCCGAGGACGAGGATGAGGACGAGCATGAGGATTTGGATTGCGGCATCCATCTAACTTCGCTTTTCAGATTTCTGCCTCTCTTGCTGCGGGTTAACCATCTTAATGAATCTCCTTTAAGGGCCGCCAAGCAATTAAAGTTCAAATGAGCTACAAAGAGTACAAAAAGAGTTGCCCAATTAAAGACGCAAGATACCTACAGCTTCAATAACAATGCCATAAACAATATTTGCTTTAACCAACCGTGTAACATGCAATACATGAAGCAGGACAGACAACAGTGAGTGTACGCAAGAAAAAAGAGAAAAAAGTGCGTATACGCAACGCTGGGCAATGCTCCAATTTCAATTGAACTGAAACGTAACTGACACGGCACCTCAAAGTTGAAGAGGCACTAAACCGAGAGAAAGAAAGTCGCCTTCTGCGTCTAAAAATACGAAGGACACGTAGACCAAGAGGAACACAAAAAATTGAGCAAAATGATTGACAATTCCCTGATCATTATTTGCCGACTTATCAAGAAATGATAGCGAGGATGGTTGTGTGGACGTTCTACGCTTACTGTTTACGAAGCTGTAAAACTGTTCAGGGTCCTGAGGAAAACGTATCCAGCATCGAACTGAAAAGTTTGACCGAGCTACTACATAGCGAGAGAGAGAAGGAGAACCTACTTCTTGAAATTTGTTATACAGTCTTGATTTTAAGCTTTTTAGACTGGATATCTCTTTGTTGAACCAAGGAGGTTTCTCTGATCTAATCGGACATGAAAGCGGGACACAAGAATTAAAAAATGTATCAAGTACATTGAAAAAAATGTGTGTGTCTTTTATAACATCAGTGCATAAGTATAGAACGGACCAACCGAAATCCCTAATGAGGTTATTAAGCTTCGCAAACTCATCTGTACGAAAGCGACGGACACGTTCAGATAGCCCAGTTCATAGATCCAATACGGACCGATACTTTAAAAGTAATATAAAAGGCATCTTCAGGTATACTAAGCGAAAGGGCTCGGGTTAACAGCACTATAGTCGGATCTGATATACAGTACAGATCAAGCAATCGAGGAAGGAAGGAATTTTTCACATGGTTGACTTGAGACAGCGACTGGTCAAACAAGCCGTCAACAAAGTCATGTCGTGACATGGGCACTAGACTGTTCGACTCGTATACCGAAGACCAAACAGTACCTAGCATGTTGAAGTCAACAAGAACTATCATATGATCTTTGTCTGATAGCGAGGAATAAACAGCGGTTAAAGCGGACAAGTGCTGTTCATAAATTGAGATATCCGAATATACGAGCAAGTAAGGAATATAGCGAAATGGGAAAGAATCAGTTTTACCCACAGGAACTTCAATTCATTTTGAACCTGGAGTGTGAAATGTTCCGACGTGAAGTTTAAGTCCACTGCAATCTAAACACATCCTGCACGTCGAGACGAACGATCCTTTCTAAAAGTTGTGTATTGACCTGATAACACTTCGGAACTAAGAATGTCCGGTTTTGGCCAGGTCTTGGTAAACAAAATAACGTGAGATGCAAATGCAACACTATCTCGAAAAACGATGTCGAGCTTACTGCGTTAGAATATAACATTTTGGAAAATAAATAAGAGGGAAGTTAGTTTTTTGAATGAGTGGAAGTAGAACACGGGAAGATGAGGATGGCACATTGGGCTGATTTTGATGAGGGAGAGTTGAGATGGGGAGACGCTTATCTTAAAGGAAGCTATCTTTAGGCCAACGGCTATTATACAAGCAGATACATCATTAGATGAGAAGTCTGGGGCCAGCCGGCTTTTTATACCCGATACTCAAAATGAGTATAGGGGTATATTAGATTTATGGTGAAAATGGATGTGTGTAACGTCCAGAAGGAAGCGTATCCGACCCCATTAAGTATATATATTCTTGATCAGCATCAATAGCCGAGTCGATAGAGCCATGTCTGTCTGTCTGTCCATTCGTCCCTCCGTCCGTCCGCCTAGTGCTCAAAGACCATATGAGCTAGAGCAACGACATTTTTAATTCAGACTACTGTGATATGTCACTGTTACAAGTGTATTTTAAAACTTCGCCACGCCCCCTTCCGCCCCCACAATGGACACCCCACAAAATCTGTGGCACACAATTTCCACAATTTCAAAGATACGAGAAAACCAAAAACGCAGAATCGTAGAGAATAACTATATCTTTTAGACTGCAGAATCGGAACCAGATCGTATCATTATTATAGCCAGAATGAAGAAAACAATTTCATTCTTTCTCGCTCTGTCTCTCTCTAACACACACGTTTCATGGTCGGCTTTGCCTATCGCTAAAATTGAGCGCCTAGATCTCAGAGACTATAAGAGCTAGAGCAACCAAATGTAGTATCCACACTCTTGTGATATCGAACCTGCACAAGTGTATTTCAAAATTTCGACCCACAATCATAGAGAATGACCATATCTACCAGATTGCCGATCTTGATCATATCGGACTATTATTATAACCAAAAGGAAGAAATCAATTTGCAGTGGCTATGCAGCGCCCGACGACACGTTCTGACTGAATTTCTGTCTCTTTCGCACGCACTCTTTGTCGTGCCGTTCAATGCTAGCGCCGTCAGGCGGAGGAGAGCCATACTGACTATGTATCGGGTATAAATGTTGCGGCCGTAGCAGCAAGTCACAACGTTCCCCCTCGTTTCATTTTGCAATTAAGATTCGTTTTGTTGTATAAAAAGCCGGTTATTTTTAATTTCGTCGAGGAAAATATTTTCTTCAAAACGGATAAATCTTGCGGATTGTGAAAACGGGAGCACCAATTACAACGAGCAACACCACATTTCCGTTGTGAACCAAACCGATTTTTTATGATAGATTTGAGCCTTAAAAATGTTAAATAATTTTTGTTTTCTAGGTGTGGTTTTTTTAAAATTTTTTAAATCTGCTATTTTTGTTTTCTATTTTTTCAAAGGTAGTGCTTCTTTTGTTCACATAATTTAAGTATCTTACATCTGGCTGTGTTGCAATTTGCCATTCTGAAAAGCAGATAAATGCAGCTATAAATTGGACCTAAACATATTCAATTTCTGGCTTGCAGTCGAATTCGAGACAAAGAAACGAGACGGATATAAATTCTCGGTGTACCTGTTAGCGTTGTCTGCCATTTTTCTCTGTGAGTGTCAATTACGTACCGACCCGCTTGTCTCTGTTCTAATTGTTTTTTTTGTTGATTTCGTACTTTTTGTGCCTCTTATGATTGAGAATCACGTAAATGCTAACAAGCACATTTTTGTTTATTTTTAAATTAAATGGCTAATGGCATTGTTCCTGGAACCTACACACAAATTGACCAAATTGCTTTTCTTGCTGATGAAAATCGGTATGAAAACTATTCACAGTTCCAAAACACGTAACAATAACACACAAATAGATCAAAGCATATTGTTAATACTAAAATACTAAAAAATAATAAAAAATTATGGGTGTTGGTAGAAAGTAATAAGTAATAAGCCGTGTCTTATATATGAAATATATGGATGTATGTATGTATATGGATCTCATTATTTAGTTATTTTTCAACTTTGATTTTTCAAGTTTCCCCAACATTTTTTCTATATGTTCTTTGAATATTCCTTTACCTAAGTTTAAAAGCGGTTTTGCGGTTTTTGCGGTTTTGAGCCTTTGGGCTTCTAGGTCGATTTAAGGAACCTCGCACAAAAAAAAGGGCTGTCACAGGTATAAAATCATGTAATCAGCCAGGTATCCCGAACATATTTTTGTAAAGTCAAGTCAAAGTTGAAAAAACAGCCCCAAAATTTGATGGTTTGAAAATAAGGTTTTTCTTTAGAACTGTCTGTACAACGGACCATTTTTGTATTGCTTATTGATAACAATAAATACACCTAATAAAATATACTGAAACCAGAATCATACATTACATAGATTACAATTTTTAACTTTGAGCGCTCATATCTTCTAAACTAAAACTTCTAAACGTTCCGTTTATTTTGAAAATTCGATTTTTTAAAGCTCTGTACAGGTCTATTAGATACGTATATTCATTTTATCCAAAGCGCTCATAAAAGCGCTCGGCTGATGTCCCACTGTGCGGCATTGCGTAGCCACTTCAAATTGATTTCTTCCTTCTGGCTATAATAATAGATTAAACAATCTGGTAGATATAGTAATTTTCTGAGTTCTTAGTTTTCTCGTATCTTCAAAGTTGCGGATGCCACAGATTTTCGTTCTTTGTGGTGGCGGAAGGAGGCAGAGCGAAATTTTGAAATACATTTCTAACAGTGCGCTCACAGGAGTCTGGATACCAAATTTGGTTGCTCTAGCTCTTATAGTCTCTAAGAACTTGGCGTCAAACAAGACGGACGGACAGACAGACAACGCTATAGCCACTCGGCTATTGATGCTGTTCAAGAATATACATATATACTTTATAGGTCGGAAACGTTTCCTTCTCAGCGTTACACAGATCACTTACACTTTCCCTACAAATCTAATATACCCCTATACTCATTTTGAGTATCGGGTAGAACAAAACGGTGACCACACCCGAAACACTTTCCCTACAGCTAAACCATGAAGGGCTAGAAACTTCGATGATATCAAAAATTAAAGGCTGAACCGAATATTGGATTGTTACTTACGTTTTCAGCAAATCTTGCGTATTTACCCTCTTCGGACATATAGTCACTGGCACATCGTTTTAAATGGGCAATCAAGTACTTCCGAATTGATTTAATAGATGGCAAGATAACACTGCATGCCACAGATAGAAGTGCCCAATTTTTTAAATTTATTCTTGAGTTAGCATCTGGATGATCTGTTGTTTGTTTAATCAGCTGAAGATAAAGTTCGTTTAGTAAAGATTCTTTTTTCATGCATTTATCCATTATGGATTGTACAATTCGTATATGTTCATCTTCTGCTCTTTTTATAGTTTCGCCTGTAAAGAAAGGTTAAGGTAGGAGTTTTTAGATTTTTGTATCATTTTTGTATGCACATTAACCAAGTAAAAGCGGTTAACGAATCTAATAACTACATTACACGTACATAGGCTGCCGGTAGCCTTGGCTATTTTTAGTATGACCAGGACAAAATTTCCACTTCCATTTGAAAGATTGAAATTTTTGGCAAAATCCTGCTTAGAGCTGGCCCACTGCCTCCGCACTTATCGGTTCTAACTAGTAAGATCATTGTAACACAGGAAGCGATAAAAATCTCAAACACCAAACGAGGAGAACATGCTATTTGCACCGACTTCATCTCCTCTATAACCGCACACACCAATCTTAACAACAACTCCTACTACGCCACCTCAGTGAGAAACCTCATAACCAAAAACCTCTCTAAAATTATACTCATCTGGGTCCCTAGTCACATAGGCAGAAAAGACAACGAAATTGCTGACACCTCAGCCTAACTTACAGTCAAATATCTTCTGATTTACACCCCACACTACAACTCTAACGACATATCCCACTACCTCAAACAAACTGACCTCCACATAAAAACGTCTACTTGGTATCGCTCATCGCTCCCCTAAATAGATTTTATGACCGCCCAAAATATCGAAAGAGGTCGATCTATCTTCGAAGTCGAAAGAGGCTGATGAAGTCTTGTTTAAGATATACATCCTTCTTATTCTGCATGAGAATAATTTAAGATTTCAAGTGGAGTGTTGAGAAATTAGCCGCTTAGTTCAGTTCTTATGCTCACTGTATTGTCCCGCTTAAGTAACTATTTTACGCGCATAGCTGTGTTGTTATTTCTTGTGTCCAAAACATAACTGTTACGTTCTCACACGTATAGCCAAAGCCCGCAGCTGCACACGCATACATCGATGTGTGCCGTTTTGCATTGGATCGTCGCATCGCATGATATTTCGATTCCCTTTTGCTCGACTTCTTTGTGGAGTTGAAGGTAGTAGAAAATTAGTAGAATCACAACCAACCGCAAATCAACCCCCGCTATTGATAGATATATAACAGCCGATATTATAATCACTAAATATATGAAATAAAACCTATTACAAATTATACAGTCCACTCATTCATAACCATAGCAAATTTTGGTCCTTCGAGCCGGCTTTCCGCGTTTGAGTTTATTTTATATACATATTGAGTGATATCGTTAACCGCTGTTTGCCATGAAGGCCCTAGTGCATCGTCTAATTCAGCAACGTGGTGCCTGCAAATCCCAACTAACTCGCGTGGCTACGGAGGCTCAAGAGTTTGTACAGTCATGTACTTCTGTGCAAACATTAGAGCACAAGTTGGACCGACTGGTTGCAACTTTCAACCGCTTTATGGAGCTCTCTGAAGAGCTGGTCCAATATAATGATGAAGATGAATACGTGGACCCGGATTTGGATATCCCCGAATATGAGAAAAGGTTCTTTAGTGCGCATAGTATTTTCACTGAAGCCATACGTGACCGGAGCAGTCACGATAATGACCACGACAACTCAAATCTACTGCTATCGAACACTGTGGAACGCTTATTTGAGGGACAAACTCAACTTCTGGAGCGGATTCGGGACTCATCGGGAACCACAGAGCTGCAGTTCGAGAAAATACGCATTCCGACGTTTTCGGGCAGATACGAGGATTGGTGTCAGGCAGGCACAAACCCTGCTGGGGTTACTAGAGGTCGCGCCACATTCACGTTGCTCTCCCGCCCAAGCTTAGCCTCAGTGGTGGTAACAGGTCTCATTATGAACACTTTAACCTCCTCGATTCCAGCCCAGAGGATCGAGTCTAACACACCGATGTGGTAAAAGATTTCTGATCTACCCTTAGCGGACCCTACATTTGGTAAATCAGGCGAAATCGACGTGATTTTAGGAGTTGATCAACTTTGGAACATTTACACTGGACAACGCAAAGAGTTTGGCTTAGAATATCCTATTGCACTTCATACTAATTTTGGTTGGGTCATTACAAGTAGCTACCGTCTCAGTAGTGATGCTCACACCCACGCACTAGCACATCACGCTCACGAGGATCTGGACACTTTGGTTCATGGACATGGAACGAGTTCAACCAAGTAACGCTACCATTAATGCTAGTGATCCCGCTGAGCAACACTTCGTTCATACGCACACCCGCAGAAACGATGGCGTGTACATCGTCCAACATCCGTTCAAGGATTATGCTCCACCGATGGGATCCACATTGCCACAAGCACTACGCCGCTTTTCTTCTCTCAAACGGAAATGTCGAAAGTTTCCTGCACTCAAACAAAAGTATGTCGAATTTATGGAGGATTATATAGAACGACGATACATGGAGGTGATTCCTTCTACTACCGTAGAAGAGCATTCCGCCAATCACAATTACTTAGCCCAACACGCAGTATTTAAACCCTTCTACCTATCCTCACCACTTCAAGCAACGGAGCTACATGGATTCGCCGATGCGCTGTCTCATGCACATGCCGCTGCCATCTACAGTCGCGTGAGGCTCAATAATGACTATGTTGTAAGACTGATCGCCGCATGATATTTTCCATAGGTGCCATAGGTGACCGGAGCAGTTGCGATAATGGTCACAGCAACTCGAATAAACTTCTGTAGAGCACTGTTGAACGCTTATTTCAGGCACTAACCAAACTTCAGGAGAAGATTCTGGATTCAGGGGTACCCGCAAAGTTACATTGTGAGACAACCCTCATTCCTACGTTCTCTGAAAAATAATTGGTGTTGGTGGGGATTGGTGTCAGTTAGGCTCAGTAAACAAGAAGAGTAGTTATTTTAAAAGCCAAAAGTTTCATTATTTGAAATTCTATTTAAATGGTAAAGCATTGTCTCTGATTAAGCATACTGCCATAACTGACGACAATTACAAGGACGCATGTGAGAGGCTCGAAAATCGTTTTAACAAAACATCGCTCATTGCTCGCTCGTTCATTCAAAAATGTCTTTCGTTGCCAATCGCAAAAAGTTCAATCATCGCTGAGCATGCGTGGTCTACTCTCGCTGAATTGCTCTCGCTCTCAAAACTAGACTCTGAATGAAAAAAAAATGTGAACATAAATGACCTGTTGTGTTTCTCTTCGCTTGTTGCGATGTCTTGGAGCCTTATCAAGATCCAAACAGGTGATACACCCACTGTGCCGAATAGTCGTCTTATCATGTTGACGTGCCGAAAACGCCGTTTCGTGATTGTGTATATTGTCACAGGCAACACAGTCTTTATGCGTGCATTCAATTTAAGGCTCTGGAAATTGTGAAACGTCGCACGTTTGCAAAGCAGGATATTTTGTGCTTAAATTTCCAAAGTCAATCCATCAAGTAAAGGATTGTAATTCCACAAAGGTAGAGGTAGCTTTTGTACCAGTCCGAGGCACCACACTCTTGTCCACCCAGAGGAGATACCTCTGGCTAGGTCCTTTTTAGCCTCATTGGGACCCAATGGACATTTGCATCAAAAAGTTTTGTATTTTCTGCGATAAACCTACATATACGTTTTTCTTACACGGTCGATATTAACGATATTGATTTGATTTGGTCGTCCAAAATCAGTTTTTGTGTCACAAAATATCGATGATGTTAGAGTAATAATTGAGCAAGATCGACATCTCACATACCGTGAGATTGAGACATCCTTAGGCATTAATATGGCGGTAAAAAAGGTGTGTTCGTGGTGAACAAGGTTTCCTGTTGGTCACATTTCTTGCTGACACTCAGCTACTGCTTTCGCTTCGTACCTCGTCTTCATTGTAAGAATCGCCTGTCTTCGTTTTTAATATGCACGCTCTATGTAAAGTAAACATGTTCAGATGGAGTTCTAAAAAGTGGAATACAAGCAGATGAGCACCGGACAACCACTTTCTCTAAAATCCAAGCTGATTCGCTTAAGTCCCTATGTTGATGACCACGGAATAAATCGCGTTGGAGGATGCATTGCCAACTCGATGGCAATTGCGATGAACAACATCCTATAATTTTCCCAAGGGAATCATCAACACATCACCTCGATACACGCTGGAATGGCATTAATGTTCCACACTTTTTGACAGAAGTATTGGATTCTTAGAGCACGCAATATAGTTCGAAAAATTGTATTCAACTGTGCGTGTGTCCACCAAAGCAATTCATATCGAGTTTGTCAGTGATTTTACAACTTTAGGTCTACTCATACTCATACAATGGCAAACAATTTCATGGACCAAAAAAGGAATTATCGGAAATGCAACGGATAGCTGTATTGCAAAGTCAAGATAATGAAATTTCGAGTTTTCTGTCGAGTCAAGAAATCAAGTGGCAATTCATTCCGCCGTTTGCCCGGCAGATATTTTCTTAATTTAAAATATAAACAAACTGAATTTGGCAGTTGTAGACATTCGATAGACAAACAGACTTCGTTTCTATAGAAGTAAGGCAACAGACCTACGACTCTGGGAATCGAAGCGGCATACGTGCTGTCGTATTTATATACTGTATGGTTAGTGCCTATAACATCTGTCGACGGTCGATAGTTGACCGCGATAGGCTATCTAGTATTTAATGTATATCGATAGATGTTGAATTTCCAGCCACGAATGAACGGGCATATTTTTCGGCTACCACGAGGCCGCCATAATTTTAAGCTTCACTTTTACTGTCGAGAGGTTAAAGCAGGAGGACATACTGCGGTGAGGTTATTTAGAAACATTGTACTAGGTTATGACCGATGTATTTATAGAATAAAACGGCACCGGCACCGGCACCAGCAGCAGCAGCGGCCACCAGAGCCAGCAACTTGCGACAGATTAACTGCTAGCGCGGATTTAATTGGTGCTGTTAAAGGCAACTCCGCGGGACCATCGACATGATCTTTTATTCGCAGTCCTAGGCAAGGAACTGCAAGGGCAATTTGCGCTGGAGTACAGGCAGTCAGCCACCTCCAGTCAGAGAATTGCCAGGGACGCAGGCAGCGTCGATTTGAGCTGGGCTGCAGGCAGCGCCCAGAGGAACGCGGACAGCGTGTATATTTGAGCTGGGCTGCAGGCAGCGCCCAGAGGGACGCGGACAGCGTGTATATTTGGACTGGGCCGCAGGCAGCGACCCAAAGCAGACACAGGCAGCGTCGATTAGCTGGAACTTCTAGGGAATAGAAGGATGCAACATTCCCCCAGAAGAAGTAACCGAATAATGGAGGGGCAAGCCACGCCCACAACAACGAGTGCGCCTTCGCAAGCTGGAAGCAGTAGTGCAGGAAACAGGCCGCCGAAGTCGAAAGTAATAGTTACGTCGGCGCCGCTGATTCCTAGCCAAGCCACCACAGCCTCCTTGGTAGCTTCCCAACCTAGGAGTATTACGACCACATCAGGAGCTTCCGCACATGGACAGAACGAGCCACCTCTAATGCTGGATCTCTTGGAGAGAATCGCAGCGTTGGAGAAGGAGCTGGAAAGGGCAAGAGCCCAGAACAATGTGAGTACGCCCATCGATACCGTAATACCTAACGGGGTCGGTGCGAGCAGTGCGGCGTCACAGCTGATGCCATCTTGGAGTGGTCCGTTATTGTCTGTAAGCAACGGTATGCCACCTAACGGGGTCGGAGTGAGCAGTACAGCATGCTCGCAGCCGCCATCTTATAGCGGACCACCGCTGCTTGCGAGTAGCAGCTATTTTACGCCATTTTGCGCAACTAGCACAGCGCAGACAGCGCATGGAGTGGTGCCGCCGGCTGTAGGTATTTACAGCGACACGACGCCGACGCCGCTAGCTGGATCCTACGCCTGGACGACACCAAATGGAAGCAGTGGAAACTATATGCCCCGCAAGCTTCCCGATCTGCCAGTATTTGGAGGTCAGCCCGAGGAATGGCCGATCTTCCTTTGTGCATATACTGAGACAACGCAAGCGTACAACTGTACAGACCTGGAGAACAACCAACGCTTGTTGAAGGCACTGAAGGATGAAGCCCGCGAGACCGTCAAGTCTCTTCTAATTCATCCAAGCAACGTGAGCACTGTTGTGGAGCAGCTGCGTTTCAGATATGGCCGACCGGAGCAGCTTATACGCAGCCAGCTGAGTGGAATACGAGAGGTGCCCAATATTTCGGAGCACAATCTGGCGAAGATTATTCCCTTTGCAACCCGAGTGAGTAATCTCACTGCCTTCTTGCAGTCAGCGAGGGCAGATCAGCATTTGGGGAACCCAACACTTTTGGAAGAACTTGTAGGCAAACTCCCTACAAGCAAGCGAGTGGAGTGGGCAAGGCATGCTGCAACGATTATACCTTTCCCAACTATTGTTCATTTTAGTGCGTGGTTGACGGAGTACGCTAACGTGGTGTGTACTATCGTGGACATTGAAGGGAAGGAACCAAAGCGTCGATTGCTACATGCAAGCATCGACCAAGACCGAGGCGAGCAGCAAGACAGCCGTCTCAGAGGTTGTCCAATCTGTGGAGGGCAACATGCAGTTAAAGGCTGCGGAGAGTTCAATGGAGCTTCTCCACCAGACAGGTGGAGGTACGTGAGGAGGCATCGACTATGCTTTTCATGCCTACGAAGTGGTCACATGACTAGATCCTGCAATTCGCATGGTGAGTGTCAAGTGAATGGATGCAGAAAGAGGCATCACCGTCTGCTACATGGTGTGGACAACGAACGTAGAAGGTCGCCGCAACGAGGCGGTGAGAAGAGCTACAGCCAGCGAAACCAGCAGTCAGCAGTTTCTAGACGTAGCCTGGACAGAGGGGCTCCGCAAGCGGATGCACCCGCACAGAGGATATTAAATTGTGTCGACGCAGAAAGAGGCCGCCTACTGTTTCGTATACTGCCAGTAACGCTGTACGGAGCAAACCGACGGGTGGATACATACGCACTCTTGGATGAAGGATCATCTGTTACGATGATTGACGATTCCCTCAGAAAGGATCTGGGCGTGCAAGGTGAGCGTCGACATCTGAATATTCAGTGGTTTGGAGGTAGATCCTCCAGGGAGCTTACCAGCTTGGTAAGCCTGCAAATCAGTGGAGCAGGCAAGCCAATTCGCCATGCGTTGCGAAACGTGTATTCCGTTTCGAACCTGAGCCTGCCGATGCAGACTCTACGCCGACGAGATGTTCAAGGTGTGGATAAGGATGCCAGCCTACCAATGAGGCCCTACAGCAACGCAGTGCCGAAGATACTCATTGGACTGGATCACGGACACCTAGGATTTCCACTTAGATCGAGACGGTTTGCCAGACAGGGACCGTATGCGGCTGCAACCGAGCTGGGCTGGGTTGTCTTTGGGCCGGTAAGTGGGAAATCAAACATGCCTTCACCACGGTCTTGCCTCCTAGCTGTGTCACTGGAGGACACTATTCAGAGGATGGTGGAAGACTATTTCGATGTCGAGAACTTTGGCGTGAAGCCCGCGCCACCAGTTGCAGGCAGCGACGACGAGCGGGCGCAGAAGATACTCGAAGATACTACGGTGAGAATGGGCCAACGTTACCAGACAGGACTACTATGGAAGGATGACCACATTGTGCTGCCACGGAGCTATGATATGGCGTACAAGCGGTTGGTCAACGTTGAGAAGAAGATGAAGCGCAACGGGTCGTTCGCGCAGGAATACATCAGGATCATCAAGGATTACGTGTCTAAAGGATACGCTCGACGTCTGGAGCCTAACGAGGTTCCAGTGGAAAGCGACAGGCTATGGTACTTGCCACACTTTGGAGTCGAAAACCCGAACAAGCCGGGTAAGATTCGGTTGGTTTTTGACGCTGCAGCCAGAGTTGGAGGAACATCGCTAAATTCGGCGCTGGCCAAAGGGCCTCAACATTATAAACCCTTGCCAGCTGTGCTCTTTCATTTTAGAGAAGGTGCTGTTGGAGTCTGTGGTGACATCAAGGAGATGTTCCATCAGGTCCTGATCCAACCCGAAGACAGATGTTCCCAACGGTTTCTGTGGAGAGATGGCGATGACAGAAGAGATCCTGACATCTACGAGATGATCGTAATGACCTTTGGAGCAGCCTGCTCGCCAAGCGCTGCGCATTACGTGAAGACTGTGAATGCTGAACAGTTTCGACATTCGGATCCAAGAGCAGTCAAGGCCATCATCGACTGTCATTATGTGGATGACTATGTGGACAGCTTTGCTACCGAGAGCGAAGCCATCAGCGTATCTACCCGAGTGAAGGAGATACATGCGAACGCTGGATTTGAGCTGTGCCAGTTTTCATCCAGCTCACCAATTGTGGAGACGGCATTGGGCCCACCAGGACGAAGCGTGAGCGTCGGATGGAATGAGGCTGAACAGAAGATTCTTGGAATGTGTTGGCAGGCAGCCACGGACGACTTCAGGTTCACTGTGAAGTATCATCGAGTTCCAAGCAGCGTATTGAACGGCGATCGAGTCCCTACCAAGAGGGAGTATTTGAGCTTGGTCATGTCCACGTTCGATCCCCTGGGATTCCTGTGTTGCCTTATGATAACAGCGAAGTTGCTGCTACGAGAGATTTGGAGGCAGAAGATCCAGTGGGATGAACCACTTCCGGACGAGATATACAAAGCCTTTGTGAACTGGCGCAAGGAAATGGACGCCGTGGGACAGTTCCGATGTCCTCGCCATTACTTCGGGCGTAGACTCGTGCAGGCTATAGAATTGCACGTCTTCGTGGATGCAAGTCAGTCTGCATTCGCGGCAGTGGCCTACTGGAGGGTCACCTATGAGGACGACGACGTGCTGGTGAGCTTCGTATGTGCCAAAACGAAGTGCGCGCCGATGAGAACAATGTCAATCCCACGGTTGGAGCTGCAAGCAGCAGTTCTAGGAACCAGGCTGATGGACACTGTTAAGAGGGAACACAGTGCGGCCATCAGTGATATCGTTTTATGGACGGACTCCAAGACGGTGCTAAGATGGATCGGCAGCACCCACCGACGATATAAGCAGTTCGTCGGCAATCGGGTGGCGGAAATCTTGGAGTCAACGAAGGTAGCCCAATGGAGATGGGTACCAACAGCCGACAATGCGGCGGATGATGCGACGCGTTCGCAATGCCACGTGGACCTCAGTCAGAAGTCACGTTGGCTAGGCGGACCAGCATTTTTGAGGCAGCCGGCGGGCAGCTGGCCGCAGCCTGAAGCCGGATTTGAACGAGTTCCGGATGATAACGACGAAGAGGAGATGCCAAGTGAGTTTTCGTTGGTGGCAGCGAACGACTTTTGTATTTCCTTTCAGAGATTCTCAAGCTACAGTCGGCTACTCAGGACTACAGCCTGGGTCCTAAGGTTCACGCGCTGGTGCCGTGGACAAAGAAGCGAGCTTGAGAACTACGGCCTCACTGCAGCAGAGTGTGAGGCCGCGGAGAACCTGTTGGTCAGACAGGCACAACGTGAGGCGTTTCCGAACGAGATGCGGTCGACAGAAGACGGCAAGACGGTCGCCAGTGGAAGCGACATTCGAGGACTGGCGCCAAACATAGATGGCCATGGAGTTCTGCGAGCATATGGCAGAGTGGATGCCGCATTGTGTATGCCATACAGTGCGAGGAGGCCAATAATCCTGTCACACAAGCACAGTCTTACGGAGATGATTGTGCATCATTTCCACGCCAAGATGAAGCATCAAAACGTGGATGCTACGATTGCGAAGATCCGAACAAGGTTCTGGATAACGAAGCTGAGACGTGTACTACGGAAGACGATCTCAGCATGCAACGTGTGCAAGTTGCATCGGGCGCGGGCAGCGCCGCCAATAATGGGACCCCTGCCGAAGGATCGCCTGGAGGCCAATGGCTGGCCATTTAAGAATACCGGACTGGATTACTTTGGACCACTACTGGTAAAAGTATCGCGGCACACGGAGAAGCGCTGGGTCGCCCCTTTCACGTGCCTGACGACCAGGGCGATACATCTGGAGTTGGCACATGACCTGTCAACTGATTCCTGTATAATTGCGATACGGAACTTCGTCTGCCGTCGAGGCCCAGTACATAGACTGCGCAGTGACAACGGCAAGAACTTCATCGGAGCTGACAGGGAAGCCAGACGATTTGGCGACGTGTTCGAGTCAGAAAGGATTCAGAGTGAGCTATCTGGCCGAGGCATCGAGTGGGTTTTCAATTGCCCAGTGAATCCATCTGAAGGAGGAGTCTGGGAACGAATGGTGCGGTGCGTGAAGAAGGTTCTGCGCTACACATTGAAGGAGATAGCGCCGAGGGATCACGTACTGGTGAGTTTTCTGATCGAAGCAGAGAACATTGTGAATTCGCGTCCGCTCACCCACTTGCCGGTGGATGCGGACCAAGAAGCCCCCCTGACGCCAAATGATCTGCTCAGAGGAGTAGCTAACCTGCCGGACACGCCTGGCGACGATGTGGAGCTGCCCAAGGAGTGCGCTACGCGCAAGCAGTGGCGTATAGCGCGACTAATGAGGGACCGTTTCTGGAAGAGGTGGGTCTTGGAGTACCTGCCTACACTTGTGCGCCGAGAGAAATGGTGCCAGAGGACGGAGCCGATTCGCCAGGGTGACATGGTCTTCATCTGCGATCCAGCCTTGCCCCGAAGAGAGTGGCGCAAGGGCATCGTGGAAGCCGTTTACAAAGGAGTCGATGGAGTCATCAGACGCGCTAGTGTGCGAGTGAATGACAGCGGCCTATCTCGGATTATGATGCGTCCCGTCTCCAAACTTGCGGTTTTGGATTTGAGTGAAGCGGTTCTTCACGGGGTCGGGGATGTCGACGGTCGATAGTTGACCGCGATAGGCTATCTAGTATTTAATGTATGTAAAAGACAGGGTATCAAGTAGTTAGCACTATCCCAGCTAAATTAACATTTGAACTTAAGATACCATCGATAAGACCTAAGCGATATAACCAGACGTAATTGATATTTAAAAGAGCTAATCGATAGGGGGTTATCGATATGGCAGTCGGTTGTTGGAAGTAGAAGCGAAAAGTTGAACAAAAAGTCGGAAGAACAGACTCATTAATTACACATCTTAAATCATACACTTTGTACTCTTATTCGAAAAACACTATTAATAAACGATACATTATTATTAATCTTACATTTGGGGGCTCGTCCGCGTCGAATACAGAGCTCGGAGTGTGTGAAAAAGAAAAACAGAAGAAAGCAGAAGCTGATGCAAGAAGAGGATTGTTGAAAAGTTGTTAAAGTTGTTGTTTGTAGCTACATAAAGTTGTAAAGTTGTTGTTGGTGGCTATAAACATTAAGTTGAACAATCCAAATTCTGTGAGCATAACAGTAGACACGGAGTTTAATAAAAGATCGGTCGTTTAATTCGGTTGGAAAATTGTGAAATTCATAGTCGCGCCGCAGCGTCGCCTTGTCCGTGCGCAGTACGTACATAAGCAGAAAAAACACGCACAGACACGTTGTGTGTGATACACACTTTTAAACAGAAAAGACAAGCACTCGTCGGGTACACAGACACAAGTCGAAAAGAGCCGCAAAATGATGCAAACACCGCCGCCGTTGCACTGGAAAGAGAGAGAGAAGGAAGAAGCTGTACCAGGAACGTCGCGCCCGAGTGCAAACGAGATGGAAGATTTTGAAAATGCGGAAAACAATACTGAGGACAAAATTGATCAAATGATAAAGCTGCTAAGTTTGAAAGTGCTTTGCGATGAGCAACGAGAAATCCAAATGAAGATCGCTCCAGATAATTTTACAAAAGTTGTGAGCGATTGTGATGGAAAATCGGTTCCCATAGAAAAATGGTTTGAGATTTTCGAAAAAAATGCCGACGCATATGAGCTTACTGAAAAGCAAAAGTATGTGCAGGCCAGAGGAAAAATGACCGGTGCAGCTAAGCTTTTCCTTGAAGCTGAATGCGTGTGCACCTATGAGGAACTCAAGAACGTATTATTAGATGAATTCACATGTAGCTATAACAGTGCAGACATTCATAAGCTGCTGCAAGAAAGAAAGAGGAAGAGTAGTGAATCGATGCACGAGTACTTGCTGCAGATGAGAAAAATAGCAGCAGTCGGACATGTTGAAGACGCGGCTGTTATAAGCCATATTGTGAACGGTCTGGACATAAGAAACGAGTATAAGTATGCCATGTATCGCTGTAAGACCTTCAGGGCCTTGAAAGAAGAGTTCGATATCTATGATCGTTTGAACATATCGGAGAAGAAGGGCAATAAAGAACAGCATAAAAAGAGTTTCAAGCAGCAAAGTGGGCAAAGCGGTAAAAGAATATTGTTATAACTGTGGATCAGGAGAACACAAACGCAAAGACTGCAAAGCCGAAACGAAGTGTTTTAAGTGCAATCAGAATGGTCACATTTCGCGTAACTGTCCTTATGAAGCTGATAAAGTTGATAAAGTTCGCGTCATTTCGGATCGCAGTCGCATGAAAAAAATTCAAATAAACGGCATTGTAGTTGACTGTCTTGTGGATACAGGGTCAGATGTAACCATAATCAAAGAGAGTATGTTGAAGACCATGAAAAACGTTAAACTTTTGAAGTGCACAACTATGTTGCGCGGTCTGGGTCAGATATCAACAAAGCCTGTTGGATACTTTAATGCAGAAGTTACCGTGGATAAGTTGCAGACCACACAGAAGTTTTTAGTAGTCCCCAGTAGCCAGATTGATTTCGACGCACTTTTGGGGCATGATTTCATTAAGAAGTTCCGTTTCGTCGCTGATATGCAAGGATACACGTTTTTGAAGCTTGACGCAGATCCTGTGCCAACAGATGAGCATGCTCTTATATATAATGTAACTGAAGAGTCATCCTTTGTAGTTCCGCCGCAATATCGAAAAGACGTTGAACAGATGATAAGAAACAGTTACCAAATGCCCACAGAAGTTGCAAAGCAGTCTCCAATCCAACTGAAGATAGTTCCCGACGGAGTAATCAAGCCGTTTCATCACTCACCGAGTCGTTTATCAACAGACGAAGCCAGTGCCGTAAAGAAGCAAGTCGAAGAATGGATCGAGCAAGGAATCGTGCGCAAGTCGTCTTCAAATGTAGCGAGCAGAGTTGTCGTCGTGAAGAAAAAAGATGGTACACTTAGAGCTTGCGTAGACTACAGGAAGTTAAACAGCATGGTATTGCTGGACTGCTTCCCAGTCCCGATCATGGAGGAAGTCTTGGAAAAGCTGCAGTCGGCTAAGTGGTTTACCATAATGGACCTTGAAAACGGATTTTTCCATGTGCCTATGGAAGAGCAAAGCAAGTCGTATACGGCCTTCGTCACAAAGGAGGGATTATTCGAGTTTAATAAAGCGCCTTTCGGATTCAAGAACTCGCTAGCTGCGTTCATTCGGTTCGTAAGCTATATTTTTCAAGAATTAATCAACTCTGATATTATGCAGCTTTATATGGACGACATAATTGTTTACGCCGCGTCGCCCGAGGTATGCATGAGGAAGACGAAGTTGGTTCTGGAGACAGCTGCGCAGTTTGGCCTAAAGATCAAGTGGAAGAAATGTAGCTTCATGCAGCCACGCATTAGCTTTCTTGGCCATATCATTGAGGACGGGAGAATCTGGCCCGGCAAAGAGAAGACAGCAGCTGTCAGTCGGTTTGCTACGCCCAAAGACATTAAAGCAGTTCAAGCATTTCTGGGACTCACAGGCTTTTTCAGAAAGTTCATCCCTGGCTATGCACAAGTTGCCCGGCCGCTCACGAATCTACTCAGGAAGGAAGCAGTTTTCAACATTGGCGAAGCAGAGCAACAGTCGCTACAAACCTTAAAGAATCTGCTTGTAATCGCACCTGTATTACATTTATACTCACGAGAAGCGCCAACGGAACTCCACACGGATGCATCCAAAGAAGGTTTCGGAGCAGTTTTGTTGCAGCAGTTTGATGGCAATTTCCACCCGATTTACTATTGGAGTAAAAAGACTACACAAGCTGAGTCCAAACGTCACAGTTACTATTTGGAGGTCAAAGCTGCATACCTCGCACTCAAGAAGTTTCGTCACTACCTGTTGGGGATCAAATTTGATCTTGCCACTGACTGTGCGGCGTTTAAGCAGACAACAACGAAAGCAGATATACCCAGAGAAGTTTCCCAGTGGATTTTGTATATGGAGGACTTTACATTCAAAGCAGTACACCGCCCAGGGGACAGATTGAGACACGTGGACTGTCTCAGTCGTTTTCCGCAGACATGCATGTTCGTGACGACGGAGCTAACAGCTCGGATAAAGAAAGCACAGCAGGATGACGATTTCATCAAAGCCACAGTTGAGATCCTGAAGCAGCACCCATATCAAGACTACAAGCTAAAAGGAGGTCTTCTCTTCAAATCTGTAAATGGCAATGACGTATTGGTGGTTCCAAGGCTGATGGAAAGGGAAATCATTCAAGGATCGCATGAAGTTGGTCATTTCTCCACAGCGAAGACAATGCACTCAGTTCAGCAGCAATACTGGATTCCGCACCTTGAACGGAAAGTAAACAAGTTGATTACTAATTGTATCAGTTGTATAATTTTCAGCAAAAAGTTGGGCAAACAAGAAGGCTATCTTCATTGCATTGACAAGGGTGACACACCACTACACACGCTGCACGTTGATCATTTGGGACCAATGGATGCGACAGCCAAGCAATACAAGTACATTTTGCTGTGGTAGATGCGTTCTCCAAGTTTGTATGGCTGTTCCCAACTAAGTCAACAGGTCACGAAGAAGTTGTGAAGAGGCTGAGCGATTGGTCATTTGTGTTTGGTTTTCCCAAGCGCATAGTCAGCGACAGAGGAGCAGCGTTTACATCCAACGCATTCAGCGAGTTTCTCAACGAGAACAAAGTCGAACATGTGTGTACAACGACAGGTGTGGCAAGAGGCAACGGTCAGATTGAGCGGGTGAACCGTTCAATTTTGGGTATCATCGCAAAGCTCTCAGCTCAGGAGTCAACGAAGTGGTACAAGCATGTGCCACAGGTCCAGATGGCGATTAATTCGCATGTGCATTCTACGTTGAAGTCGTCGCCATTCGAGGTCATGTTTGGGACAAAGATGCACAGACAAGCTGAAAGTCGACTATTGGAGGTGCTCAACGAGGAGTTGGTTACGCAGTTTAACAACGAGCGCCAAGAACTGCGGGACCAAGCGAAACAAAACATTGAGAAGGCGCAAGAGGTATACAAGCGCAATTATGATAAAAAACGACGAGCTGAGCACGGCTACAGACTAGGAGACATGGTCGCGATCAAGAGGACGCAGTTCGTCGCAGGACGCAAGTTGGCCAGCGAGTATCTAGGCCCATATGAAGTCACCAAGGTAAAGCGGAACGGTCGCTACGATGTCAGAAAGGTTGCTCAAGTCGAGGGGCCAAACATCACCGCAACGAGCAGTGACAATATGAAGCTATGGCGATTTGTCTCAGAGAACGAGGATATATTATCATCTGGGACAGATGAAGATGAGCAGGAGGGCCGAATGTAAAAGACAGGGTATCAAGTAGTTAGCACTATCCCAGCTAAATTAACATTTGAACTTAAGATACCATCGATAAGACCTAAGCGATATAACCAGACGTAATTGATATTTAAAAGAGCTAATCGATAGGGGGTTATCGATATGGCAGTCGGTTGTTGGAAGTAGAAGCGAAAAGTTGAACAAAAAGTCGGAAGAACAGACTCATTAATTACACATCTTAAATCATACACTGTCGGGTCAAGCAGCTTAAATATTGTAAATTAGTGCCAGTGGTGCGGCCACTGTAAAGATCATTTGCTACCGCATATGCACATGCAGCGGAATTCTTTCGTCTCCTTACATCTCAAGCTCTCGTACTCGGCTTAACAGCGGCCCCGAGCAGCTCTAACGCTCTCGGGCTATCCTACTCTCTCGCTCGCGTCTAATCTTGCTGCATAGGGCCCGGCAATTTGGCCCGTCAGCCCTTGCATCGGCAGTCTTGAGCTAATCGTCGCAGCTATTAGATTAACATCCTCGCATCAATCGTTCGCCCAATCATCCCCATATGTACATACGCGATAAGTTGGTTTACATATGCAATAAATTGTGAATTATATACAACCTCTCGACTTTCATTAACTTCAAAATTGCAACAGTTATTAAAAACGCTTAATAGCTTAACATTTGGTGACCCCGACGTGATTGTGCAATAAATAATACATCAGTGCAATCACAAACTAATATAGCATTCAAAGACCTAAACTAATTGCCATCTCAACCAGTGTCATCGACCACATAAGTTATCCATACATATATACACCGGCCTCCCTTGCATATTCGGTAGTGCACGTAGCTGTTGTCTTGCGCTTCTCTTTTCGGTCATCTTCCCGCAAGAAACGTTTCTTACACCGGCCGCCTTTGTATGTACGGTTTGTACATAGCTATTCGCTAGCTGTGCTCGGTTATTGTTGTCTATTGCTCGTGTTACTCTTTGCGATCATCTTCCCGCTAGAGACGTTGGTCTTTCTGCTAACGCTGCCGCTACCATGGAAATTAATGCTGCTAACGAAATTCCAATGACCAGTGAGCAAAACAGGGTGTCTTTTTTGAAGCTTAAGTCAACGGAATTATGCGAGAAAATGAAAAGGTTAGCTACCGCTTGGCAGAATGAGTCGTCGGACTGTGACTACTACATGCTCGTGGTAAAGCAAGAGCAAGTCGAGAAGTTGATCGGCAAATTTGAGATGTTTCACGGCGAGCTTGAGGAATTGGATCGAAGCGAAATTCACAGTGGCTTGTGTGACATTTTTGAGTCACTTGCCAGCTCGCTGAAGGCGGCGATTCTGAGGGAAATGGCTAAGAGTAGCGGCCGCATGCCGTTTCATTCTACCTTGGCTGGAGGAAACAATTCGGTTGAGTTTGCCGGCTCGCAATTTCTACCTCACCGTAGACAAGTACCATCCCTGCCTCCTATACAATTGCCGACGTTTAGCGGCGGGTATGCGAACTGGACGGACTTCTATTCAATGTTTGCCACCATCATCGACAGCCATCCGGACTTAACAAACATAGAAAAGCTCCAGCATTTGCGTTCCTGTCTGCGGGATTCGGCATTGGAGACTGTTCGGTCGCTGGAAATCTCAGATGGCAATTATGCTGTGGCATTAGATTTGTTGGAAAACAGATTCAATAATCGGCGATTGGTCTTTCAGGCACACATCAATGAGATCTTGGCGCTCCAGACTGTGGAACCTGGGTCAGTGGTCATGCTTCGGGAGCTTTCAGACAAGTTCAATTCCCATATGCGCGCGCTCCAGGGTTTGGGCACCACTGAGCAGATCGCAGGATGCATCGTCGTGCAGGAGCTTCTCCGAAAACTGGATCCAGCGAGCCAAGAGAAGTGGGAGGAACGATTCAACGACCCCGCATTCGCAAACTTAATTCCGTCGTGGGAATCTATGGCCTCGTTCTTGGAGCAGCGATGCAGATCATTGGAGACGATGGACTTTTCTATGGCAAGCTATGCGTTGAACAGTCAGGTGGGCAGAAGTAGAAAGCATAATAATTCTAGGTCCACATTGGTTACAACGAACCAAACTGTAGCACGCTGCGCGCTGTGCAACGATGGTGCTCACGAGGTCCAGCACTGTCAGAAGTTTAAAGCGCTGTCCCCACAAATCGCCATAAAGAAGCCAAGCGGCTTTCGTTGTGTATAAATTGTCTCAGAACAGGGCATCGATTACTTCCAGTGCACCTCGAGCAACTGTCGTACCTGCGGGGGTAGACACCATACCCTCCTTCATTTTGGTAGCCCTGAAGATACCGCAGTCCAAGGAAATCAGCGCCGAATACTCCATCTCAGTCTGCGCTGTCTGAGTCTACGCCGTCTGCGCTGTCTGAGTCTACGCCGTCTGAGCATACCACTGAGCCCTCTACTTCAGCGTCTACCTCGTCTGCCCTTATTGCCCAAGATCTCAGGAATGGTGTTGTTCTACTTGCCACGGCCACGGTCTTAGTCAAAAATCGTTCCGGAGTTTTAGTTCCCCTGCCGAGCGTTGCTGGATTCCGGCTCCCAGTTGCATCTGATAACTTCTCGTTTCGTGAATCAGCTTCAGCTTCGAAAAATGAAATCATCGACTGCAGTCTCGGGAATAGGCGACTCTAGCTTCGTCACGGATGGATTTTCGGTCAACGTTAGCCTGCACTCTCGCTCATCGGATTACTCAACTCTCATCACTGCCATTGTAGCCTCCAGCATAACCGATCGACAGCCAAGCTTTGGAATTGACACTCAAAACTGGAACATTCCATCGAACATACCACTAGCTGATCCGGAGTTTTATAAGCCGCAGCGCGTCGATCTGCTAATTGGCGCAAGTCTGTTTTTCGAACTCCTGTGTGTTGGTCAGGTCAAGCTACTGCCAGGATTGCCTTCAATTCAGAAAACGCGCTTGGGATGGGTCGTGTCTGGAGGTTGTTCGCGTTTAAAAGGTTCCTCGTTGATGGTCTCTCGCGCTCGGGCCGTAGCTGCTGAGGATAATAGTCCAGGATCGGCTTGAGGTGCTTCTTCGGAGGTTTTGGGAGGTAGAAAATTGCATCGAACCAATAGTAAAGTCTACCAAAGAAGAGCTAGATTGTGAAGCACATTTTGTGCAGCATTTCCGTCGACTACATAAAGGCGATTATTGTGTTCGGCTGCCAGCAAAATATAATTTGGATCTCCTTGGAGAATCTTACAATCAAGCGCTTCGTAGATTCCTGACCCTTGAGAGAAAGTTAGATCGTCGCCCTGATGTTAAATCTCAGTATGCAGCATTTATAAAGGAGTACCTTGATTTAGGCCATATGTCTCAGGTTCCTGCCCAGTCAATCAGCAACTGCCGATATTTTTTGCCTCACCATTGCGTCATGAAGGAAGATAGTTCTACGACCAAGCTTCGCGTCGTTTTTGATGGATCCGCTTCAACCTCATCTGGATATTCCCTGAACGACGTTTTAATGGCTGGTCCCGTAATCCAACCCAAACTGTTTCATATTCTTGCTCGATTTCGGTCATACGCCATTGCGATTACGGGAGATATCTGTAAGATGTATCGTTGTGTAAGAGTCTCGACCGAGGATAGCAACTTGCAGTGTATTCTGTGGAGAAACTCCAGGGAAGAAGACTTGCGTGTGTTTCAATTGGACACCGTTACTTATGGGACGAAGCCTGCCTCCTATTTATCTGTGCGAGCGATGCATCAGTTGGCAATGGACGAGCAGATGGCGTTTCCAGTTGGAGCTGAAATCCTTCGCCGTGACTTCTACGTGGATGACTTGATATCTGGAGCCAGCTCTCAGGAAGAGGCTATCCGAATTCGGGAGCAAACTACTGGAATTTTGTCTAGAGGTCAGTTCAGGTTGAGGAAATGGTGTTCGAACGTCCCTGCTGTGCTGGATGGAGTTCGGAAGAGGACAAGGAAACATTTTTGAAGTTCGACGATGGCAGCCATGTGACTAAAACTTTAGGACTTGCTTGGGATCCGGTTTCTGATCTACTATTATTTTCGTTCTCGGCCCTTCAATCTTCTTTGAATTCCTGCAGGCGCTCTGTTTTGTCATCCATAGCGCGATTCTACGATCCTCTCGGACTAGCTGGTCCCGTAATTACTAAATCCAAAATCTTTCTCCAGCGTTTGTGCCAAGAGAAGTTGTCCTGGGATGAAAGCCTTCCAGTCGCACAGAACACCGAGTGGCAGGAAATATGCACCAGTTTTGGTCAGATTCGTCGACTTGAATTTCCTCGGCTTGTACTCCTTCCAGACTCTACGCTGGAAATTCACGGATTTTGCGATGCCAGCATCGAGGCTTATGGTGCATGCATTTATGTCGTGTCCAAGGGTCAGCACTCCAGCAGTCACTTACTTTGTGCCAAATCTCGTGTGGCTCCTTTGAAGACACTTACAGTACCAAAGTTGGAGCTTTGTGGAGCGGAGTTGCTGGCTAGGCTCATATCTGAGATAGCTGGAATGAATGTCTTCAAGGGAAGGTGTTACTGTTGGTGTGATTCTGCCGTTGCGCTCTCTTGGATTCGGGACGAGCCGTCAAGATTTAATATATTTGTTGCAAATAGAGTGTCAACGATTCAGGAAATGACCGAAAAATGGAATGGCGCTATGTTCCTACAGCTTTAAACCCAGCCGACATTCTGTCTCGAGGGGCTCATCCGACTGAGCTGAATGAGTCACCTCTTTGGGCTCATGGTCCTCCATTTCTTTGCGGCTCCTCAGATGACTGGCCACCCACTGTGCTACCTGATAAGCCAGCCCTTGAACTTCGTCGGAAGGCTCTTCTGGTTAAATCGCCCTACATGGACATTATTGCTAATTCCAAGTTGCGAATTCATTTGCCTCTTTGCAACGCGTTTTCGGATACATTCACAAGTTTTGCAACCGAATTCGGCACCCCGGACTCACTGTCTCAGACATTGAACATGGAACCCAGGTATTGCTGCGACTAGTCCAGCGTACTCAGCTATGGGAGGACATGAAGTCACTGCGGGCAAGGGGAGCAGTCTCCTCATCGAGCTCAATCGCATCGTTATCGCCATTCATTGATCAGTTTGGACTTCTCAGGGTAGATGGTCGACTGAAAAACTCTTCGTTGGATTTTGATGGCCGTCATCCAATCATCTTGCCCCGCAGCCATCCACTGACTCTTGCAATAATCTCCCATTTTCATGAGCGGAATCTGCACGCTGGTCCTCGAGCTTTGCTTGGACTAATTCGATCCCAATATTGGCCTATTGGGGAGGAAGACGGTAAACAAGGCAGTAAACAAGTGCGTAAGATGCTTTCGACTGAAGCCCAGGGTATTGGAGCATATTATGGCGGATCTTCCAAAGGAGCGGCTCGATGGTTCTCATGCCTTTGAGATCACAGGCGTGGACTTTTGTGGGCCGTTTTTCTACAAACCGGAGGCACGCAACAAGGCTCAATCAAGTGCTACGTCTGCGTCTTCATTTGTTTCGCTACCAAGGCTGTTCATCTGGAGCTTATAAAGGACTTATCCACAGTTGCTTTTCTTCATGGACTAAAGCGCTTCATATGTACCAGACGAAAGCCGCGGCAAATTTGGTCAGACAACGCAACCAATTTTGTCGGCGCTAAGAATGAGCTGATGGAGTTAAAGCGCCTGGTCCTCAGCGATGACCATCAGAAGGCGCTGCTGGATTTTTGCTTGGTCGAGGCTATGGACTGGCATTTCATTCCTCCGCGCTCCCCTCATTTTGGTGGTCTATGGGAGGCTGCAGTGAAGACGGCCAAGTACCACTTCTACCGTGCGATAGGCAACTCGGTTCTTGGATTTGACGAGCTGCGGACGCTGTTGTGCCACATCACGGCAGTGATTAATTCAAGACCTTTAGTTTCAATTTCAGAGAGCCCTGCCGATCTAGATGTTCTAACTCCAGCGCATTTCTTGAATGGTGGCCCTCCTGCTTCGTTCGCTGAGCCTGACGTCACTCAGCTAAACTTCGATCGCCTGGACGGCTGGCAGCGCGTTTCATACCTGCAGCAGCTCTTTTGGTCCCGGTGGAAGGAGGAGTACATCACGTCACTGCAGCAGCGCTCAAAGTGGCGCACTGCGAAGCCCAGTTTAGCAGTCGCAGATCTGGTTCTTGTCAAGGATGAGAATCTTCCTCCCATGAAGTGGCCACTGGCGAGAGTGGTCGAGCTTTTGCCTGGACGAGATGGCGTTTCCCGAGTTGCTGTGCTGAAGACGTCATCTGGAATCACCAAGCGCGCCGTCAACAAGCTGTGCCTGCTGCCCCTTAAGAGGCTGTTGAAAGTCAGGCTTCCAACGGGGAGTATGTCGGGTCAAGCAGCTTAAATATTGTAAATTAGTGCCAGTGGTGCGGCCACTGTAAAGATCATTTGCTACCGCATATGCACATGCAGCGGAATTCTTTCGTCTCCTTACATCTCAAGCTCTCGTACTCGGCTTAACAGCGGCCCCGAGCAGCTCTAACGCTCTCGGGCTATCCTACTCTCTCGCTCGCGTCTAATCTTGCTGCATAGGGCCCGGCAATTTGGCCCGTCAGCCCTTGCATCGGCAGTCTTGAGCTAATCGTCGCAGCTATTAGATTAACATCCTCGCATCAATCGTTCGCCCAATCATCCCCATATGTACATACGCGATAAGTTGGTTTACATATGCAATAAATTGTGAATTATATACAACCTCTCGACTTTCATTAACTTCAAAATTGCAACAGTTATTAAAAACGCTTAATAGCTTAACATACACTTTGTACTCTTATTCGAAAAACACTATTAATAAACGATACATTATTATTAATCTTACATGTATATCGATAGATGTTGAATTTCCAGCCACGAATGAACGGGCATATTTTTCGGCTACCACGAGGCCGCCATAATTTTAAGCTTCACTTTTACTGTCGAGAGGTTAAAGCAGGAGGACATACTGCGGTGAGGTTATTTAGAAACATTGTACTAGGTTATGACCGATGTATTTATAGAATAAAACGGCACCGGCACCGGCACCAGCAGCAGCAGCGGCCACCAGAGCCAGCAACTTGCGACAGATTAACTGCTAGCGCGGATTTAATTGGTGCTGTTAAAGGCAACTCCGCGGGACCATCGACAGCATCGATTAGGGGAACACGTTGCATGGACACTGACAGACAGAGAGACAGACGTATAAGAATATAAGACGCATAAGAAAATATTTATACATATGTACATACATAATGGGCTGGCGAAAATCCTCTAGCTGAACCCTCCACGAGGGTGCCGGCTGGGCAATACCCCGGGCAAGCGTAATGCAGTGTCGCTTGCTCTGTCCGGGGTAATGCAGTGTCTAGCTAAGGCCATGGTCAGGCGTCTTCCCGATTTAAAGTCGGGGGAACCGAACCAGGGCCATGGCTAGAGGTGCCTGGCGGTCAGGCCTAAAACGCTAGCGGGTGGTCCCCCCGAAAAATATTAACCGGTATGGACCCTCGGGCCAATTATGGAGGCGAGAAATGATCAAACACGGGTTGGGATGTCAACTCAAACGTCGGTGGGAAGCGTGACTGCTACCACCGGCGGGCACGCAGAGGAGCAATCCTCTCTACGTGTCACCAGCGGTCACACCTCGGACTTGGCGGGAGCAGGCCAGGTCAGTTGTAAAGCTACTGCCACAACAACAACAACTCACTCCGCAGCCTGCAAGCTGAGCCGCACAGATGCCGTAGTCGACACAGACACGGATCTGGAGAGCGTGCTCTCACTAAGCAGGACGGAGGAAGAGAGCCTTCTCCACTCGCCGGAACCAGGCACCAGCTCCCTGCGTTCCAAGGAGATGGTGAAGGCCAAAGCGCAATACAAAGCGGCCCTCAAAATCAAAAGCCGGCTGCAAGGAAAGGCAGACATCTCCTAGGAGGAGAAAATCAAGCTAGCCTGGGCCGAGCAGCGAGTAGAGGAGGGCCGGCTACACTACGCCCAAATGCCACAGGTGAGGGCGTCGAACGGCGAATTTGCCAATAAGGTGGAGGAGATGATCGCCACCAAGAGGTAACTGAGAGTGCCATCAAAGACACTCCTGCGAGCAAGCGGCAACGCGGGCCCAAGAGTGCAGTCCCTCCACCGAAAGCGGCCAAGAAGCCAACAAAGCCTAAAGCGAAGGTCAGTGACGTGACCAAACGACATTTGATCGTGGCACTCATCGACCGCAGCGAGGAGAACGGCAAGATGACAGCGGCACTGTGGAAACTGATGCATGCGCGTCTTGTCGACGCACTGTTTGCGCACATGGAGGAAGACCCCGCGGCCCCAATGCCTACTTTCGATGGTGCTGCGTGGCTCAATGGGGTTAAAGTCCTAAAGTGCAATGACGACGCAACCCTAAGGTGGCTGACGAGCACGGTCTGCCAACTGGAGGCGATGTGGGAGGGGGCCAAGCTGGAGGTCGTGGACCGGGAGCTTATCCCGTCCAAACTTAAGGCGAAGGTACTCTTCCCCATCACAATCCAAAGGGACCGAGCGCTGAAGCTCCTTCAGCGGCAAAACGCGGACGTGCCAACGGCGGATTGGAGGATCCTAGACATTGGTAGCCCACTACCCAACGAGGGGGGCCAACCTGTGATCCTCCAAATAAACAAAGAAGCAGAAGATCTGCTGTACCCCAAATTCGGGAAGATGGCGTGGGGCATGGGTAGCGTCTACCTGCGCCTCAAAAAGCGCCACCCCGAAGATAAGGACGTGCACACCCTACAAGCAGGCGAGGTGGAGAAGGATCTAGGTCTGGAGTCCATCGTGGAGGCCGCCCAGGGTCTTGCGCTCGAAGACGCAGAGGAAGAAGAGGAGGACGGTGACCTGACGCTGGTAGTCAACCCGTCAGGTGCAACTGAGCCAGCCACCCATGATGCTGAGTGTGCTGCAGCTCAACTTGCATAAAAGCAAGGTAGCGTCGGCGAAGCTCCTCCTTGCCATGGAGCAAGGGCTCGCTGACATAGCTCTAGTCCAGGAGCCCTGGATCGCGTCAGGCAACTCAGTGGCTGGACTAAAGTCCTCAAATCACAATTTGTTTTTTTCAACATCGGTAAGCAGGAAGAGAACCGTCATACTCGTACAAAAGGAAATCCATGCTTACCTTATGTCTCATTACAGCACGGATGACCTGCCGGTAGTGATGCTGGAAAGTGAGGAAAAGCGACTTCTGGTAGCTTCCTGCTATAGGATCCGACAGACCCGCACCACCCGACGAACTTAGGAGGCTGGTGACAGAAGCCGGCACCAAAAGCCACCAACTCATCATTGGTACGGACGCCAATGCCCACCACAACGTGTGGAGAAGCCCTGACATCAATTACAGCGGTGAGTCACTATTAGACTTTATATTATCAACTAATTTAGATATAGCAAACGTTGGGGAGGAGCACACCTTCGTAGGTCCCACCTCATCCAACGTGCTAGACAACTAACACTTATAACGGGAAAGTTATAATGATCCTATCTTTCTCAGATCATAAGTACATTCAGTTTAAGTGTGAACTCAAACACTCTTCGAAGATAGCAGTCTAGAGAAACCCCCGGAATACAAACTGGGAAAAGTTTAAAAAGACAGTTACTATCCAACGAGTTAATGGACGCCTACCACGCATCGTGCAAACCCTCGAGAACAAAGAAGAGGTCCAAGCCACTCTGGTGGAATCGGGATCAGTCTCTCCAAAGGAACAACCTCAAGGAATTCTTCAAGATCGCCAAAAAAGCGAACGAAGAGATTGTTAATGAGGAATGCAAACTCCTACTTAGAAGCTACAAGAAGGAAATACTCAAGGCACAACGGAACTCGTGGAGGACCTTCTAATCCAACATCGAGAAAGTACCTGAAAGCGAACGGCTTCGGAAACTGCTCTCTAAGCTGCCTACCATACAAAGCCAATTAAAGCTAGATGACGGAACGTGGACAGAGGGCAGTAAAGAAGCCCTAACAGCACTAATGGAGGCGCATTTCCCTGGATGCACCGAGGTCACCGACGCCAAAGAGCATCAGGACCTAGCAATCGAGGAACAACACCCCCCAACAGATCTGTTAACCCCTGAGAGAATCCAATGGGCAACAGACTCCTTTGCGGGCACAAAAGCACCAGGACTGGATGGGGTATTCCCATGATGCAGGTGACCAAAGAGGTGATTACCCCATGGCTTTCCGCAATGTACTCAGCATGCTCATCCAATGGAGAATCTCGAGAGTTGTCTTCCTCCCAAAGGCAGGAAAGTGCAGCTACGTGAGTCCCAAGGATTACAGACCGATAAGCCTTACCTCCTGGTAAGCGACAAATACACACCCAGCAATCAACCTGTGGATAAGGAACCTCCTTGTTTGTAGACAGGTGCAATCAGAGTGGGGCACCGCTGGCACCATGGTAAAAGAGGCACACAGGGGCACACCCCAGGGTGGAGTCCAGTCAGCCCTCCTGTGGAATCTGGTGGTCGACGACCTCATCAAGAGATATGAAAGGAAGGCCCCGATAATAACAGCTTATGCAGATGACATAAGCATACTTATTACAGGTGTATGTCCATCGACCCTCAGCTCCTTAATGGAACGTACACTTAGGGAGATACATGAGTGGGCGGAAGAAGTATGACTCTGGATCAACGCGGACAAGATGGACCTCATCCTCTTTACCAAGAGGTACAAGATACCGATATGGACCCAACTCTTCGATATGGTCCAAGGAGATCAATCAAACTAGGCTAACCGGAAAAACACATGTCAAATACCTGGGTACAGTACTGGATAGCAAACTGGCATGGAAACCCAATGTATTGGAAAGGGTGATGCTCAGCAGCACATGGGGCCTGTCTCCGGCTCTGATGCCCTGGATTTACATCTCGGTGGTGCGACCAACTATGCTGTATGGAGTCTTAGTGTGGTGGCAAGCTACCGAAAAGAAGACGTGTCAGAAGCTTATGGAAAAGACTCAGCGACAGGCCTCTGAAGAGTAAGAGCGGGACCCTGATATAAGGCTGTCATATAAACTACCGGACCAATGCAGCATATTCCAGGCAGAGGTTTTTGCCATCAGGAAAGCAGCAGAGGTCGCTCTTCTCACAGAACGAGCACACGATGCGGTCAACCTATTCGTCGACAGCCAAGCGGCGATAAGATCCATGCAGTCGTCCGCGGTCAGTTCCAGAAGTGTCTTGGCGAGCAGGGAGGCACTAGACACCCTTAGCACGACAAAGTCAGTGCGGATCTACTGGGTTCCCAGCCACCAGGGTATCGAAGGAAACGAGACAGCGGACGTACTAGCTAAGGAAGGCGTCGGGCTGGCGAATACGAGAACGTGCCTGTCTCCCTTAGAACGCTGCAAAGCGATCTAGAAAAGCAGGCCAGATCACAAACCGAAAGTAGGTGGAGGAGTACCACCACCTGCCGAACCTCGAAAATCATGTGCATAGAACGCAGTGAGAAACTCAGCCACTACCTACTGCACCTACCACGGAAGGACTACAGATTGTTAGTGGGAATATTAACAGGTCATTGTCTGGCTGCGGCACATGCAATGACCAACAGAGACAGTTGTAGGAAATGCGATGAACCTGGGGCAAACGAAACCCTGGAACCCGGCTTTCTTAACGGCAAGGAGGAAATACCTGGGCGCACCAGGGCCATATTGGCCTATGTGGGGCCCCGCTGTGGACCGTCCGGGTTAACCTAACCTAACCTACATACATAATGGGGTCGAAGCTATTCACGGGACATACTCGTTATAAGTAGTTTTCAACACATATATTTTCGAGAGCTTGTAGCTAATTTGTATGTGTTATTGGTTAAATGGTTGATTTATTTTAAGACTTACCAGATGTTCCGAGGCCAGAAAAGGTCAATATCGAATCGAAAATTTGGACCATAATTGATTCGTCTTGGTCAGAAAGTGAGCTAAGACAAAACGGAATTTGTTGTTTACTAAAAGCCCAAAACGAATGTGAAAATCCTTTATATGTTTCACCATGATCTTGGACGTTATCTCTTTGCTCAGTTCTCAATTTTTCAATCCGGTGCTTTGACAGACGTCTTAGCGTGTTTCTTAAAAACCCGCCTAGCTCTTGAGGCTTTCGAACTATGTTCATGTCTATCAATTGCCTTCTACTTATTACAACATTCTGATATAGCCTCGATCTATCTTCATGGGTAGTTCCTTTATTTTTTTTTGAGCAGTCGGTAATATTTAATATCCAGTTCGATAAGGAAGGACAGTACGAAATAATTAAGGAGCCGATTTCGTCTTTTTGTAACGTCTCAAAAACAAAACACTTTTGCGAATCTATCAATGAACTTCCATCACGAAATTGCTGGACCGTTTGGTGAGTATTACGATTAAGTGATATAGTTATAAAACTATCACTGGGATCCAACATAATTGATTCGATATCGACGTATTTAAATTGGTAAATAATAAACTTGTCTTCCGGTTGAATAAACATTATTCCATCACAGTTAACTCCAAGAATAATATTGTTTACAAAGCTCCAGTATCCTTTGTAAATAACATTATACATTGTTGTGCCATAAAGCGGGTACTGCATTACGCAACTTAAATATAGTACTTTTGCAGTTAATTCATTTCTTGATGATCCGTATTGTCTATGGGCTTGAGCTAGAATTGGAATCCAAAATTGTTGCTCTCTAGTCTTTGATATTCGACATGGTAAAAAGTTATTGATGTCGGAATAATATTCGGGCTTTGGCTGATTTGAAGGATCTCCTAATGACACTTGAGCTTGCAGTCCAGCTAGTTGTAGAGCCACTTTTTCGCTCACAGGGAACTCGTCACTCTATAATGAAAATAAAATCACCTTATTGAACATTTGATCCAATATGTGTATACAATTTTTAAATCTATCAATTAATCAGCGTAATTTCCAAACAAATACCAGAATCCAATTAACTTATTTTTATTGAATTGAAGAACCGAATTTTTTAAATTAATTACATTTTACATTTTAATGTTTTTGTCAGCTTGCAGATTTTAGTCAAAATTGGATGTTGTTGCGCATCAGGAAAAGTGCTACAACTTGAATTTGAAACTCCACCAGAACCATTAAACGGCTGGCTTATCGGCACTGTGCGGTCCAATATTGACTAATAGTCCATAGATTATGGTCATTATTATTATAGCACCAGTAGAGTAAAACTCTATTATTTTTCGTAATTTTTACTACCCTTTGGGCCGTCAGCCGTCGGGTGCTACAGGGGGATAAACGGATGTCGGGTCGGCTCGTCACAACTGTAGACTCGGAACGGGGCACAGGCGCCTCGGGTTCATGGCTTGCCCTGGATCCAAGGCGACTGTGCTCCGCGTCATAGGATACAGGTGGGCACGAGCGAACCGGCACCCGCCGTAACTGTACACACCGGCGGAAGTGCGACTATACTCTCCCCGTGAGGGCGGCTGGAAACAGGTCCTGGTACGGTCATGTCTCTGCCAGGATGCTGGCTAATTGTAGTCGGGCGGAGAGAAGAAAACTCTCAGTGAAATAACCCCAATCCAAGGTGACACTGTCATATGCCGAGGGATGCATGGCCGAGGGGGTGCTCGGTCGCTTATATGCGGACTCTGGATACCTGCCGACCTCCAGTTTTAATAAGGCTTCCCGGGGCACGCGGGCTATGCCCCGGGCGACTAACCCCTTCCCGCCTACTCGTGGGATCAAATATGCCAAATTTAACTATACAAACAAAAAGCACCGCAAAGGAGCACGGCACTCCTCCTAAATTGCCGGAGGGAAAAGACCATCCCTCTACAAACGCATCTGGGAAACCAGTGCCCAAAAAGACGGGGAAGGAGACTAAGTCGGTCCACCGTCTCGAGGCAGCAGGCGCTGCGAGGAGAGGACCGAAAAGCCAATCGGGCCAATCCACGTCGGGGGGCCCCAAGGGCGACCCGGTTACCGGGGGGGCGACCATGCAGAGCGATATCGCGGCTGGCAGACCCCTTGGGGCAACATTTCCTGGGCAATAAAAAGCTTCAAACCATACAAGTCTGCGGGACCAGATGGCATCATCCCTGCCCAACTGATTCACGCTGGACAAAAAGCCACTAATTGGCTCAAAAGGATATACGAAGGAATCTTCTCCCATGGATATATCCCGGAAACCTGGCTTCATACCAAAGTCGTCTTCATCCCCAAGGCAGGCAAGCCCTCGCACACTGCCCCCAAAGATTTCAGACCCATAAGTCTATCTTCCTTCCTTCTGAAGACGATGGAACGGCTTTTGGGGATGCATCTCACGGTAAATATTCCGCCTAGTCTAATCTCAGACTCCCAGCATGCCTATCGGAAAGGAAGATCCTCCGAAACGGCCCTACACACGATCACATCGATCATAGAAGCGTCCCTTAACTGTAAGGAGTACACCCTGGTAGCCTTCCTCGACATAGAAGGCGCCTTTAATAACATCCTCCCGACCGCCATCACGGGTGCACTGACGGACCTGGGGGTTGACTCCCGGACGGTGAGCCTGATCGATCAGATGCTACAATGCAGGACGGTTGAGGCATCACTGGGGACGTCAACGTCCACCAGATTTGTCAGTAGAGGCACCCCGCAGGGCGGAGTCCTCTCGCCCCTCCTATAGAACGTGGCAGTGAACGAACTGCTGCGGGAGATAGAGGGGGGTGGCTGCCGCGTGGTGGCGTATGCGGACGATGTTGCTATAGCATTCTCGGGTAAATTCCCGCAGACGCTGTGTGAGTGCCTGACAAGCACACTCATGAAGATGTCAAAATGGGCAGACAAATGCGTTCTAGGCGTCAACCCGTCTAAAACGGAACTGGTGCTCTTCACTAGGAAGTACAAAGTTCCGGCACTGATTCCCCCAAGACTATGTGGGGAAGCGCTAGTCTTCAGCAACAACGCCAAGTATCTTGGCCTTATCCTCGATAGAAAGCTCGATTGGAAATTGAGCATAGAGGATAGAGTAAAGAAGGCCACAGTAGCCCTCTATACTTGCAGGAAAGCCATCGGACTAAGATGGGGAATGACCCCCAATATAGTTCGGTGGCTTTACACCGCCATCATACGACCGATCATGCTCTATGGAGTGGTGGTATGGTGGCCAGCCTTAGACAAAAGGACATGCCTCAATAAACTCAGCAGAGTTCATCGCATGGCAGAGCTATGCATAACTGGCGGGCTACGCACTACTCCAGGGGAAGCCCTGGATACTGTGCTGGACCTCCTCCCCATAGATCTCATGGGAAAGAAAGTGGCAACACTTTCCGCACTCAGAATGAGAGAAGCCAGACTGTGGAAAGCGTCCGCGGTTGGACACTCGGGAATCCTGAAGAGACTCCCGCAATTACCAGAGAGGACAGATTATTGTGTCCCTAGTGATCACCTCTCGACGCCTTTCCAGGTATCAATCCCACTTAGGGAGGACTGGGAGATGGGCGAACCAGGACCCGCAAATGCGGTTCACTTCTACACTGATGGCTCAAAGTTAGACGGCCGCGTGGGAGGCGGAATCTACTGCAGCGAGCTGAACATCAGTCATTGCTTCAGGCTCCCGGACCACTGCAGTGTGTTCCAAGCGGAGGTTGTAGCCATCAAGGAGGCCATTTCCATCGTCTCCAAACTACTTCTAGACACGCACTTAGTGTGCGTTTTCTTGGACAGCCAAGCAGCTATTAAAGCTTTAGGCTCAATATCGTCGAACTCAGCGACTGTAAATGACTGCCGCAGGTCTCTGCACGAGATCGCAGAGCAGTTAGACCACTTCCTTATATGGGTCCCAGGCCACAGGGACATCGAGGGGAACGACGCCGCCGACGAGCTAGCAAGGCAGGGTACTACAATTCCTCTCCTTATGGAGAGGAAGCAGGTAGCGATGCCTCTGGCTACGTGCAGGCTCCTCACGCACGAATTGTTCGAGCAAAATGCCAATAGGAGATGGCAGCAAACCGTTTCCTGTAAAATCTCAAGATTGATATGGCCACATCGATCGAAGAAGCGCTCAGCCGAGCTGTATAGACTCAGCAGAGCACAGTGCTCTGCAGTTATTCGAGCCATTACGGGACACTGGCAGATCGGCACTCATGCCTCTAGACTGTCAATCCCTCATAACGACTTCTGCAGGAGTTGTCGCGACGAGGAAGAGGAGGAATCGGTCCCCCACTTCTTCTGCCACTGCCCGGCCCTTGGAAATCGTCGTCTTCGTATTCTCGGGGCCGCTTTCCTCACGGACATTTCGGACCTGTCCGAAATCAAACCGGGGACCTTGTCCAGATTCATCCAAGCCTCCGGATGGGACTGCCCTTAATTTGCAACAGCCTGTTTCTCCACGGTTTTTAGGCATTGGGAAGGGGCACACGCCCATGCGGCATCACAACGGACTTTCTACAGGTCCAAGTGAGCGTGGGAGGGTTTCATCACTCCCCCTGGCTACCGCCTGAACCTAACCTAACCTACTACCCTTTGTACCAGATTGTCATCTACGTTAAGTTATTACTATATTTGAAAGCAAGGCGATATATTGGATCTCCTCCTCTAAACAGGCAAGGATCCAGATTTAAACCTGTTCCTGAAGTCCATTCGCAATTCAATTCCTTCTTCCAAATGACATTGTCCGGAACAACAGAAATAGTTCACAATACTGCGGCAAATGGTCAACAATTCAATTCAACATGTAAAATCGTAGGACAAGTGTAACAAACATTAATTTAACAAATATACTTCATGGGCGGTGAGGATATTAACCGTGTAGACCACGAATTCGCCTAAAGGCTCGCGAGCTGGACGACCTATTATATGCGATGGAGATAGCATTTCCCTATGTATTTTGGCGCCCTGAACACGAATCAAAGGTCAGATTAACCTCAAAAAAACAATGAAATGTGGCGTCATGAAATTCAAAGAAAATGTTATGAAAAATATTAAAATGAATAAAACTTTTTCATACAAATATAAAATCCCAGTAGGCCGAAAAAAAAATTCGGTCCTGGGGTTTGAATATTGTCATTATTCGTTTCATCTCGGAAGCGAAAACATCTAAAAAAAACACTTATAATCGAAAGCACATAAAATTTCAAGAAAATCTGTCAAGCCATTTCGGAGAAGTTCAATACAATTTACGCCTAAAGGTTGGCTCCGTAGTAATCATGCTTCGAAACATAAACCAACCAAAACTGTGCAACGGTACGCGTTAGGTGGTAAGAAATTTGATGAACGCTCTAATTTACGCGACGATACTCAAAGGAGAATTCGAATTCGGTGAGGAAGTTCTCATTCCCAGGATTCCGATGATCCCAAAAGATTTGCCGTTTGAGTTTAAAAGACTTCAATTTCCGATACGTCTTGCATTCGCCATGACTATTAACAAATCACAAGGCCAATCTTGGAAAGTATGTGGTCTAAATCTGCAAAATCAATGTTTTTCACATGGCCACATGGCCAATTATATGTGGCATGTTCACGGGTCGGAAGACCATTTGCGTTGGTTGTTTTTGCGCCTGATAAAAAAACAAAAAATGCTGTGTATCACAGGGTGCTTGACTAAAGAAATAAAACTAACCAAAAAGAAAAAAGGAACAAAAAACCTATTAAAGAATCGTTAAAATACTAAAATAAACGTGATAAAATCAAAAATCTGCATATTTATTGCGGAAAAAACTGCACCGGGTCATCTAAAAATTGTTCGCTATAAATTAGCCACATTTAATTAAGAACCTTTTTTTAGTTAATATAATAAAATACTGAACTGTAGAGATGTAACAACTGGTGCGATTTTTGAGAATGGGTAAATATGGAGAGTTAAGAGTTTAGCAGTTGAAGAAGGAATTGGCTGATGGGGCTTACCGACGAGTGCTTTGTAAGCGGAACTGCAGCTGCGGTTGAAAGCTTCAATAGAGAGGACGGGCCTCAATGTTGAAGAGTTCGTGTTCTTGGAAGAGCAAGGCTCCAGATCGACAGTGAAGGAAAACTGGCCCGAGGCGGACAATAGAAAATTGAAGGTGATGTTGCAACAGATGATGCTGCAGATTAAGGGTCATGTTCAGGCGATTAAGGGTCCTGGTGACCAACAACAACAGATGATGTTGCAGATGAAGAAGTGAACGGTATGGCAGAAGTGAAAGATCAGATAGAGGATCAAGCAGAAGGTATAAAGGATCAAGCAGAAGTAATAAAGAACTAAGGTAAAGCTCAATCACAAAGATTAGAATCTATGGCAAAACATATAAAAACATATGGCAGAAAAATGGGCCAAGTTAATAAAAAAAACTCTAAGAAAACTCTGAAGCAGTTCAGCGTTTCGATGGAGAGATAACACGTCTAGATACGGCAATTCGGCAAGTAAAAACTTCCTTGAATGGTCTTTCTGCCAAGGTATTACCACTAATTCCCGACGCAGATAAACTGAATTACGATGCTGTTAAGAGTGCCCTGGAGCGTAGATATAGAGGTGACCAAATGCGGAAAGTTCATCTCCAGCAGCTGGAAAGCAAGGTATAATGTTACGTTGTATCTGATATCATAAACGCCATAATAATCGGATTCAATTTTATGACCCGTTATGGTTTTACACTGGACTAAGATTCTGAGATATGGTAATGCGCAATTGCTTGTAAGTGAATACGGTGACAATAGAAACGGGAGGAAGATTTACGTATCGTACAAGGAAATTGCAAAGCAAAAAATCGACGCTGCAGTTCCAACCGAAACTACGTCCAAATGCCAGACTGTTCAGCTGCATCGTGCTTTCAGGAAGAAAGGAGTCAGCCAGATTAAGAAAGTATAAGTATTTCAAGTATATATTTCACGCATAAGACCAGTGGAACTGGGGACGGTAGCACATCAGACATTAACTCACTACAGCAAAAAGTTAAAAATAAGGGGAAACTGATGGAAGTATTTATCAACGACGTTAAGTCCTCGTAGGTCCGGTTAGAGTTAGAGGCCCGACAGAAGCATAATAGACTACCAGAGTCGTTAGATCACCATTCTCAGCGGCAGCGGGAGGTCGCAAGTCCTCCCGTCATTCCGCCTAAATGGTGTACGCAAGAGGACACCTGGAATGGGTTTTCGGGTAGTATCCTCCGGATCCCACCACCATCGAAGAGACTTGGAATTTATGCGGGATGAACCAGTAGGCCGTCTTTTGTCATGGTATTCACTGAAAATAGCCTCTGGCCCAAGTTCCTGTCTATCATCAAACGATGCGCCCGTCGACAGTCATAGTTTCTATAACCATTGTTGAAATATTGAGTTTTTTCTTAATTTACGAAGTTTAAAGTATAGTGAAATACTTTTTTGTTCAGACGACACGTGAACACGCAATGTGCCGTTTCCATTTCCGAGGTCTTCAGTTGATGGTCTCCCACGACGCATCTGAACGCAATGTCCAGTCCAGTCCACTCTAGCACAGACTATCGCTTGCCCATATTCATATTCAAAAGCCGTTTCCTCGATGCTTCTGTATTGCTGAGGCGAAAACCCAAAGTCGTTACTGATACTTATTTATACTTCATACCGTCTGTCCATCTTGATGATCGCCTAGATGTCAGAGACTTAAGGAGGTAAAGCAATCCCTAAAAATACCCCTGAGATCAGACTGCGCACCCGCGTTTAGCATGCGCAAAACGTTTTATAACATCAGTTTAATTAATTATCACTCGAAGCGTTTCAAATCACATTTTCTCTTTATCGGATCGTTCCGAATATCCGCCACATCTTCATCATCATATTCACTATCAGCACGACGCAACCATCCACGTGCGGCCCTGTTAGACAACCCAGGAGAAAAATACGCCCTTACTCTGAAAATTTGAGAAACATGAAATCAATTACATTTGTCTCTTTAAGCCTATCCCTATTCTTGAACCAATGCGACCACTCTACCCTACATGAGGAATCCACAATTTTAAAGATAGGAAAAACCCGAAAACGCTGAATCATAGAGAATCCTCATATCTGCTAGTTTTCTGAATATGGGTGAGAACGGATAAATCTTATATTTTTTTCGAACTAGAACCAACAAAAAATAATTAAGAATATGTATTCTATGTTCATTTTATGTTGAAACCAATTAGGTTATCATCTCACATCGGTTTCAGTTTGGTAATTCTTTGGTAAAAAAATGTTTTCCCGAATCGAAAATCTGTATATGTATATATGGTATATGTACACGAATGGAGATTAAGAAGGCTGACAATTGTTGTCATGCCGGATTATATTAGAAACTAGCTAACCCGGCAGACGTTGTTCTGCCACGCAACAAACAAAATTTTCTTAATTAAATGTGGCGAATTTATAGCGAACAATTTTGAGATGACCCGGTGAACTTTTTTCGCCTTAGAGGCAATAAATAAGCAGATTTATGATTTTATCATGTTCATTTTTGTATTTTAACGATCCTTTAATAGGTTATTTTTTTGACTTTTTAGGTTTTTTTTCAGTAAAGCACCTGGTGATACACAACATTTTTTTGTTTGACCCGTGAACATGCCACATATAATTGGCCATGGGAAAAACATTTATTTTCCAGACACAGACCACATACATGCAAATGCAAGACTTATCGGAAATTGAAGTCTTTTAAACTCAAACGGCATATTTGTTGGGATCATCGGAATCCTGGGAATGAAAACTTCCTCACCTTCGAATTTTCCTTTGAACATCGTCGCGTAAATCAAATTGTTCATCAATTTTCTTACCACCGCACAGTTTTGGTTGGCTTATGTTTCGAAGCATGATTACTCGGAGCCAACCTTTAGGCGTAAATTGTGCGGTGGTAAGCCTGGGACATCCAAGGAGTTTAAAAATTCAGTTGGATAATTGGTAGCTTCATCTTCATTTGTAACACAATCAATAGATTTGAATGAATGCATTCTTATAATGATATCGCTCTGAATTATGTAGTTAAGGTCATCTACATCTTTATTCTTAGTCGCTAAAATTGCTCGTTCACTCAACCATTTACTATTTTTATACCAGATACTTAAAATGAGTATTGTCGATGGTCCCGCGGAGTTGCCTTTAACAGCACCAATTAAATCCGCGCTAGCAGTTATGCTGGCAGTTAAGCTGGTTGGCTGACCGCCGTAGGTTGCTGGCACTGGTTGCCGCTGTTTTATTCTATAAATACATCGGTCATAACCTAGCACAATGTTTCCAAATAATCTCACCGCAGTATGTCCTCCTGCTTTAACCTCTCGACAGTAGAAGTGAAGCTTAAAACTATGGCGGCACCTCGTGGTAGCCGAAAAATATGCCCGTTCATTCGTGGCTGGAAATTTAACACCTATCGATATACATTAAATACTAGATCGCCTATCGCGGTCAACTATCGACCGTCGACATCCCCGACCCCGTGAAGAACCGCTTCACTCAAATCCAAAACCGCAAGTTTGGAGACGGGACGCATCATAATCCGAGATAGGCCGCTGTCATTCACGCGCACACTAGCGCGTCTGATGACTCCATCGACTCCTTTGTAAACGGCTTCCACGATGCCCTTGCGCCACTCTCTTCGGGGCAAGGCTGGATCGCAGATGAAGACCATGTCACCCTGGCGAATCGGCTCCGTCCTCTGGCACCATTTCTCTCGGCGCACAAGTGTAGGCAGGTACTCCAAGACCCACCTCTTCCAGAAACGGTCCCTCATTAGTCGCGCTATACGCCACTGCTTGCGTGGCGCTATGCGCCACCAGGCGTGTCCGGCAGGTTAGCTACTCCTCTGAGCAGATCATTTGGCGTCAGGGGGGCTTCTTGGTCCGCATCCACCGGCAAGTGGGTGAGCGGACGCGAATTCACAATGTTCTC